>JACSYO010002143.1:3290085-3565085 GCA_016806645.1 Ophiodon elongatus
CACACCAACAACCAAAAAAGTTACAAAATGCATCTCCTTCACAATGGCTTTGCAGGCAGGTAATATTAATGTTTCTGCCACAGTGTGTGGGCTTTTTGATTTGGCCACTGTGGTATTTGTTATAAATATATGTTGGTACATTGATGTTCATGTATGTTTAATTGATGGATGTAAGAAACAGTACATGTAGGGACTTAGGACCCAGGGGGGATTCAGGTGAGAAGGACATCCTGGGGCAGAGCCGGTATCGAGGAGACAGCACGCGGAACGTGGAATAAAGAGTTACAATGAAGAGCAGTTGTTCTCACGTCTTATGTGTATTTAAAAACACGACAGAGACCAGTTCAGCTACTATGTAGCTTTGAGAGCTTTCTCAGACACATTTGTGGATTTCCTCATAAAAGTTACCTGTTTCTCAGTTTGTGTGCGCAGGCGAACACAATAGTCCCTGTTCTTGTTGCTAAGTGACGGTGTTTCGTCTCGAGATGACGTTGGGACCATGGCGCTGTTTGATAGCTTTTCCCCTCAAACCAAGCATAACGGAATCGATGCAGTCGGATCTCCGGTGAAAGTGAATCCAAACGAAAGATAACTTTCACTGTACTGCCTCGAGCTCACAGTTTTATTTTTTATTTTTTTATACCACCACTCGTTCTGGGCTTTTCATCTGGTTAGACGGTTGCCCAGGGCCCAGTAGTTCAGAGTTTGAAATATTTCTCCATCACCGTTCTTCACCACAACCTCTCCCGCGCATCATTTAATTCTACTATTTTAAATTAACACGGTAATTATTGCGCTACCTACTGCCACCCACTGGCATGGAAGAGTATTTCATCACTAGGCCAGACACTATATTGCAGGCTTAGACGCTCAACAATGGCAAATTATTTGTGGCAACTAAATAATATTTTTTTGGACCGATTAAGTAAAATTGGACATTTTCCCACAGCACACCTGACGATCTCTCACGGCACACTGGTGTGCCGCGGCACACTGGTTGAAAATCGCTGATCTAGTGCACACTTTTTATTATTTTATTTTATTTGGAAAGAAAAAAACACGATTACTATAAGAGCAAGAATACTGTTGAAATACTTTCATTTCTGTATTTAATATGCTTTTGTCCAGAATGATTTATTCCCGTCAAAGATTGGGCTGGCGCTTTAAAAGAAAAAAATCAGTTTCAATGACAAACACGCATTTGTTCAAATTATGTAGTGTCGGTTGCCTCCGCTGCCTCACTTGAGTGACAAGTGAACAAATTCTTCAAAATATAATTCTTTCACATATCAATTCTCAGATTCCTAAGTTTCATTATCATCTGTTCGCCGATGCTTGCTAGATTTTTCCACTAAGTTAAAGGCCCTTTCCGGCAGAACCCGACAGAGGCACCACCGACACCCATTATTTCACGACAGCTTTCTGACGTGTGCCGAACCCATCGCCGAGCGTATATAAAACCACGTTCACATCTTAAAACGGCAACAAGTCAAGACAACAACAAAAATCGAGCTTACTGAGGTGGTCAGACAGAAGATTTTAGGAAAAGCCAGATATTTCACGACTTGAGATCACACTTCCTCCAACTTCTCTCTTCATGCGCTTTTCCTTATTTTATTTTCTGTCTGCCTCAGGCAGCTTCTCGTGAGGAATAAAGCTCGGTGAAAGGGAAAGGAGGTTGATGAATGGCTGATAGCGTTGGTTTTACCGGCGCTCGGCTGAATGTTTCCCCAGGCCTTGGAGTCTATTCAGGGCTAAAACTCCCCTCCCCTGCTTCCATTCCCAGTAAGAGGAGATTGAAAAGCCCTCAGCGCCTGGGTCTGGGATGACGAACCACACACACACACACACACACACACACACCGTCGTTCACGCATCCCGTTGATGTACCTGTCTGTCTAGCGTTTTTTCCCGCTCACTTTATTCAGCTAGAGCCAACTGTTTTGGCCCTGCAGCCGGTAGAGGCTGACCTCCCTTAGCCTTTTTCTACACATAGTCAGACAACTGAAGCCATATAAAGACCATGAAACTGCCTTTACTCTCCACTCTAGCCTTCTCTCTTGGTCAATCGGCATTGTTCTTGTACGCACAAGACAAAATGACTGAATGGGCCAAAATGGCTGACAGAAACATGTGTCTCCACAGGGACAATAGACCTTTTTTGTTCTTCTTTTTTTTCATCACAGACATGTTGATATGTTATATAAGCACTGGTGTAATAATAATTTTGATAATGACTGCATTCTATTTAGGTGTGATCCAGATGTGATTTAATAAACTTTTGTTTACAACTTTCCACATATGCATCCACACTTAATTAGGCGTTGCGGTAAAAACGCCGTCGTCCTATTCATTTGGAAGTCGGTGAAACATTATCAACTTTTGGAGCAACGCAACCAGCAACCCAGAGCTTTACAACCCAGTCATGAGGGAACAGAAAACGTTAATCGTGGTGCAGTCGCTTGGTGTTAACACTCCAGCACAACCCTGCGCTAATCGCCGCAACGCTTGATTTGGTGTGAATGCAGCCATAGCCAAATCACAATACTTATTGTACCACGCTTGGTTTACCTGGGCTACCTGCAAATCACGGTGAGCACTGCTCCAGTTCAAAGTGTGTGGTGGTAATGCAGCGAAAGATTGCGCTACAACAATTAACAATTAGCGATAACAGTTAGCGATAACATCTAGCTGGCGAACAACTATCCATAAACTCATGCAAACACATGGATGCCTTCATGGGCCACGAGCAAGACAAACGTTGTATTGTCTCATTCAGGTTCTCATCCACACCTCAATCTTACAGATCATCTAGTGGTACAATGTATCACTAATCAGACTAGAGATTACAGATTTATTTTGGCACCTCAATTAAATGATTGAAAAACGCATTTCCCAAGTTCCATCCTGTGTCCTTTTGCTAAATGTTCATTTATCTCGTTACGTGCTAAACATGTATCAAAATTATTTGAGTGTTTTTATATTTCAGTGTATTTTTTCTTGTAAAATGAAAAGAATATTTTTGATAACTCATTTTGAACTGGGAGGTGGTTATACTATTTTATCCAATTAAATGGGATGTGGGAATGATTAGCAAACACCCCCAACATATACATGTAAAACCACTTGACTGTTAGCTCGTGGGTAGCTATAGTGATATTAAGTAGAAGACCTGTGTCTTTCTCCTCCTGATTTAGCTACAAACGAGGGAGGTGTGTATGGAGGTGGACATTCCTACAGCTCCATATCTCTACAAAGCTCTTTATTGCACAAGCGTGCTACATTCTCTAATCCCACATTTTTTTTAATCCAATTAATTATCAGGGATTTAATTTGGAAATAGGTCACATTACTGTGGCTAGAGATGCTCCAACTCTTGTTTCACTGTGCTTTTAACTGTCTGTAGCTTTTATGTAAGGAAAATATAGTATTTAAAATATACAACAGTGAACGAAACTTGGCCCGAATATTCGACTATTTGGTTTTCTCAAGCCTCCGCAACGTATGTAAAACACACCAAACCTTTTGGAAAACATCTTCTTATCCAACAATAAATAAAAATACAAACAACAATACAGTAGAATAACATAATCCTTAAAAACTGATGCATTTAATCGAACCGAAATACACGCGTGGCATCACTATTTTGTCCATCTTAGCCGAGAATGGAAAAATGTTTGGCTGAGTCCTTTTCAAGTCACGTCATGGATATTCCATAATTGCTTATGTTGGAGTGCAAGAGGAATTGTGCCGCTTTAATGACTTTAATGAGTCCGTGCTGCCTACTAACCGGGAAGGTAAAGCGCTCCTTTGTTCACGGCGGTTCATTACTATTGAAGCGCCGGAGTTCAAAACATGGTATTTGGTACAAACCTACTAGTCTCATATCTCAGTATTCAATTGATATCATTACTTATTTTGTTCATTGTTTTATTCATGGTCAAGAACTGCTCCAATGGTAATGGTATAAAACCCCAATGTTACAAGGGAAGACGTACCAGCAGACACAGCCATGTCACTACACCAAGGACTGTGCTAAACCAGCTAAAGAAGCATCAGCAGCAACTTGTCCTTTTTGTATTTCTGAGTCCCAGTTGTATCATTCAGACCAATTAGAGGTAGAGATGTGAGTCAGAGCATCACCAGTAACGAAAGACAAAGTCACCCATGTGCCACAACTGCTACCCCCTCCCGACCCCCTCAGTACTTTAAATCTGAGACAATGGATGAAGGAAGTTATTACCAAGTGCATAGTGTGTGTGTGTGTATGTGTGTGTGTGTGTGTCTGTAAGGGGTTAGAAGTAAGGGTAGGGGTGATGAAATGTAGTAAAAATCTGGGAAGTTGCTAACAAGCACATTGATTTTAGCTTAGAGGGGAACAACATAGAGACAAAGTGAGAAGGAGCCAGATGAAGTGCAAGAGAAAATAAGGTGAAGAGACAGAAGGCAAGAGAGGAGGAGTGAGGAGAGGAGATTTAAGCAGACAAAATGATGCAGACGGAGCATACCATTCATTTGCACGCTCTAGTTTTTTAACAAAGAGACAAGCTGACGCTCTATCTCACACACGAAAAACACACACGCGCACATACACAAAAAACATTTCCCAAAACTGATTAATGTTAATGTGCTGCAGTTTCTCTTATAAAGGGATCTACCCAGAAGTCTTTCACAAGTTTCACACACCTCAGCATCTTCTCTCGAATAAAGAGGTCGGATACACCCTCCCTTCATAACTAAAAATTTGGATATTTTTAATGGAGACGCTTCTCCCTCGCTCTTACAGCCAAGTGTATAATAATGTTTTGAGACATCTGCTTTACAAGTTATTTTCCCCTCCAAACCTGCATAGCTTTTGTTGCACAGCACAGTCAGAAGGAAGAGAAGAATATTAAGGTTCTGAAATGAAAATAAGAGAAAGCAGCGATGTAAGGAAAGGGAGAACAGCCAAATTGCCCAGAAGAAAGGAAAGCAATATGTGTGTGTGTGTGTGTTCCTATCTGCTTTGGGCAGGTATAATAAGGCAGCTCGTAGCCAGCCTGTGGGAGAGCAGCAGGTGAACCGAGGTCACCGACTCCAGTCTCTCTACAGGCTTCACTTTAATGATGGCAGAAAGGTGAGGGAGTCAGGTTGATGGGGGGTGATGGAGGGAGAAGAGACATGGGGAGAAAGAGAGAAAGAGAAGGAGGGTTTATGGGGCACAGAGTCACATAGTGCGTGACTTTGACTTTTCATGGACTTAATAGAAAAAAACAGCTCAGAAGAAAAAGAGGAGCCCAGCAACTCCCACAACCCCCCACAGATTCACATTTACTGTCTCATTCTTAGATATGCATCATATTTCTGCAAACATGCATTTCTGAGAGGAAATGCATGTTTTAGCTGGAGGTGTGGGGGAGAATTGCTGCAGAGTTTGTCGAGCCCACACCTTTAACTTAATAAAAATATTGACCTGGCACTTTCAGACTCTTTTGAGGTTGCCACACATCATTTAACAAGGTCATAATACATTTAGTCCACTAATGTTGACAAACGGATGGCAGCAAGAGAGAAAATTGTAACCAAAAGCAACTGGAGACACTGTAAGAAAACAGAAAAGTGAAGTAAGAAACAGATTAAAAGAAAAACAAGTGTGCAACCGAGAGAAAATCTGAAGACCAATCCAATTTTATAAGGCATTACGTAACCTCAGTGGATGGCTCTTTTTGCATTAATCTCCGGGGTTATGCAAGCCATTTCTGGGCTAAATCGCTAGACTTACAGCAATGAGCTTATGATGCAAACTAGCTTTAGGTCTTTTACAGCACAGAGTCACGTGCTGAAGTAGTACATGCACATCTCTCTTCCTGTGAAATGCACCCGCTCACGCAAGACAGACAGCTACGTCTGGATACTGATATTCCTGAGGTGGAATATGAAGCAGGAAAACCGGTGGAGAGGTCTGTTCACCCGTTTATTAGAACTATAAGTGAGAGCTTGAAGCAACCTGGGAATTCACTGGGAAATACAGACATAATCAGACTTAAAGCAATTGAGATTGCTTGCGTTATGTGATTGGTTGACTTTGATATTTTGACGTGCAAAAGGCGAAGACGGGAGAAAACCACTGTGGAAGCAGAACTGGGTATACTTAAATGCACGTAACCAGACGTATGTGCTTCTGCTATGTGCAGAAGCACATACAAAATAGTTTTTATGGCAAGGATGAAACTTGGAAGTGCAAAAGATTTGTGAAGCAACTGTTAGCAACTGTTAACTGTTGCTGTAACAACTGATAATGGCCCCTCCAGAGAATTGAACCATTACCTTGTCTACGAGTGACAAGGAGATGTCTGATGACACGTCATCTTTTGTGATGAAACACATGATTAGAAAACAGCGGCGTTAACTGTAGCAGTAATTCACAACATTAGCATTGACGAATAACATTTCTATTGCAACTCATTCTGTAACAGGAGCACGAAAACAGCAGCTGCAACTCATAACAGCAGCAATAACCATCAATGGCAACCAGTTGCATTCAGAGGGGTAAAATGAGAGAGGGACACATCAACTGACCAGAGGATTAGGTTTACGTTGAGGTTAGTTTTAGATTAGTCTGGGTTAAGGCTCTTTTACACCCAAATGTGACAACAAAGCAGCACTTAAGATCATGGCCTGAAGAAAATGTTTCTGGTTGACCAATGGGCCATATGAGCGCTCCACATGCCCATCAAGTGCCCCTTGAAGTGCACTTTGGGACACTTGGACCAACTAAACCATTACCCGGGCACTCAAGTGCACAAAGGCCACTTTAGCACCCTCCTTCTGCCTCAAATGTTAATTTTATGGAGCTTTTCTGTCAAATCACCACAGCAGCATGTTCATATCAGGTGTAAATGAGTCTATAGAGTTTGGGGAAAATAAATAAAAACGAAAAGGCAAGTTCAATTGGGCATAACTATTACTGCCATTTTTGTGTGACTGTTATGCAAAGTGCGCGGATCCTTTTAATATTGCTGCTACAGTATACATGGGCTTTTATGGGATTTGAAAGCAAGACTGAAATAAAAAATACAGCTGCAACTATTCTGACTAATCTGTCTGTGTCAGGTGACAACCTCAGGGTCTAAAAAGTTAGGTCAATAAGGAAGTGCCGTAAACTTACATTCTTTCTAATAGCCATCAGGGGGCGAGTCTGATTGTATAGAAGTCTATGAGAAAATGACTCTACTTCTCACTTGATTTATTACCTCAGTAAACATTGTAAACATACGTTTATGTTCTCAATCACTAGTTTCAAGTCTTCTTCAATACAGCATGATGTTCATTTAGTAAATTATGGTCCCATTTAGAGTGAAATAGACGATACAGCAGGGTATGCTTTAGGGCGGGGCTACCTTGTGATTGACAGGTCACTACTGCAGCGTTGTCCAGTCTGGGAGTTGTCTGTGTTTTCGTCTAAGAACTTTTACCCTTTCATTGTGTGTTTTCAGTTCATCGAAGTAAATTGTAACCGTTATGGTCGCCTGCAAGAGTCTCAATCAGCGTTTGGATGTACTTAGCTCCACCCTCTCGTGTCACTTCTGGTTGTGAAAAAACAAGATGGCGGCGGCCAAAATGCTGAACTCCAGGCTTCAAAACGACAGCCCAAAAACCAATGGGTGACTTCATAGTGACTACGTCACTCTATGATCTCTGTCCATTGATTCTTACAATATTGTACAGTTCTTTTTCTTTTAACTTATATAAATACTGTTGTTTTGGGTGTTAAATGTGATTAGGAGTAGACAGGAGATACAGTCCAAGAAAAGTTTGAACTTTAAGAAACATTACTAGACTGAAGAACACAGAATGCATTTTTCTTTAGTTCTCAAAACAACACCAGAACTGAAAACCCTTCACACATGTCAAAGTAAGATTGCTGTAGACTTCGTGTCTGTCCAGTCCCACTGTCCAATTATCAGCAAATCTCAAGGACAAAAAAGACTGGGTGCTTTTTGATTCCCTACTGCCCCTCTATCATTTACTGTTTCTGAGGTGTTGATTGGCTGTGACTTGTGTCTTTCCACCTCCAACCCCAAAAGTCCCAAAGTCGGATCTCCATGGCAACTGAGACATTACCTGCAGTTGGGAAGAGATTGTGAGACTTGACACCTCAAGTTGGAGGAAGAGATGGAGAGGGAGTGCACGAGACAGCAAGAGCGAGTCACACAGGGCACAGAAATAGACTGAGAATTTAAAATCTGTGAGTTTAAGGGGGAGAGAGGAGAGTATTAACTACAGTTAAGTCAATAATCAGAGTTTTAAATTAATAACCAGGACATAATCCAGTTGGAAAAATATTGACTCAAAGGAATAGAATCATAATGGCAACAATCTATTTGAATTTGTTGCTGGACAAAAATGCTTACATAGAATATTGCTTGTTTACAATAAACCTATAAAAAAGTTAAGACTTAAATATACAAAAAATAACAAAAGTATCAGAGAAGTAACAAACAAAATCATTATCTATAGATGACAAGCATTAAAATGAACCTAATATTGGACCCTTCAGTTAACCTTCAATTAAGCGTTGTTCATGTTCATAAATAATCCAATAACATCTGATGAATTGAACATTTGAGCAGTTTTCAACAAGAACTGCCAGTACCCTTGATCGTATTTAGGGCCAACCACATTGGTCGGAAGTGTTTATAGTTATAGCTACAACAGAAGATGGTGTGTAAAGCCAGTTGCCATAGAGAAGGGGTAGGAGCCATACTGGATAGATATGAGGATAACTGTCCACATTTTCTGGGAGGCAATTATAGAGTTTCACTTGGTTATTCACGTGAAACGTGCCATATATAGTTATGAAACAAATGTCAGATCGACGGTTTCGGAAAGACAGCACAGACACAGCACCTATCTGTAGAATGCCTTGGGGAGATTTTAGATGAAACAATTGGAATATAAAAGGATGGCAGGGTTCTCCATGGAACATATTTTTAAGGGGTTCTGGGTGGAATCTTTTTAAAAGGTTCTACCAGAAACCCCAAAAGGGTTCTGCTATGAGGACAGGCCAAAGAGCCTGTAATGGTTCTAGTGAGCATCTTTATTTCTAAAAGTGTACTGTCACAGTCCACATGGCGTGTCCAGAGTGTGCTACACTGCAAAAGGCCATATCTTTCTCTCCTGTGCCGGATTATTAAATGTTTCAGTATTACGGAGCCTTCAATATTTCTCTTTACAGTAGTGACAGGATCAAGCACAAAGGTGCTGACCATCCACCTTCAGTGATCTGCACCCTTGAGTCTGTAATGGAGAGCAGACGGAGCCCCGTCTTTCCTCTTTCTCACACTAATACATTTCAGGTGCCTTGCCAATCTAATTGGCACCAAATTCAGCTTCATTTCCATCAAGCTGCTTGTTCAGGCCACATTGTGAGGAGTGCACACTCAGCAGAGACGGGGAAATGCAAAAAACCTGTATTGAATTAACTCGGGTTCGTGTGCTGTTGTGTGTGCGCGTGCGTGCGTGCGTGCGTGCGTGCGTGTGTGTGCGTGTGTGTGCGTGTGTGTGTGTGTGTTTTTGGGCAGGTGAATGGTGCAAGTGAAATTTCTGCTCTGTGCAAAAATGAAGGACAGTGCAAGATCCAAAAGAAAGGGATGGAAATCATCAGGGAGCCTTAAAAAAAAAAAAAAGAAAACGTTATTTGCATATCTGAATAACACAAGTCCCTGCCCAAACTGCACAGATGCCAACTCAGCGCTTTGCTGTTCTCCCCTGTCCTCCCTACTTCTCTATTCACATTTTCTCATCAGTCCGTCATCCTGCACAGTGACAGCCTTGAGATTGAGATAAGTCACAGAAAGGAGATAACATAAGTGAATGATTTCTCAATATGACATGCAGGCAACGACACAATCAAGAGAGCACAAAAAAAAACACATTAGAATTCAGTGAAGTAGAAGGTTTCACACATATAAGCATACCGCTTCCCAGTTGAATCAATAGAAGTTGTTTTTCTCCATATGTTCTGGTTCTCATTTTCCCCTCTCAGGCTTTGTCTTTGGGCCACGGCTCTGATCATGCATCTCTGGTGAATAAGGTCCAGCCACCTCATAGTAGTACTGACTGGAAACTACAAATCAGGGTGTGTGTTATACACAGTAACACAACCCTAGACCAAATCATCCCCTCAGTGGCCAATTACAGCTACCTCCTGCTTCCTCCTTAGACAGCTCCAACTCTCAGATGTGGCCATGAGAGCAATGTATCACAGACCCAAACAAACACGCACGCGCACACACACACACACACACACACACACACACACACACACACACACAGACACACACACACACACACACACACACACACACACACACACACACACACACACACACACGCACATAAACCATTGCGAAGTTGTGGAATTGTGGAGGTGGACGGACCTTGGGCACTTTTGTTCAGTTTTGTTTCTAATGCTGGTCAGTCTTGCCCCCAAGAAAAGCAAAGAAATGTTTCTAAATCTGTATATGGACTCAACTTCCACTAAGCAGAGTCTTTTGGGCAATTTGTGTCTGCGTGCCTGGTTTCCCATTCGTCTCGGTCGGCCTGCTTGTCCAGATTGACATTGCCATGTCTCTGTGTTTTTATCTATGTGTCTGGCTACACCTTTGTGTACGTTTGCAGGCACATTATTTGGGACAGGAGGAACAAAGGACGAAGTGCAGTATGTCTTTTTCTTGTATATAGTGTGCATTTGTCTTATTATTCTATTTAGTTTTTTGTATATATTGTGCATTTTTTATATTGTATTGCTTACCTATATGGATAAATGCAGCTGTAGTGAAACAAATGTCTATCTATCTATCTATCTCCACAAAATTGGACAATATTGGGAACAAGTGAGAGGAAGTAGGTAGAGAAAGACATTATTTAAAACTATACAGGTGAGCTGTAAGAGACAGAATTGTATAGTAAGGAGTCTAAACTGAAATAGGACTGTAGTGTACCTCTTTCAAGTCGCACCAAGAGTGTTTTGAAGGAATTATTTACCGAAAACAACATAATAGGACATTGTTTTTCAGTCAGTATGTCTCTTTCTGTTGATCACACCAGCAGACAATAAATCAACAACAGCCATCTGTGTGGAAATAATGCGTCTGTTGAGTTGCGTCTGAGTGACAGCTTGTGTAAAAAGTTGACTGTGAGCTACTCAAGGTTTTATCACTATAGGTTCCTCGCTTCTTGTCCGTTTCCTGATAGAACGCAGTGATTGCATTTGGTTGATGTGAATGCACACGCAAAGTCAATGTGTGAGAGAAACAACATACAAATGCAGCACATTGTTTTGTGTTCAGAGAATACAGAAAATCAATACTTTTGCTTTTCAAATCACAAATCACTGTGTAGTTGTGTTTGTAGCTTTGTGGCAGGAAATATGGTGGATGAATGTGCATTTGAACTACTAAGTATGACAGTACAAATGAGCATCTTACAGATCAGTATGCCGCAAATAGCTAAAAACAGTGTATCCTATTTTAAGTAGCATCTGCTTGCCCAGATTTTACGACATGTTTGCTGTGAGGTTTTCTAAACATTCGGCAAAGATCAATAGAGACGCCACATATTTGTGGGGAATATGAAAGGCGAAGGAGAGACTTTTATTTTTTCATAATACAACTCCATGACAGCCAAACTGCATTACCACCTTTGTTCAACCGTAACTCTCAGTTTTTTTATCTCACTGAAGGCAGGCACCAAGGGGAAATGAAAGGTGTGAGAACAAAAAGTTGACACGCCAAAAAAAACAAAAAACGATTGGACACACTGCATAACCCTTTTTCTGTTCCACTTTACTGCAGCAAACCATGTGGAAAGATCGACATCAGGAGGCAAAGTTGACGTTGCCATTTCTCACACCAGTGTTTTTTAAGGACCGAGTCAGGATCCAAAAGCAGTTTGAAGAAAGATTAGACTGCTTCCCCAAGTAATCCGGAGCTCCAAAGTATTTTTCACCACCCGAAGCTATTCCATGTGGGTAAGGTGGATGAAATAATTCATCATGCTGGTATGTTAGATTACGCTTCGCAGTCACCTTAAACATGTCGCTGACCGGGTTGTGAGAAAGACCGGTATTAAAATGAAGGTCCTGAGACACTACAGTGACACGCATGGCCTAAAAACGGCCCCGCCATCCATTTTGACTCTGGCAGCCGAGCTCAACCTTGTGGATGTCCCAGCCATCTCGAAACTCATTTTTTTAAAGAATAAAATTCCTCTCAATTTTCATACTCTCTCCTGCTCCCTGCAGAGGTGTTATACGTCTATAAAATGAGTGCCGAAAGGCTGGGGGTCAATACAATACTTCTTCTATGATTTGCGAGCATTGTCTAAGGCAGTGCACAGTGGAAGGAGAGTACAGCGGGGTCTCTGTCGACATCATTATATTGATCTATACTCCATACCCGTGTCATTGCAGTGATCAACGATGGCAGAGAGACAAAGACTATTGGCCCAATCAAGGCTGAACTAAGACATCGCCCATCTGCAGTGTGATTCAGTTGTGTTCTCAGACTCATACCTATTCAGTATTCTACAGTTCAACGTCAGCCATCCATCTTCACGGGAGCCTGACAACCTTTGTGATTTATTCAGTCTCGACCATGAAGTAGATATTGCATAGACTGGACGAAACAAGCCGGAGGGATCTCGCCCAACAGGGTTGATTTACATCCACCCACCCGTCTATGTGTGTGTGTGTGTGTGTGTGTGTGTGTGTGTGTGTGTGTGTGTGTGTGTTGGCTCTGTAGCTGTATCCGTCAGCAGAAACATGCAAGCGTGCTGATGCAGGGGATAAAAAGACACACGGCGACGCAGTCACACTGACAGGAAGCTGTAGAGTGCGTCGATACGGGATCAATGCAGCAACAAATAAATCCACAGGACCTTAGGGCCCCCGTGCATAATCTGAAGTGGGGAAATGGTGTAATTAGAGCGCAAGGCACTCTTAAACATTTCAACTTCGATATGCGCACGTACAGGAGAACATTGATGACAGGAGGGTTGTAAAACGGCATTGGTTTGTAGTCACAGCTGTCATCAGATTCATTTTGTGGCAGACATTTTGCATCCTAATGAAAATGTTTATTACAACTGTGACGGGACGACATTATTGAAAGTCATTTTTAAACTTAATTAAACATGTAGATGTTAGAAATGGCCATTCCGTTTGATTGTAGCCTTGACCCAGCCAATCAATAACCTATTTATTTTCCAAGCAAACAAGTTGCCTTGTCTGAATGGTCCCCATATCGATGCAATCTTCTCTTAATACCAGTTTAGATTCAGAAGAAAAACACTGGTTGATTGGGTGAATGAGAAATGAGGTTTACAAACCGCACGCACCATCAGCAGCTAAAAAAAAACGAAAAAAAAAACACTGACAAGTCAAACAAAGCTAACTCACCCCTGCAGCTCCTTCACGGACATGGAGATCTTGAGGTTATGTCCCAAAACGTGGAGCGCAGTGAGGATGTCGGCCCACTGGACCATCTCTCCCAGAGGACCCCCCTTCAGCACTTTGGGGCTGAAGACATCTCCAGACTCCTCGGTTAGGAAGCCTACGTGGACCAGGATCTGAAGGAGGACAGGGACACAACGTGGCAGAGAGATTAGATAAAAGTCTGCGTGGAGAAGCTCACCAACAAAAGCTCCACTTGAGAAGAACGTCGGCTGCAACGAATACTATAGGTGTTGACGACGTATTCAAGATGATTCAGATTTTCAAAAGTGACTGCGCATGAAGTTGCACATCAGCGAAGGCATGTATGGTAAGTAAGTCAAAGTTGAACTACAGTAAACTGTGACGGATGTTTACAACTCATTTTAATTTGACCTTTGACGACTTATTTGGGGCACAAATATCATCTATTAACTTTGTGAGTTCAATGTAATTATTACTGATGGAAATGATGACCAAAAGGAGTTGCAATAAACCGGAATTATCCCTTGATGTGGTCAAAAAGGCTGTTTTGAAAAGCATGAATATGTTCCTGAATAACGTCCTCTACATTTAACAAACCATTAACTGACATTAACAACAATTCTCCCAAAACAATTGACTCATTTTCAATGATGTCCAGCTCTGAACTCATAGATTAGGTGCAAAAGTCCTGAGTAAAATATCCCAAAAACTATAATTCAATTTATTTATTTACCATTCCTCATTATTTACCCCAATGTGCATCTATTGAAGTTCATGGTGGTGCAGTAACTTATACACACACACACACAATGCACAATGTCATCAAGTACATTTAATTTAATCTGATTCATATTATATCATTTATGCGTGTGTGCGTACCGTTCTGTATAAAGCTAAGCTCCTTGAAAGTTAAGCCTCTGCAGTGCAAACTGTTTTAATGAGTTTGAGGATTAAAATCATTAGAATTTCAGACTCTTCCAACTGAAAATTATGGAAACTGAAAAGTAATTCTTGGAAATCCCCAAATGAATTATCGCCGCATGCTCCAATGGAACAGCATGCGCGTGTCGAATACCATCCTTATGGACAACTCATTTCACATGCACCGTATGCCTATACAGATAACTGCTGTGACAAATTCCCAGGCATCCACTGGGAATCCCTTTTGTGTCAGAAAACATCGTCTAACACACGTAAAGGAATTATCACAGTTTATGTGTTGCACTATTGTACAACTTTGCACTTACAGGCTGCAGTCCCGTCATGCATGTCCACCTAGCTGCTGCATAATTAGTGCAACCCACCGAGAAATGAGCAACACGTTGCCTTTCACAGCGGATTAGACGCAGCCATGTCCAAACGCTGCTCTGCCGGGTAATCCTGATTAGCCAGCGCAGCATGAACACCTCCATGCAACATACGTAATGAGTTTAAGGCCAACTGTGTGGAGTTTACCAGAAAGTTTTGACGCCTATTGCTCACTAAGTCTCTCGCTCTCTCTCTCTCTCTCCCTCTCTCTCCCCATGTATCTAAGTGCATGTGTGTCCTGTGTTTGTACCCTCACAGCTTTGAACTGTAGAAGGTAATGATTAAAAGCCTCCAAGAGCTTTTCAGACGCGTGCCGCAGTGCGCTCTTTTAATACTCTCTTCCTGTCTCCATGAAGCCACATTAGCCACAATGCACTAATGTTTGAAGGTTACCGTAGGAGCACACAACAAACAAACATATGCACTTGCACCTACACATCACACATTCTATGATCCAGGCGAAGATTATGTCTGAATAACAGAGAGAGATAAAAAAGAAAAAAACACTGGATATTTTATATTTTCTCATATAATAGAGATATAAATATATTTAGTAGTGGAAGGTTCTTTTGTATTATAGCTGTATACATCCAGTTCAACTGCTCAAGTCATCCCACTAAAGTTAACATGTACACAATGTGTGTACAGTGGTGTGTACTCGGCAGAGTCAAGCTCCAGCGAGACTCCAGCTGGCGTGAAAAATCCCCTGATTTAATAAGCCTGCTCTATTAACTTCTGCTTCATAAAAAAAGATAAGTGAAATTTAATTACAGTTCGGGTGGCAGATGGCAAGAGTGAGAATTCGTGGCGCCAGTACTGTGCACTCTCTTGGCTTGGTGGCGGGTCGGCGGCGGTGCTGGTGAGAGCGTGTCGCGCAAACACTGGCAACCGCGCGAAGATGGAGGCAGAGGGAGGCGAATTTCACCCACTGGCAACAGCACTAGAAACACTACTGCGAAATAAATATGAGAAATATCACACCATGGCAGCAGAGCTGAATAACTGTGGATTGGATTCGAGGAATCTGGCATCCACACACAAATGAAAAGTTAATGGGGAGAGAGGTAAGGGTACTTAACAAAACCTGGCAACTTGCACCTGGGATCTAGACTGCTGAAGGGGGATTTCACTCTCTGTGTAATAGGCAGTATTTATCTCCATTTGCAAATGTTAATTCCCCTGTATGGGAAGCGGATTAGAGTGGAGCTCAATGACACATATCAGAGCCGTGCTGGAGAAGTAACCTTTATATCACAGAGTAGGAATCAAGAGCTAGAACGGAGAGGAGAGGGAAACTAGCGTGGGTGGGCTCGCACTGAGTTTGATCACGCAGATCGCCGCCGACACAATCGCGCGTGTTCGTTCATGCGCTCGCCTGGAAATGGAGACGAGCGGGTGGGAGGAGCCACACAATAGGGAAGTCGTCAACTTGAAGCTGAAGCTGCATCTCCTCATAAACTCATGTACAGCGGCCAGCTGCCTCCCTCAGGAACCTGATCTCACAACGAGGGAGTGGAGCTCTTTATGCAGTGGACTTATGGCGCTCCCAGATGGTGTGTGACGAGTGTGTGTGCGCGTCGATGGGTGTTGCATTTTGCTTGTTTTTTGTTGGTTTGTTTGCCTGCATTTTTCTCACACTGACAACAGTGAACTCTGCGTGTTGATCCTTGGGTGTGATCGGCGTGGATGCTCGGTTCCTTCGCCGTGATTCGGGGGAAGCTACTCTCTACTGTCACCGTCCCGTGGGGATCGAGCACAAGACCTGCTGAAACCCGCTGGGACTGAGGGAGAGGTGCCATGACAACACTCTCACGCTCAAATCTCTCGCTCACCTTTACGACGTCCCGTCTGCCGGTTCAGGTGTTCATGCGCCACCCCTCTCGCAAAAACTTTGAAGCCACAAATCAATCAGTTTTCACAATATCGTGCCTATTCTGAATGTGTGTGTGTTTTTATTTTTTTTTTGCGATTATATAACAAAATAAGAATGTTACATGTAACATGTAAAATCCTTGGAAAGTCCTTGGTGTGCAGATATAAAGACAGGAGAGCAGAAGTGTCTCTCAAGTATGTGGTCCCACTTGCTCTTCCCCACTCATCCCTAACTGGCTAACGACAGAGGAATGCTAATGCCCGTCTCAGCATCTGTTAGCGCAAGACATGGCGTGTGTGTGTGTGTGTGTGTGTGTGTGTGTGTGTGTGTGTGTGTGTGTGTGTGTGTGTGTCTGTGTCTGTGTGTGTGTGTGTGAGTGACCCTGCTCACTCGTGCACTGTGGCCCTTATGAAGGTCGCAGCTGTCCGATAGAAGGCCACGGGTGGCAACGCAAGCTGGCGCTGCCAACCATCGCTACCCTACCCTTAATTTCACCTTCTCCGTCATCCCTCCGTTTTAAGCCTCTACAGACTTGCTTTCCCCTCTTTATTCCTCCTCACGTCTTGCCTCCTCTACTTTAACTTTTTCTTATCCCCCACCCGCGCCGACCCCCCTCTCCCCCCTGCTCTCCGCTTCCCCGCTTCCCCTTCCATATCCCATTAGTCTCCTACTCTGTCTGCACTTCATCAGTCAGAGGTCAATTAACTCTCAAGAGGGCCGACAAGGGGAGAAGGGAAATTAACAGTTTGGCATGTGCTGACAAACACACTAAATGTGCGCGCTCGCGAAGTTGCCGCAGGTGCACACAAAGTTGCTTTCCGAGACGCTGAGGCCGACTCCAGACAGGCAGTGACTGCGGCGCGACAGGATGAGGTCAGCGTCCTTGAATCTGTGCTGTCGTCTCTTAAAAGCCTCTCCGTCGTGCGGCGGCTGAGCTGAATACGTCCGCTATGATGTCTCGGAGAAAAAGAAAAAAAAAATGTTTTTGCTCCAAGCAAATGATTCCATGAGCCACATTATAATGGCTGAATGGGTTGACCCGGGCTTTTGATTGAGTTTGATAACGGCACAAACGGTACCTGCTCTGAAAGTGAAGTGCAGCAAAAGGTTGATTATATTCTTTCTGAGCTCCACGATCACAGAGGAAATAGGCAGATTAATCAGAAAATATGAGATTTCCGAGAACATTTAAGGCATGCTTCTGCTTCATTCAGCGCGGCAGCCTGCATATCAAATCTCTCAAACGTCTACCTCTCATCTTGACTTCAGAATTACATTTCTCAAAGTTTTCACGGTCACTCTCGTGCACACACACACACACACACACACACACACACACACACACACACACACACACCTCCCCGTCCTTGCGTCTGCCACCGAGAGTTCAAAAGAATCTTGCTGCTTTTTCTCTCTCTCTCGATCCTTTTCTCCCCGCACGCTTGCCTCTCTGCTCTGCTAATTTATTCTTTCTCTGAGTAAACATCCACTCCGCTCACAATCAAAGAGAAAGCCAAACAAGGAAACAGAACTGAACCAACAGAAACCCCGTTGGAATTGTAAAGACTGCACACTCAAGCAGAATGCGAAAGTTGCCACTGGAAGCGAGGGATTCTGTCAAAGACAAAGGTTAGCCGGGTGCAGGGCCGCAGTCAATTCGCATCAGACAATGTTTTTACCAAGGTCAGAGTTCATCAAAATCAAACAGTGGTCTCCTACTCAATTTTTTAAGTGAGCGCTTTTTAAAAAAATTTTATAGAGTCAAAGTGAACATGAATTTTCCCACGTCGGAGGGGAAACAGTTGAATAATGGTAGACTGAGATTTAATTTTCAAATAAAATGTATGAGATTCTGTCTTTGGCTTTTACTGCAACGATATCCAATTATCAGTCATGCACACACACACATGCACGCACGCACGCACGCACGCACACACACACACACACACACACACACACACACACACACACACACACTTTTCCTACCATTTCTAATTATTGTGATAAACTGCTTTTGACAGGGAAGTCTAATAACTCTTACGACCACTAGGACATCTGCTGTTCAACTAGCTGCGGCACGTTGTGAAGCTATATAGACTGTTACAGCAGCCATGATGGAGGATAACAAATCCCCTCAGTGCACTACAAGAGAGGAACACATCCATCTCAGATACAGAGGACTATTTCCCCCCGTGTTAACTTATTTTAGAGAGTAATGGGGGCAAAGAGAGACATTATGGGGAGAAGGAGCAGGATGTGTTGCTCAATCTGCCCCCTGACATTAACTCATTCATCCATCAGTATTTTTTTAACTAAGAGATTATGAGCCGACTCAGAGCGGGGCGAGGATTGTAATAGGTAGGGAGGCTCGTGTAGTGAAAGATTACATGAGGAAAATACGTTTCTAAGACTTCCAAAGTTTTTATTACATATTGCTTTCGTTGACATTTAGAGAAGCCTTTAAACTTCACCGTTATTTTTATATCTTTAACCAAATTTTTTTATGAAAAAAAACAACATCCACAGGCACCTCGGCCTTCAAGTCTTTTGTTCCTTCCACACCTCGTGACCCCCCCAACCGCCCAAATCCACCTCCATCAATCATTTCCTAATCCACATTCTAAAATACCTTCCCCACTACCATTCATCCCCCTCTTGTCCATCCTCATTTTATTCTTCTCACTCCGGCTCCGGCGCACCCTCTGCGTTTCATTATAATCCCAATAGTTCGTAATCATCATTTCTCACCTTTTAAACCCCCTCTCTCTCTCTCTCTCTCTCTCTCTCTCTCTCTCTCTCTCTCTCTCATATATTACTGCATCTCTTCCTTTCCTTTCTCTCACACTAAGCCCCTGGCACGCGTGGCTACTAGTAGGAAGAAGTCCATGCTGCACCGCTTCGCAAAATGAGGTTTCTACAATCTAACACTATGATAACGCGATAAATTCGTATTTCAAAGAGTGCAGCTTTGAGACCTATCTTTGAACGGTTACATAAAGACACCAGTTCCGGAAGAAAAATTCAGACTGCAGTAATAGATGACAACCTATCATTACCTCCTCTAGCATTTTACTCCTACCACCATTCAAAGCGAGAACCCTCCAGAAGCATCTGATAAAGGCCTTTTATGCCAATCTACTTGAGTGGAAAACAGTGTTTGTCATGCCTTGGATCTTTGAATTCAAATGCTTTTAGCTAACCTTCAAATCCTCCAATTAACTGTTCGACATTTGTAGATCACGTTGAGTCTTGTACTGCTATTGTACTTTACTGTGCTTGTCTTGCTGTAGCTTTTTTGAAATAGACTGTTGTCCATTGGTGTGTACTGAAACACTCTTAACACCCTACAAGCTCTCGGTCTCTTTGTGATCGCGAAGCCTTTCACAGCTGCACTTTGCGTTAAGGCATGACAAAAAAACACTTGAATTAGGTATTATTTAATATTATTAAAGTACCTGGTCACAGTTGAAAGAATAAACACTTCCTCTAACATCCCTCGCACTTTTGTTTTCTCCCCTCCTCTCACCTTCTTCTGGTCCCTCCAGCGTTGCTCCAGCGTGACATCTAGCCGGTTGGCGGCCGTCGCCCATTGCTGTGCGAGGCGGCGGATTCGGCGCTTCATGAAGCTGAGGGACTCCTTTCCTGCCCCGACCTGGTCCAGCAGCACGGAGAGGTCAGTGCGGAAGGCAGCCTGGGAAGGTAATGAAATGGAAATAAAAGGAGGGATGGAAAGAAGTGACGAGAAAGCGTGAGAATGTAGTAATCAGGCAGAACGAGTACCACAGTCATTTTAAATTTTGTACCAGCAATGTGGGTGTTAATCTCAAGCTTTTAGCTACGGTAGTGGCCTAACTCTAGGTATGGCAGTGTCAGTGGATCCACCACTTTGGTCTAGACTGAAATATGTCAACATCTCCTGAATGGATTCCAAGGAAATTGTATGCAGATATCTATGGTTCCCAGTGGATAAATCCCACTGACTTTGATGACCCTCTGACTTTTCCTCTAGCGCCACCTGCAGGCTGACATTTTTGGCTCAGAGTGAAATGTCTTGATAACTGCTGGATGGGTTACAATGTGATTTTTTGCAGACATCCATGGGCTTTATTTGAACTTTGGGGATTATCTGATGTTTCACATCTAGTTTAATTATCAGGACAGAATTTAATTGGTTGTCTTTACAATGAGTATGGAAACCTCATAGAGCTGTTAGCATGGCTGTCGAGTTTTACTTTTGTCTTTTATTGACTAGCTTGGGTAGGTAACACTGGAGAAACAAGGAAGAGTAAGAGAGATTTAAAAAAAGTATCCAACCGAAAAACCCTACCCAAGTGATGCCAGCTCTTTTCCAATATAAGTAGGAGAATTAGCTCCTTTGTTTTAGTCATCGATTTATTGATTGCTGTCGGGATGTAAAGAGAATTTCAACAAATATAACAAAAAGGTTACAAAAATACACTATCCACCCGAGCTCCTTAAAATACACCAGATGGCAAGTAAAAGAAAATAAAAGATGTCAAAGAAGAGTGTGTCATTTGCTGCTTTAAGAATGCAACCTGAGCATGAAAGCCTTCTACCTGTGCGATGCTAATTTTGTATTCTCTGCAAATGCAGGGGAAACACTTACTGATAGATTTTCTTTTCAAAGAACAAACAATTTTGCAACACGATGCAGTATTTTCCCTGTCAACGTTAATATTTTACAGAAGTATGACAGAGTCCTCAGAGAACCATGTTCACTTAGCCATTTGTTTTACTACAGTATTCAGAAGCTGGCTTTTGTTTCCCCTGTCAAAGAAAAGTTACAATAGCATGCCTTTTCTAACTAATGCTCTAAACACTATGTACACACTGTATATACTTTTCTCCTCCGAGAACAACCTTGGCTCAGCACTGTTTGTGTGCGAGATACAGGAAGACTGAGATCCGCAGTTCAGTAATTTGGGTCACAGGGGGGGTATGATGGATATATCAGTCTTCATTTACAGTGACATTTCGCTATTCCTCCTGAAAGATTCACTACTGCCAAAAATAAAGTGCAAAAAAGCGAGGTGAACACTTACACGCAAGCACATAGTGTACTGTATTAACGACTTTATGACTGCGTTGTGTTCCCAAACACACTGCAGAAGGCTGACCACGCCACTGTAACTGGGAACTATTTCCTTTCCATTTCCCCTTTCGTTATTCCATTTAATCAACATCCAAATTCAAAGACCTTTATTATTGCTGTGAAGACCCAGAGGACACCTTCACCTGTACATCTGGTGAGGAACAAAGTGAAAGGGAATTAAGGTTCTAAGGCTTTCACTGCTCAAATCATGAGAGCAGGAGCGATAACTAGATATGTGCGAGGACGTTTTAGTGGGTGTGACCCTGCTTAATGCTCACACTAGTGTTAGCGTGTATTAGTTTGTCTGATTAAGGAATTCAGGGATGTGCGATATATATCAGGCCAATAAATTAGTGGCTCATAATGGAAAATGTAAGTCTTTATGTATCATTTAGACGATTAAATTGTTGTTTATTGGCCAATAATATGATGCCAAATTGCTTCTGCACAGTCCGATACAGTCGGTGGCGGTATGCACCTTTAAAGTCGCTTTGAGATCCCTCCAAACATTTCATATCTTGGCCTTTCTCCCCCTCAGGAGTACATAAACAGGTTATGAAGTTAATTTTAAAATGGATGAATGTGTTTGTTGTTTACCTTATTTATCTATTATTAAACTATGTTTATTGGTTTTATTATTTTTATTGGTTTATTGGTTTATTCTATGTCTATGTTTATTGGTATTCACCTTTCGCCTAGTCAAATTCCTTGTATGTGCAACATACTTGGCAAATAAACGATTCTGATTCTGATGTGAAATTACCAGTCATCTTATCGCTTTTCGGTTACCGGTATGGACTGAAAAACAATCCATATGGCGCGTACTTGAATTCAAGTATTATTCCACAATTTCAAATCCAATGTTGAGGAAAATAGAGCGTGGAGGAAACCGATGAGGAGGATCAGGCCTGTTTTAATTAGTAGAGAGCGAAGAGGGTCAGATGAAGGTTAACTTTTATGTAGGGATGAGGGTAGACTCCTCCCATTACTGAAGTCTTTTGAATAAAAGGACTGTTCGTACTCCTATTCTCACAGTGTCAATCAAAAGAGATTGGCACTGTGGACATGTGACTGACAACTTAACGACCACCATTATTCACTCTTTTCATTAGTAATTTTCTGTCTTTCTTGTTATCACAGGCTCCCTAAAGCTGAAAATAAAAAGAAGGCAACAATTTGGGACTAATGATAGAGAAAAATATTTTCTGATGCTATTTTTCATTTGGTAAATAATTACAACACAGCATATAATTCCAGCAGCTAAAAACCAAATGCCAAAGTCTTTTCTTTTTCCTCACTCTGTTCTCTATTCCCTCAACTTTAGATTCCATCTTTTATAGGACTAAATATTTGAGTTTCTATTTTTCTAAAAAAGGAAAAATTTACATTTAAGGTCACTGCTTACTGAATAGATTTTAATTTAGGCGCCAACAGATTCTAAATGATGGTAACTTGTTTACCATGTTATTCATGTCATGATTGTTTCTTTTACTTCACACTACTTATAATTTGGTTGGTCTACAATCAAAGACTTGCATTTTTTCATTAAAACCCAGAATGCCCTGGAATAAATTGCACAGTCAAAGCAGCATCCACAAAACATCACCAGTGGCCAAAGGGGACAGTAATTCATTTTTTTTCTTAAATACCTGACAGCTAAATGAGAAAAATATGAACAGAGTGAAATACAATAAAGGCTACTCCTAATAATCATCTGCATTATTTAGCACTCATTTCTAAACTTAAAGTATTATATGAATTTCTAAAGGAACTGTTGCCTTGATCCCCCATTCATTTGTACGGCTGTAGTATTTCCACATAGCCTCTGTTAACTGAGCAAGCTTGGAAAGTCGAAGCTAGCTAGTTAGTTTATTTCATGTGCCATTTTTAATCAAGCGGAGGTGAAAGGTGAGCTATCCGTGAAAGTAATAGCCACAAATGGAGAGACCCATATTCTGTTAAACAGAGCAGCAGGTCCTCCGCTGTCTTGGCAACAGATTCAATATGATATTTAAACAGGACTATATGCATGTCTGTATTATTTCCTCTGAAAGATGCTACCGCTGAGTATGTTTAAATGATTAACTTGTGATCATAACTTTACTGTAGTAGGCTTTGTTTATGGAGTTAAGCTGTGTTTATGTGGCCAATGTAAATAGTTGCTAGTTGCTGCTTTCGCAGTGCATTTAGGCAGTATTGTTAGCTGCTACGTTGAGGTGGTGAGCCAAATCACTTGTGTATTTACTGTATATCTTTACTGTCAACTGGTAGCCTTCACCCACTGTGCATCGGGCTGGGTATCAACCAAAATAAGCCAGTACCCAGTACTATTGCCTTTCACCCTTTTTCATGCTGAGATCTAGACAACAATTGACTATTTGCACGGTTCTGCTCACAGGCAATCACCACAAGTGTTCTTTGATACAAGAACGCTTCGGTATCACTTCAAGAGACCCAGCCCTAGCTGTGCATGTGCGTTCCCCAGTGTATCTGTATGTTTGTCTGACAGATCTGTTCCTCTCACCTGTCTCTTGGGGGCCTTTGGCTGCGGTACATACTGGGTGGGGAGGCTGCTGTGGTTCCTCCAGGTCAGCGGGGGGCAGAACCACTCCACCTCGCTCAGGTAGACGAGGAAGGAGCAGTCTGAACCGTCGACGCCATAGAAGGCGTAGCAGGGGTCCGATGTCCAACGTGCACGCATCCACTGGATGGTATACAGAGAGCACATGAAGTACACGTACCAACAAAATCATATAAAGAGATTATAAACAATTTTCTTTCACAGTGGTTACAAATCCCCAGGGCTGTGCACGGAGGATTTTCTATTGGGCTGCAAGGAAAATGTAAAACTACGATATTATATTCAATTTACAGCTATTTTTCTGCTGTAATTACCTTAAATTTGGCACGGTTTCCTCATCACGCCATGTGACACCTCCCACCAAAAGTGATATAGTTATTTTCAAGTAGCAACTGAGAGGTAAAAAGGTCTAAGTTGTGCTATATAATATATTAAAATTGTATTTTGGTTGTCACATCCCTGTTAATCCCACCTGCTGTACAACCACGACTGAAAATAACAGCTGTGACACTCACATCTACTTTGCCAGGGCACTCAGGAAAGCGGGGGTCTCGTGGTACTTCACACTGACTTGACGTCCCATCTCTCACTGCTGAAAAGACACCGTGAGGGAAAGTTAAACATTGGTAATAAACACGCACATGTGTTTTTGTAGGCTTAACGCACCGGGCTCCACCCCCGTTTTTAAATACCGAGCTAAATGATAAATCGATAAATAACTCCTGTGAGTGAGGTATTTTGCTTCACCCACAATCACTGCTTCATTAGTCTAGGCATAGCTCTCTTAAGTCAGTCGGCTTTTAATATGAATATTTATTCTCTGGTGAAAATAACTATTCCAGCAGCAAGAGACCTGTGTAAAATCATCCATCAGCTCATTTAGCAGCATATGGTGCGCGTCAAAGCCTTTAAAAAAATAAATAAAAATGCATGTTTTACCTCTTTAATCAAATCATTTTCACAAAGTGACTGCAGATATGAACTTGTCTGACCCCCGGGCTCAACCCCTCAGAACTGCCAGGTTACAGCGTCGCTCCATTAATGGCTTTGTTGCACTCGCCCGTGAACGTTTTTATGGCGATATTCGCTTCCTCCATCATCATTAACATCATCGCTTCCAGCGTATGCCATACGCGCCGTCGGTGCCCATAAATCCCTGCGGATTCCCCTTCGCAACATTGCCTCCATATCGGCTCTACTGCACACTATTCACTGGGCCTGACACGCACACGCCCCGTCTCCCGCTGCCGCCAACCATCCTAGGGTTACGCTAGCAAATCCGTCTGCTCACTTAGGCTACACTCACTGCATTAATTGCTCCACTGACTTAGTTAACTGCTCCTCTACTGCTGATGTGAGGAAAAGAAGGGGAAGAGAGTGACAGAGATAGAGAGAGAAAAGGGACTGAAATGATGTCGTCCAAGTAGAAAACAAATCCGGGGTTCAATTTCTCATTGTTTTTCTGTCTTTTCAATCCCCCCTCCTTTTTTTCTCTCTGGGCCAACACATTTGCCTTCTCTCATAAGTTCTGTTCGTTTCCATTTGCCTAATGAAAAAGAGACATTTCTCCACATAAGTCTTCCCCGGGGGTTCTCTCCAATCGACTGCAAACACACAGGCTGAGACACACACTGCTTTCAAATATGATTACAATAGCAACAGTAGGAACAATTGGAAATGTGGTCAACTAACTAGATAAAAACTTGACTGCTGTCCCTGCAAGACAGAAAATAAAAGCCTCATCGGTGCTTGAGGGGAAGGATATTCTAATCACGTCCTCTCTCTCTCTCTCTCTCTCTCTCTCTCTCTCTCTCTCTCTCCTGTCGTTGCCTCTTGCACATGCCTGACCACGAGATAAATAAACCGCCACTGAGCCGTATGATAATAAAGTCTGCCGGCAGTGTTTCAATTCATCTGTGATTAGAGAAAGCAGCAGTGTTTTCATTTTGCCGTGTGCCGTCGTCCCTGCAGATGCAGTGGGGGGAAAACAAAAGGAGATGTAATGCTCATTTATTCTCATGTAAAGAGTTGGGCAATTCCCCTCAAGAGAAAAAGTGAGGGAGAAGAATAAGGAGGAGAGAATGATCATAATGTGGGTTGTATTATTTGTGTGTGCAAAAACTTAGGTTTTTGATTAAAAAATGCTGCAAAAGCAAGACAAGAGAAAACAACAGGGTTGGATGGAAGCAATAAAGCAATGATGAGATATACAGAGATGACCACAGTGTCCCACATGTAAAACAGAACAGTGCTGCCAAGATGACTGGACCACTCACATGTATGTCGCTTACTTTAAAAAAATAAAATAAATGAATCTACAATCTAACTATAAGCTTTCCTGGTTTTGTCTTATGTTAAGCTAGAAAATAAATGCTGCAAAGGTGCAACTCTCAGATCTCAATGTTTTCAGAATTTGGGTTGATGTTCTTGATAACCTTAAAAAGTAACTAAACCCCCAAACATCCTTTTGCAGCTGAAAACCAATACATATGGGTAGAGGGTGCTGCAGGAATGAGTCCCAAATCCCAGAAATTAGCATTTTTCACTTCCGGTTCCCTTGTCTCAAAGTCAATGGGTTTTGGGTTAGAATTTTTAACACTGTGTTAAGATATAAATACAACATTAAATATGTGTCTTAAAAAAGAATGAGACTACAAAACGCCATCGCGCTGACTATAAATAAACTGTTATAAATAATCTGTTATAAATAGGCCTCCTATCATGAACGGTAATTTAACAACAGTAAAGTCCGGCTAATGAAACATGGACAAAGCCCAGGAGTTCATGTAGTGCTTTTCATGTTCTGTAACAGCAGCATGAACGCATGGTGGAATTAGCAGGCAAGCTAGCGAACAAGCCAGCCGCTAAAAGAATGTAATTTGATAAGAGAAACTAATACAAATTAATGCTTCATCCACACATTATTGTCACAGCGTAGTTAAGCACATTGCTTTCACCAGATAATTAGACATTAACACTGCTAACCAGATTGTGTAATGTGCTGATAGCTTAATTTCAAGTCCACAGAAAAGAGAGAATAGGCTCATCTTAATGCTACACAGCGGTTAGAGCGAACGAGCCAACGATGGACGCAACTGGGCCAGTCTTCGCTATTAGCTAGCTAGAAATTTAAACTGCGAGTGTGTCCCTCCGCATGTGTGTGTCTGCCTATCTATTTTCTATTATCTTCTGTTCTGTTCGGAGTTTAGCTCCAACACAAGCTGACAGCTGTGCACGAGTCCAGCTGGACTTCAAGTTACTGAAGAATAACACTTAATGTACCTTTGTTTTTCCTTTGAAGGGATGTTTGGAAGTTCACAATCAGCGTTGACAATGTATTGTATTGTCCTAGTTGTACTCTCCTGTCTAGCAGTAGCTAGTATTGTGTTTTATTCTTTTCTGTTTTGAAGCTTTTGCTAATACTACTTTTTTTATTCCATATTTGTGTACTTGTGTATCAATTCAGGTTGGGGCTGTGTAGAACTGTTTATTGCTAATAGCATACTGTTTAGGCTGTGACTAATATTGGGTGTTTGCCATGTGTGGATTTGTTAATTTTTATTGGGTAGTACTTTTAATGTGCTTAGTGCTGATCTACAGCAGAATGTAGTCAGATTAGATGCTCTGCGTATGTATTACACAGTTTAATAGTCACGCAGTCATAACACTCTCTTCTTTTTTCAAGCGTTATGCTTCCTAAATCATGTCTTATGTATACATAATGTGAAGTAAAACGATGTGGTAAAGGTATTTTGCACTGATGATGATGATGATGATGATGATGATGATGATGATTGGTACTGTACCTCTTCCTTGCAACATGTTGTTTTGCAGTATCTGCTCCACCCTGGTGGCCATGTTGGAGACATTCTGAGCGATAGCTTGGATCCTCTCCACCAGGCCGGCTGGTTGAAACCTGCACACACACACACAACAACACACAACCGCAGAGTGAAGGGGGGATAAAGGCGCGTGGAAATGAGAGGGACCCTCACACTGTTTTATGGAAACTCAATTTGGCTAAAAAGTAGAACCCCAAATTCCCAAGCTTTCATCACCTGTTCTTCCTCTCCTGATGGTGTCGCCTCTCTTCAGTCATGGGCTAGTCTCTCTCCTCGTCAGTTATTCCCACCTTTTAGTTGCGTCTCATTGTTTTCCCTACTTTTAGTTTTTCCTGTCTCACTTATTTCGCTGCCTCTCCTCCCTTGCCTCCCCTTCTCTGCTTCCCCTACCTTCCCTTTTTACATCTCAACAGATGTAGAAGTGTTAGTGGGAGAAGCAAATTGTTAGACACTTGGTTGGAGCGTGAAATAGAAAAAGACCTGCGCTGTTAATACCACTTCCTCTGCAGAGCGAGAGACTTCCCGTTCACATAATGAGATGGGTGGGAAATGTGTGTGTGTGTGTGTGTGTGTGCATGTATGTGTTATTTGAATGTGTTTGTATCCGTGTGTGTGCTCATTGTAGTTTTGCATATTTCCGGAGCATCTGACTGCATGATTGCACATCACACGAAGCCAAGGCTGCGTATCCACACATGCCCATATGGCTGTGCCCAATACGTCCATTCAAATGACTTGATTTCACTGTGCATTGTGTGTGTATGTGTGTGTGTGTGTGTGTGTGTGTGTGTGCATGTGTGTGTGTGTGTGTGTGTGTGTATATCTGAGTATGCCTTCCTGTTTTTCTGTATTTGTCTCATCAGCAGACGGTATTAACCCTCATTAAATTCAGAAGATGAAACACAGCATAATAACAAATCATCAGTGATGATGATCAGAATTATTGATTTTGTGTGTGTGTGTGCGTACGTGCGTGCGTGCGTGCGTGCGTGTGTGTGTGTGCGCGCGTGTGTGCGTGCGTGCGTGCGTGTGTGAGGATGGCACACAAGGCGTAACTTACTAAATGCCAACAGCATCTGCATGAAAAATTAACATAGAGCCAAGGGAACAATGTGAGGAAAGTATGTTTGCTGCTTTACAAAGTGTAAACAAAAAAATAGAAATCAAAGTCACAGGTAGTCTCAATGTTCCATTAATAGGTTTGTAAGAATCACTTGTAAGCATCGCTAAGTGTGTTTGCATCCAGTTTAATGTTCACTGCAACAAAGTCATTATCCTCTAATGCATCTATATTTCGAGGGCAACCGCTGTCTCCAAAACAACACAATTTGCAGAAATGTGAATTATTTACATATTATTGAGTATTTCTGTTGCATTAAATAAACTTTTATGTAGACATATAATTTTTTTCTGTATGTCAGCCTGCCCATTGTGGGGATCATGGATTTCATTTCCTTTTATCAATATTATACAGCCTTTGTTCATTTAGACTCCTGTAAGCCAAAACGAAACAAATAAAAAAAAACTACAATTACTGCCTCGCTGTTGAATGCCACCGGCAATCACTGATGTTGCACCACATCGGTCCAAAATTTGTACCTCTGACTATTACATTCCCAATGAGTTCAATCGTGAGTGCAAATGTACGTTAGTGCCACATTTGAAGAAATAACCAACAGCCGTTGACTGAGATGTTACGTTCACGAGAATGACGGATGGACAGTTAACCAGAAAACATAATAGAAAAAAAAGTCCAACCCCAGGCCAGTCTTTCATATCTTTATTCGTAATTTAAATGATCTATTTATCTATAAATTATCTATTTTGTATGTTGTTTTTATGTACTGCATGTTTTTATCCTGTTTTTTTTTTTTTTTTTACTGCTATGCAGCCAATTACCCTTTGGGGACAAATAAAGTGAGAGTCAAAGCAAAATGAGACTTCAGCTGAGCATGATACTCCATCCATCAATCCATCCATGCTTTACACGTATGCAGGTCTGTGGCTGCTGTTGCAGCAAGCTAAGCAAGGTAGCCAAAACGTCTTTCTCCCTAGCCATGTCCTCCAGCTCTTCTCACCGCCACGTGGGATACATAATTCCTTCAGACAATTGGACAAATCATGGAATACCTCCATAGAAAAAGCATCCAAATCACATGCAAACCACCTCAACCGACCCCCTTTAATTTAAAGGCCCCAGGCACTCTGCGAATACGTTCGACCAGTAAATCAAGAGATTTGCATACAGGCTTCACTTTACACCACGACAGTCCGACGCAGCGTCCGCATTACTGCTGATGCATCATCACCAAGCCACCTGTCGATCTTACATAACACTAAAATACTTGAACTCCTTCACTTGGGGGAACTGACTCTGTCTAAACCCCCCCCCCCCTCTGCAGAGTAGCATGGCCACAGACTCGGAGGTGCGGACCATCATCCCTGTCTCTCCGTGACCTTCCATTTTCATATACCAGGAATGAATATATGACAGCAATTCGACCTCTCGACTTTCGCTATGTAGGATTGTTTCACCGTTATTTTTCAAGATTGTTTTTGCATTCGGCACCAGAGTTGTTGGAAAAACAACTTTTTTCATTATTTTTTGTTAGTGTGGTTAGTGCCACAAATGGCCTTCCTCTCACCTGTTAAAAGACACCGAGGGCCACATCTCCACAGTGTGGATAAACCTCTGCAAACAGGCTCAGCGTGAAAGCTCGCCGAAACAGAGTTATCTCAATAAAAGCATCTGACAGAACTAATTATAATTTCACTTTCCCCATTACGTGGGAGGGAAGCAAATACAGCATACGCGTTAGTGAAAGTTATTACCTTATAGTGTCTTATAATGAGAGCCAGCATTATATTAGGCTATAAAAGGATATTAAAATCATTATTACATGGAGCATTTCACAGAAGTTCCCAGCTGTAGAGAATTACCGGTACTGTGGTACCTAAAAGCTGCAATGTGTTTGGCCCGAAGGGCAAAGTCTGTGCTCGGTAAGATGACTAACCCCTGTTACTGTACAGCCCTCTCTTTGTGGGGGAGGGGTGAGGGGGGGGTCATTGTGACTTTGCAATTTGGCCTCTATGAGACGTGACCTTTTAATCTCACCTCCAACGTCTGCTACAATGTGAACTCATCCCCAGAGATGAACACAGAGAGAAGCCTTCGAGGAGGAAACGAAGGGCAGAGAAATGTCTGAAATGCTTGAGATCCAAAGAGGACGAGGAAGAGAGACACGTGTAGCGCGAGAGTCGAGTAAAACTGAAATAAAAGCAGGCGGAAAAGAAAAATAAAGAGAAGGAGATCAACCATCCACAGCAAACAGAGCAAGAGCACCGGGGGGGGGGGGGTTAAGAAAGCAGAAATAATAAAATACAGAGATCCTCTGCGCCTTCGCGTTGAAGCCAACAAAACAGCTCGACTGAAACATTAAACGATGATTATGATCAAAGAATACAAGGATATACATATTTGATGGCCCCCAGTTGCATGCTAGTTGCGATGAAGCTTCCTCCCTTTTGATGAATGTAGACAGTTGGCTCTTTTACAAATGAGGGGAACAAAACAGAAATGAGGAAGAGCAAAGAGGAGACAAAACGAGAGGAAAGTACAGGGGGAGCGGAGACGACACGAGGAAATCAGAACACTGAAGGAAGAGAGAGAGAGAGAGAGAGAGAGAGAGGCGGTAAGAGAAAATCAATGATAACTTCAGGGGGAATTTCTAAGGATACAAAAAAATTTGTTCTCGTGCTCTCCTTATTTCTCCCCCCCTCCCTCCCTCCCTCTCGATCTAATGAGCTCATCCTCTTAAGGGAAAGAGGACAGTTCTGACAGCATCCCATCAGCCAAAGCTGTCTAGGGCAAGAGATGCATGTGACAAGGCGTCGGCATGTCGGTTTGTGCGTTTGTTTGCCACCGCCCTGACTTATTGCACCCCGTGGCGTGGTGTGAAAACATCACACTCCGCCGCTTTCTTCCCAGAAATGCCAACACGCGTGCATGAATGCCCACAGACGCTCACTCACCAAATCTGTGATTTCATGAGACGCGGGACGTCTCAGTCTTTAGAAATGAAAGAGTAACTGCACAGTTAAACATATTCATTTAAATATATGTTCAGCTATGAAATAAATGACGTGACTGAACTGTGATGAAACACATCAATGCTGGTGTTAATGTTGACATTTCTCCCCAGATGTATATAAAAATCTGCTTTTTTACGGGTGAAAATGGCTCACAACGGCATCTGCTGTTTTCAAATCAGCCCTAATCTTCAAGGCCAATTCTGAGATAGAGTCGACCGCTTGGGACTAATCTACGTCATGACATGAAATATTGTTAACGGCCTCTAATCCTCCCCTCTCTCTCTCTCTACAGCATCGACAGCACAACCCCATCCTCTCCTCTCTGTGGACTGGAAATGAATGCTTCCCACTCTGTGACAAGAGGGTGGAGACAAAGTTGTTTAATTTTTCTCATTTAGCGGCTGGCGAGTTAGCGAGCGAACGTTAGCTTGCTAATTCCACCATGCTTTCATGCAAATTTTTTTCAGTGGATGCAGAAAATGAACAGAACAACGGATCTGGTGGCCAGCGGCAGCGCTGTTGTCTCTGCTCCCCGCCGCCAGGAGACTACAGCCGGGAAGAGATTCAGCCATAGAGCGCTATGGCTGAATTGCTACAACCGCCGAGATACTGCAACCGCAACAGTCCGTCCTCGGGGAGTGAGGCGGAGGGGCCGCGGGATGCAACTCTTTTGTTGAGTCTCATTTGTGGTATAGTAAACAGTAAAATCATCAAATTTAGCGCCCCATGCCGTATCTCTATCTTCCAAGATACTGTAGCTGTCATGTCTGTCGAGGCCTACGACATACTGGAGGTTGTGGTTCCATCTCTCAGCCTCAGCGGGTGGACTCCGTCTGGGGGTTACACGTTAAGTGTCTACTTTCCTTTGCTGACTACTTCCAGCAAAAGTGCAGCATGACAGTGACTTGAGTGCTGTGGAAAAGAAGGCCGCCTGGAATAAAAGGTTGCTACTGACGGAGCTTAGATGGGTGCTTAAGGAGGAGAAATAGGTATAGCCAAGCCAGGGCAGTGATCTTCAGAGAGAGCGTACGCCTCGGGGGAGACTTACCAATCTCCCCTCTCATCCGCTGCACAGCAAAATGGAGTGAAACAATTCTGCATCCTCTCCCCTCCTTTGTCTCCCCCCACCCCCCTCTCTCGTTTTTTTTTTTCCAGGCTCCCCTCCCTCCCTCCATTTTCTGCTCTAACGAGTGGCTGCCCCGTGGGCGAATCACAGGCTGGGGCCTCAGACATCAAGTCCCATTCGCCGCTACACGGGAGTGTGTCAGCACCAATCAAGCTCAAACAGAGATGAGACTCACGCCCAGTGTGTGTGAGTGTGTGTGTGTGTGTGTGTGTGTGTGTGTGTGTGTGTGTATCTTTCTGTAAATGCGCGCCTGACTGGCCTGGATTTGGGATATGTTTTTATAAAGCTTTCTCTTTCCATTTGCCCCTCTCGCCGCTGGCCAAAATCACACTTTACCACGTCACTCTTATTTCTCACACACCCTCTCTCACTCTCTCTTACAGTATTTACCTGTAAGAGCGCAAGAGCAAGATGAAGAGTAAGGTAAGTAAAGGGAACGCAGAGAGAGAGAGAGAGAGAGAGAGAAAATCTGGAGAGCGGGAGACAGAGAGACAGGGACAGGAAGAGAGGGGAAACGAGTGATGGAATGGAAATCATTGGAGTGAAGAGAGACTATGGTCGTGCCTGTGTGTGTGTGTGTGTGTGTGTGTGTGTGTGTGTGTGTGTGTGTGTGTGTGTGTGTGTGTGTGTGTGTGTGTGTGTGGGTGTGTGTGTGTGTGTGTGTGTGTGTGTGTGTGGCCATTAATCCTACAGGCTATGTCCTCGGTCAGGGGTCTGTGTCTTGGTCTCACGCCCAGACTGGTTTTAACAAGTGTTACTTCTAGTGAACACACACACACACACACACCTAAACACATATTATTCTCCTTCTTCAGCGGGGAGCTATCAAAGAACATCATCGATATAAAAGGTGTGAGTGTGGGTGGGCGTGTTTGTTCGTGGCCACCGGTTTCTCTGAGTCGATATCCTTTTCATTTAGGCTGCCTGAATTAAAACTTTTACTCCAGCCATCAAAGCTGCTTTGCTCTGAGGATCCATTCAACCAAAACCCGACAACACTGTACTCAGAAAAAGAAAATAGATTTTCATTTCCTTTTTTGTTTTCTCCTGATTTTGGTGATTTTTGTTTTGTTCACGGAGCCGCCACTGTCGAAGGGAACGACTTTCAAGGAGAACTCGTCTAAGCACTAAACAAAGGAACGTGAACTTGTAGCAGACGTTGACGTGATACATCTCTGAGCTCGGAGGAAGTTCGCCTCGGCTCGCTGAATGATGCTTGGTCTCTGTGGGGACTTTGATGGCTTGCATCAATTTGTACAAACGGCAATTTCTAGACGAGCCGCCATGTGTTGCTGTTTTCAATGCTCCGTCTAAAAGCAGCGGAGAAAATAATTCATCGCCCCACCGGATCGGAATGTAAACAAAGCAAAACAGTTGTGAATACCGGCAACGTGAAGCTGAATGTAGGCGTTTCAGGATAATATTTGTTGCTTTGTCCTTGCAGCTTATGGAAATATAATCCTTTCCAAATATTGTAATAATGTGGATGGCAAATAAAGATGAACTAAAGAATAGCATTTTGTGAAAAATTGACATTAACTCTAAAGTAACTAAGTCAGCATTGCAATCTCTGCTACAAATGTGGGTAATAGGTTGAATGCTAGCTGTGTGTAATGGGGCGTTTAGCCGAGCTGGAGGCTCTGTTGCTGGGGATTAAGCCTCGGTCTCTGCAGTGGTAGCTCCCCCTGCGCCACTCAGCTCCCCAACTAAACCCTAATAGGATTCTATTTTGATCGTTCACGCTATATTTCACCCCCGCAAGACCAATGCTGCTATTAAAACATGCAGAGCTATTCATTGAATATGAAAATTAGACTTGTTAAGGCTACTGCAAACCCTTGTTAATTGACATCCTAAATGATCCCAAAAGTCACCGTGTACACTGGCAAGTCGTAACCGCGGGGATCCCTCCCGTCTCTAACTTTCATCCCACGCCACGTGAACTCGGCAGAAAGTGCGCCCGGTATTTTCTGGACGATAATGTCCAAAACAATAATCGCTCATTATGGTTTTGTTGAAGAATAACATGCAGTGTATTGTGCCCCTCGTGGTGTAATTATCATGATCATGGGATAGTCGATATCTAGTAAGTAGATTTTCAAGTAATTCAAAGAGACGCTGCATTGTATCAATCTGCAAACAGATCTTTACCCATGTTTAAAACATGATAGTGACGCGGCATTGATTTCGGCTCTTGTGTTTGACCCTTATTACACCCTGACCGTAGTCCTCAATCCACCCAGACTGACTGCCCCCTTCAAGGCAATAACTAGAAATTGATTTCCGCTACAGTAACACATGCGTTTTCCATCCTGCTTCGGGTCCCTGACAGTAGACTCCTTTAGCAGGACACTTCTCCCCAGTCTTGAACTAAGAGTTGAACGCGCCCCCCCGCCCCCCGCATTAAACAGCCCATTACGAGACATTGATTGCAGTTAACACCAACGCCAGACCGTATTAATCGTTCCATCCTTCCGCTCCAGCGCCGCCGCGCAGATCTGAACCCGAGCGCTTATCCGGGATCATTTAACAGCGTTTGAAGAAGTGAGGGGGGGATTTCTGTCAGTGTGTATCACATCACCCCTCCTGACCTGCCCTGAGTTTAGTCAGTCTGTTTGAAAATGAAAGTGGAGAAAGTGGCGTGAGAGCGGCGGGAACATTCGATAGAGAAGACAAATTGGATGTTTTGGTACAGAACGGGGCGATCAGTGGAGCCGTTTGATAAAAAAGCCGCCGCGGCAAGGTCATACAAGACTCGTCTGTTTGCGGCAGTGATTTTAAGGTAATAGGCAGCAATTTCCACAAGCGGCCGTACGAGGGAAAAAAAAATTGAGTGAAGATCAGAGCGAAATACAATAAGCAAAGGAGTAAAAAGAAAAGAGGAGATAGAGGACATGACTACAGTCGAGAAAAAGAGGTGATGTGCAGTATGAATGACAATGAGGAATATATATATATATCAAATATGATGGTGGCATTATAGTATTTCATGCCATAAAGGATAAGTAATCTTACAAAGATCCACCAGCTGCTCACTGCATTTATCCAAGCTGACCAAAGAACTCCTGATCATAAAAGCGTTATCTCTATGTCTATATTATACTTTTCCATTTTTTTAAGGGGACAGAACATTGCCTACACTATTACAGCCATATTATGCATGTTGTCTCTGATGATTGTATATATTTAGCACTAAATTCGAGCTTTGCATAAGGTAAGTATGATTTGGTGTTTTCATGGGAATGAGGATGAAGTGCTATCTCTCCAATAGCACAGTGAGACACCTACATTGTTGGCATGTCATGTTGCCATACAATATAAATGAGAGCATTAAGGTGGGAAAAAAATGATGCCCATGCCATACATTTACTATGACAAATTTGAAGCCTTGCCAATTTTGTGAAATACTGCCTCCTCATTTCACTATCATAACAGATATTTGCAAATTGGTTAACATCAATGTGTTGCTAACAGATGAGGACCGAACTACACTTGTTTAATTCACAGTTCCTGAAGCATTTAAGAAAGTATTCAAATATAACTGTTTTTTGTGAAAAGAAATCTTGAGTAACTCTTATTTAGAAAAATAAATGATTCCCTCATCTCATTTTGGTGTGAGCCTCACTATAACCTGTTACATCCACGGAGAGTGATTAAAGAATGTTGGTGATTACCAAAAACTGTGAGACACATGCATCAAACTGTGAACCGGGAAGTCAGCGTACCTGTTGATAGCGGAGCTGAGCTCATCCAGGCGCCGTGCGTCAGTGCTGGTGGTGTTGTCCAGTTTGGACAGGCTGTCCATCCTCTTTAGAATCACCTCCAGCATGTCACTGATCTTCCTCAGCACACCGCGGGACTCCACGCCTCCCAGCACTGCGGAGCGGAGACACAAACATGGGAGGAGGGACGGGAGATAAATGAAAAGCTGGACAGTGGAGCACATACCAAACTAACAGAACAGCATGCACATTAATCACAAAGCCCGCAGCGCTTCTGGCTCGCCAATGCCGCAGTTGTTTTTTGGCCGCGCTCTTGTTTTGGACAACTGTCTCTGTGCATTTCACTGCAACGCAGATCAAAAGAGAATTCCCTTCTGTTTCATGCCAAACAATGCAAAAGTCCTCAATTAGATTTGTGGGAAAACACTTGCAATCCAACTTCTCTGTATTAACTACTCGTGTTCTGCTTTGCTAAAGACATTTTATGAATACAAAAATGGACAGTTCCTCTGAAATTTAATAAACCCACAGAGTCAGGCTGTAATTTCTCAAACTTCCCTCAGGATTGAATCGGTTTCTTGTCAATATTCTTTTTTTAATTTTATATGTCTGTGATATGCAGTGTTTAGGCTGTGCTGAACATTTGCTAGCAGAAGGTGCATGTAAAACAACGTCCGATCCCAGCTCTACATTAAACATCCAGTGTGTGACCCACACAGACAGTCCCCCAAAAAAAGAATAACCCTACCAAAATACCGCTTTAACCTCATGAGAGCAGCTCTTCTTCACTTGCAGCTCTTCTTCACTTGAGCCTGACTATAATTCATCACCTTCGAGTCCACAAGTCAACAGTGTGATTATATCCGTCTTTAATCTATATATCTAAAGCTTGATCTCTCATTTCCTCTGCCTACAGGGGCGCACTTCGCACAGCGCTGCATTCGGACCTCTTTGTCATAAAGAGGCTTTTGTTCATGCCAGACCACACAACCCGGAGTCTGATGCCCTGAATACGGGCTTACCTTTATATCCTTTGATACCCTTTGATATGAGAATAACTTTCAGCAAGTCTATGAGTTATGAAAAGCCAGGAACTAATTACGCAGAGGCTCTTCTTTTTTTTTTCTGGCCTCTCTTTCCGTCCGAGTCTGTGTGATGGCCTCTACCTTTCTTTTCTTTTCACCCAGCATAGCAGAGAGAGCTGTGTACGTAGGTGTGTGTGTGTGTGTGTGTGTGTGTGTGTGTGTGTGTGTGTGTGTGTGTGTGTGTGTGTGGAGAGAGATAAATACATCATTGAGCACCAGAAATGAAAAGTGAGTGTTAACACACACGGGCAGACAGTCAGGGAGAGTGGTAGAATGTACTCTGACTGGATAAAAGGTCTACAAGACCTCATTAGGATAATTGTACCGGCACTGCCAGGGTCAGTGTCTGTGAATTCAGTCATAATGGCTCAGGACGAGGGAGGTGGCCTGAAAGGTGGACAAACAAAGGGAAAGCTTTCTCATTTAATGTCTTCGCAGAACTAATCCCTCCTACGTCTAAGTCATCATTTTTAAGTGCTCACAGAAATAAGCAACAGTGGAATCGGACGATTTTACAATCGGACATGGGGACATGAGAACGAAGGGAAAACATCAGTGAAAACATGCTTGACTGTTACATCAGTAATCCCCCTTAAACCCTGAAAACACATTTTCCCAGGTCTTACTCGGAGCGATGGGGTCTCAAATGAACACACCGTCCTTAAAATCAGAAGAGTTTTGGTTATTTCACATCAGAAATAACTGTCTGTTTTTGTCTTTGCAACATATGAAACAGAATCTAATGACAGCTGGGCTGGCTGCGCATGCCTTTAACTGCATGTGAGCGTGCCCCACTGCCGAGCAGTTCAGGTAAACACTGTTAACTCTGTCAGCACTGTTGCCGTTGTTTGTGCCGTTCGCATTGTTTGCCGGCTCTGCTGCCGGCTCTGCCGCCGCCATGTTGAGAGCCGCTGAGATGCAATCAAAATGCTAGATTTATAGATATGTCTATATGCAAATTAAATTAATAGGTGAACACAATCGCAGGAAATGCAAAGACTAAAATGCAAATGAATGTTGACGGATGGTAAACATGTCAAATGAGGTGTTCAAGATTGCAAATTTAGAGGGAAGGGAATGCTAAATAATCTGTGTTTTGGTAATGGAAATCGAATTTCAGTGTGTACATTGGATGCATTTTAATGTCACTATGAATGTAAGTTTAACCCAAGTGTATAATAAATCCATATACAGTCACACATTATAACGCAAAGTAAACAGGGTCTGAGAGAATCCGTCCAGTTCTATTTGATGCCGTCATTTAATGTTCACATATTGCAGTAAACGGCATTGGACATAAGGGACACACAGGTCAGAGTGTATTCTTCTAGCCTCCCATCAGAAAACTTGGCAGGGCCCATATTAACACTGCAAACACCTGGATTATGCTGTCCGACCACTCTGTCAAACCCCATGTCTGCTGCTTGACAGGTAATTACAGCCAATGGGCTCCAGTGCCCAACGGCTCCGGTGCAAGGTCATTGTCTGCCTCGATCTCCTCCAACAGCCGAATCCTAAATTCAGTGACTTATCTCCTCAGCGACAGATGTATTCGTCTCAGACTGGCAGTGTCATGTCCTTTGCCCGTGATGGATCGCCGTGTCAGAGTCTGCCGGTGGGTCGCTCTGGTGACATCTTTGTGATAATGGATCTAATCCATGTTGTAGGGCCAAGCAAATTGAGGCAATGGTAATGCTGAAGACAACACTAATTTATTATTATGGTTGAACAAATACGGGCTCGTTTAATATCCAGCATTTCTCCCAGAAGTTATAGTCTTGGCAAAGCCTCTAAAAAAGCATTTAGATGAACCAAAGTACGCACACTATTAAAGTTTGTTTATTTTGCAAAAACCATGTCGTACTTGGATACTGTTTAATTTGGGTGATTCCCTCTGTACTTCGCTGCTAATGAATATGAGATAAGTAGAAATAGAAAAAAAGCCTAACTAATAACATTACAAAACCTTTGCAGATAGATAACAGCCACAAATGGCTGTGATGTTCAGCAGTGCAGCAAAGGGAGTTGAGGGATTCAAACGTTAATGAATAGATCTTTGTTCCAATGGTCTAATGTATCAAATATAATTTCGAGTCAGGGGGTTAATTGTTCCCTGTGACTCTTGATGTGTTTCTTGATGAATATCTGTGTCAAAAATGAAGCCACAGAAGCCGCACTCCCATGGTTCGCAAATGACCGGCTGTAATAAATAAGCTCAATCTTTGAAAAGCTGATCCTTGTTGCGATTTCATTGCGCACCTTGATGAAAGATACAATATCATTTTAAACCAAACACCAAACACCAATTTAAAGGACATGCAACAATATTCCCAATCGCTCGCTGAAATGATATCATTACTTAGAAAATGACCTCTACAGTCATCAGATGGAATCTCATTCAGATCTCACTGGTGTAATTTATTGTCAGGTGAAGGACACTGTGTCCACAGATACTGTATGTTGGTGTGGACACAGACGGAAAGAACCGTTAAACAACAGATGGACATGGAGTTGAGAGTCATGTAACAAGCAATTTCTCCTTTTGAGGATCAGGAAAAAGTCTCAGGATATTGTACGTAAGCTCATTCCGATCAGTCTTTTTCTTATCACAGATTCTATAATTAACGCCCTTCACCGTTGCCGTTGGTTAGGCGATGTATTGACGCGTTCTGACTGCTCAGTCCAATTAAATCACCAGCAAAGCCTTGCATGGCAAAGAAACAGCTTTAAGGGGATGTTAAATCCATTCCATTGCTAATCACCGCAACGCATTCTGATGCAGCAGAGTAGCTTCTAAATATATTTCACTGGTCCTGAAGCAGCACAACTTACTGAACGCAGAGGAGCCAAAGGTCAAAGGATTGAGATAAAAGGGACTGAAGTGGATTCAGGAGGGTTCTGACCTGCAGCAGTAATTAATACTTAAATGCTGTGAGGCAAGAAGTCTGAGAATTTATGTCTAATTTGCATAACTCCACTTAAGGCACCTCTGATCTTGCAACAGACCAAAGGAGTGAAACTGACCAAACACACTGTAAAGGAGAACAAGCCAGATGTTAGATCCATCCAGAGAAGAGTTCCCCGATGACAAAGAGGTTGTTAAGTCTGCCTCCCATTACTGTTAATGGCCAGAGCCGATGGTGTTATCCCTGCTCTCACCTTCTGTTCAACCTAGCAAAATCCAATTCAGCCTCTGAATAAACATTTTAAAGTACATTTGGAAGATTACAATTGCAAATGTGATCATAAACATGCATGATAAATATTCCATTACTTCTGAACGAGGTGGCTAGTTCACCTGCACTATAACACACTGAGGTTATATTAAGGTCCCCGCTGAAAGCAAATTTAAAGAGCGAGTTGGATCAGCTTTTAACAGTGAGGGGTTGCCTCAAGGTCTAAAATACCACATTTGGCAAGTTTGAGCAAAACAATCTCGCCAAAGGCGCCACGAAACCGACTGATGGATAGAACGGGGTGTCGCAGTCAACCGCATTGGTGAAACTCGCCAATTATAACACATTGTTAATGACAGACCTCATGTTGAATTTGCTCACCTTGATCAGTGGGTGCATGTATTTGATGGAAGCTGGCTGATGCGTCACTGCCCTGCAGTTGTAATTCTGCTGTAGTGTCACTTTTGATCCCGATATAATTATAAAACGGGAGATTTAAAATGGGTTTAAAGTGTTGACTTTCAAACTGACTCCAAATAACCAAATATTTACTTTAATAGAATTGCGCTGCAAGTTATTTACTATGCATGAAGGAATAATTATCTCAAGAGATCAAACAAAAGTGTTTCTTTTCGGGGGGAGGGGGGGGTCCTTCAGTCATGAATCGAGCACAGAGTTGCTGTACTCTCTGAGTGACTACCTGTTTGTGTTTGTGTGATAAATGCTGACTTAAGATTCAATGAGAGTCAAAGCAGTGCGCAGGACAAAGCTGCCGGCATACTGGTTCATACCATGTTTGGCCTCCCCCACTGGCATGCGGTGGAATAAATCACACATCCCACACACAAACACACAGTGCTCTTCGTTATCCACCATATTGGACTGAATATTTAGTGTCACGGCACATCATATTTCTCCTGAGGACTGAAATGCGTGAAGCATGAACAGAATTCTTGTTAGTGTCTCTAAACAGACTGCTGAAAACTGAGAGGGAGGATGTTTGTGTATTGTATGTGTGTGCGTATTGTATCTACTGTCCAGTGACTGTCAAAGTGGGGTCGGCGGCACTCTGTGAATGGTCTTCAGATTCATTCATTTAAATGATCATTGTATTACTATTTGTATTCTTTTTATTTATTACAAAAGGCTTCATAGTTCAACAAATATTTTAATTAGTTATAGCTCAGGGATTACATTATAATCTAACAAATCTCTAACTTTTAGAATCTGCAAATATGTTTAATATATGTACAATATTGTTCTAATACATTTCTCTTTTGTTGTTTTTTTCACTTAACTAAGAATATAGAAGTGTAAAAAAACAGACCACAGAAAAGTATTCCAAGGGACATGATGAGGTCCTCAGTATATTTTCTATCTCTATCAAATGCTTTTGCGTGTGATTTGACTTGTCTTGCAAACTTGTTGAATATTTAATACATAGAACGTTTCTCATAAAAAAGATTCTCGCCAGCCATGTTCCAGAAAATATTAAGAGTCGTCTTCTGCTACGTGCATGTACATAAGACGTGATGTCATCACCCTAAGAAATGGGGACAGCATCATTTTGTGCAATTGTGGATATATAAGTGTAATTTATGGTACTGCTAGATCGCCCCGTTAATACAGGTGCATGCCTCCCTTTGTGTGTGGAGCATATGAAAATAGAACTAAACTCCAACCCTTGTTGGGAAAATGGGTCCCCAGTAATTTACCAGTAACTATTTGTGAAAGAGGCGTATGCCTATAAGGCAGGCAATCTGTGCGGGGTGGAATACAATGAATTCCTCCATTATGGTTGAATGCAGGGTAAAAGTAAAAAAAAGGCTTTAAAGTGGTGGGGTTCCTTCCATCAAAAGTGTGATTGTGCCCTGAGGTGCCTGTGTGAGTATGTGTGTGTGTGTGTGTGTGTGTGTGTGTGTGTGTGTGTGTGTGTGTGTGTGTGTGTGTGTGTGTGTGTGTGTGTGTGTGTTTTTGTTTGTAAAACGAATAGAGGTCATGGAGAGGGCACTCTACAGCTAGGTGAATGGGCTTTTGCTCTGCTTATTTTTGCATGGCTAATTGAATTAAGCTGAATTACACTGCACAAATGCAATGTGGATTAGCAAAACCACTGAACATTTCAATATTGACAGTCTACAACTACAAATCAAGTATCGCGTTGTACCATAAAAACAGAATTAAAAAACGTATAAAACTTTGATCTGAAAAACTCAGCTGAAAGAAGTGAGGAATGAGTGTTTACCCGCAGCAGAGTTATGAGTGTTTGAAACACTTCCCTGTGTCGACATATCAAGTGCAATCGAGCTCCGTCATTGAAAATGAAACTGTCTTGAAGCAAACTCTCTATCATTTGATATCTGGTGTGTTTGTGAGACAGCTATGAACTATAATCCTTCCTATGGTGAGTCAGCCAATCATTTGTGTGTGTGTGTGTGTGTGTGTGTGTCTGTTGATAGCATCTACGTACAAGTGTGTCTTTACGGTCACCTCTTTAAGCATGGTACACTGTAACACACGTGCATCTGTGTGCAAGAGGTGTTGTGTGTCCCATAATAAGATGGTGTTCTGATTGGCTGGGAGGAGTGGGGGCGGGTGGGGTGGGGGGTTGCATATTCACGAGAAGAAAATAATTTGTGGTTTGATGAATGCTGACAGGAGGACCTGCTGGATATGAATTGACACAGCTAAATTAACTGGAGACCGATGTCATTTTGTCAAAGGAGCACACATACAAAAACAAACACACACACACACACACACACACACACACACACACACACACACACACACACACACACACACACACACACACACACACAATAAATAAACAGGAAAGTCCAAAGTTGAGACGACATTATCATCACAATCTGTCTTGGCTCCTCGGATCAAAGAGGGGCTTGTTCAACAATCACCAAGACTGAGCTGGGCGACAGAAAACAAAATGCTCACATCACCAGAAAGGTGCAATCAGAGGAGTGCAAACGCCAGGTGTTTGCAACGACCTGCTGTATCGTGTGATTGAATGAATAAAACCCAAAACTGTCTTAACTTAAGAGTAGTGAGGGAGCAGTTAGCAGGCAGTCAATGGCCGTATCAAAGATACAATAAAAGGTGTTCTGGAAAGGTGGAAGTCACCCCAACCACGAGAGGTCCTTGAGCAGGCGGCCATAACTGCTGCAGCGGAACGTGAGATTATCCGTGGACAGACACAGAGGCGCACACTCACTCACAGACACAGCAACGAAATGATATCTCTTGAGTTGATACACACACACTCACACACACACACACGCACGCACGTACACACGCACGCACGCACGCACGCACACACACACACACACACACAGACAAACCAAATGAGCTCATGCCAACACACACGTTTGCCTATTCCTCCATCTCTTCCTCACTTCTCCCTCACTCCATCTACACCCTTCTCGCTTGTCATCCTCCTCAAGCTGCATTCTTAGTCCCTCACCTAATTCTTCATCCTCCCCCCTCTGCTCTGTAGCAAAGGTAAGAACATAAGAGTAAAACCCCTCTCTCATGCCAGACAGGCAGGCAGACAGACAGGCAGGCAGGCAGACAGACAGGCAGACAGACAAACTGGTGTTTAATGCCCCGCTACCACTCCAATCTGGAGTACATCTCCTCTCCTCATTTCCACACCCACATGCAATTACTACAAATTACATGCAGTTTAATTATTATGGTGCAGGAGCTCTACTGTTCATTAGCTAAAGAATGGCAGGACTGAGTGCAGAAGGGAAAAGAGTGGGATGTTTGTTTTTGAGCTGCGCGATAAGGATGGAAGTATACGACGGGAGCAGCGTTCAGGCAAATGGAAATGCTGCAAATGAAGCATGAAGGAAGTGCAATGTCCCACTGGCAATAAAGTAAACACAATGAATGCCAATGATCTAAAAGACAATTCAATAAGATGTAAGGCCACATATGATGGGGATCAATAAGCTATTTTGTACCCTAAAGAATAGAATAGAAGCAGCTGGTGGCGGTGGTATTGAACCCGCTTTGCTCCATCCTAATTTCCCCCTCTTGCTTCAGCTTTTGAAATATTTATTGTTCATCGGGTTTTGACATTGTCTCACCATTTATCCGGAGATGTCAAAGGCAAATTGGTTTTCATGAAGGGAGATGGGACAGATGAGAGGATATTAAAAGACACAAAGAAAGTCAAGACAGCTACAATGCCTATTAATGCAGACAGTTTCTGTCACTTCTCTTTTGAATGCTTCTCTGTTTCAAAGGGAGCGAGGAGGGGACGGAGAAAGATTCTGTGTACGGCCGTAATCTAGCTCTTTGTGTCTCAGTAGTTCAGCTTCAATTCAACCCTTATCCGTCCCAGAAATGTGCTGATATGAAGCCTTTTGGAAGCTGTTGTTTTATGTCATTAGCACTTTTTGTTTTTGAAGATGTCCCACCCAAAGTGGATAAGATCTCTCTCTCTATCTCTCTCTCTCTCTCTCTCTCTCTCTCTCTCTCTCCTTGAAACGGTCCACCTTTTGTCCATCTGCAATATCGCCACTTATTCTTCCTCGTATCTTCAAGTCTCTTTCACTCCTTTTATTTCCTCTGTTTCCTCTCTGTCGTCTTGGTTCACCGTAGTTTACCTCGTGATGATGACAGAGGATGGAAAAACTGGCTTAGCGGAGCTCGCAGACGCACAGAGGGACTTGAGACGGACGAATACAAAAAAACATATATTTGAACAGAGACCAAATTGCAGACACACATTTGCGGCGTGAGAGGGCTAATCTGTTGACAAATGCAGTGCGCTTGTTTCCTGATGAAACTGTGATGAAATGGGGGCGATAGCGTCGCGGTCGCTATATCAAACCACGATTTCAAATGGAATACAAAACAACGGATTCTATCATCAGATTGCAACGCATTATTCCTCTTGGAATTACACACAAGCAATGCAGCGTGTTTATCTCCGGAACAGAACGCTGACATTTACGACCTCCCTTAGGATTGCTAAGCACACACACACACACACACACACACACATACACAGACAAACCAAATGAGATCATGCCAACACACTCGTCCTCATGCACCATCCCGACCGGCCCCGGCCCTCGTTACCATTTCCGAGACCTGCTGTAGTCGCCGTCTCTCAGAAAGCATTTCTCTGTTGACTTTCACAACTTCAGCACTCGAGCGCTGTTCAGAGCAGACAGACACGCAGCCGCAGGGGCTCCTCTTTCACCACAACCACGTCGATTCATGTTAGTGTGACGGAGCGCTGTGTTCTACACCCGGACTGGCGGAGATCCAAGGCTCGAGTTTAGAGGGTGCGAGGGTGCATGTTAGATAGGGGAGGGGGGGGGGTATACAAGAATTTAGATGGGGACTATGTGTGACACGACCTTTTCGCTGTTCTGTGTGACGCATTCTGCTCCAGTGTTTTCACAAAATGTGTGTGTGTGTGTGTGTGTGTGTGTGAGTAGGGCCCTACATGATGCGTAGTCTCAGAGGGATTTCCTGGAAAGAGGAGGGATAATTTGCATTTTGATTAGGGGGGATTTACAATTTTGGTGTATGGTTAATAGTTTTTGTTTTTGCGAACCCCTCGGATTTACAAATATGCATAAAACTCACCAAACCTTTTTGGAAAATGCTTCCTATGCAATAACAAATCAAAATCACGACATGAACAAGACATAAATGGTCGGCACTATATTCCCACACCAGTTAGGACGAAAGAAGACAGCAACATATCTTAAAATGAATCTCCAGTTGAGAGATTTAGATTTTCCTCCCATCAGATTAGGTTTAAGTCCTTCTGGCTCTCATCGACGTCTACGTGCACAAGCAAAGCAATAGATGTCAAGAGGGAAAACTCCAGTTGGCAGATTAGACTGCTTCCTTTTTGGCCGCCATTGAAGTCAATAAGAGTTTGAGTTTTGTCACTGTGAGATCAACATCCATGACGTTCATTTGGCTTGTGAAAAACACTGTAAAATAAAAATAATAGTGCTGGGCAAAGATGAAAAAATGTAATCGATTAATCGCATAATTCTTCTGTGATTAACAGCGATTAATCGCATTATGCGCAAAATTCAATAATGAATTAAAAACTAGTGTATTGCACGCTTTTATTTTAAAGTAATGTTATCAGAACAATATAACAGGCACTCTCGGAGCAACAGCAAGTTAACATACAGGATATAAATCTGTTTTCTTTTTTTTTCTGAACAGGTACCAGAAGAAATATTTGTCTTTTATCAGGGAACAGCATAAACAGTCTATGTTCAGTAGTAAGGGTCCCTGTTAGAGTGAGGTAAAGTGGTCAGCACAAAAGAAAGTACACAGCTGGAATTTACTGTGCAGGGGACTTTTTAGTCTGTAAAGTCTATGGATTTCCTTTTGGAGAATCTCAGTCAAAGAAAGAAAAAAAAACACTTTCAGTGATGCAGGTTGAGCAGTTACACAATGACAAAATTAACTTTTAACATCCACTTTTTTTATCCATTCCTCCGACTTTACATTTTCTTACTCCTCTGCACCAAGCCAGTTGCTAAGACACACAAGGTAATTTATGATAAAGAACCTCTCTTCTTCTGAACAATATGACCAGCAAGAGAAAACAACCTTTCACATGGTACAGATGTTGCAGGTGTGGCCAAGTACTTATGTACAATGGAGGCCAGACTGCTGTGTGAGCCTGCATGTTTGGACCACCACTCTAATGGAAAGGCCTCTGTACTGATGGGGGACTCCGCTCACTGTTCTCAACTGAGTCTTCTTCTTGTTCAGAATCAGACTCTGATGACGCAACCAATAGGGCTAACTTCTTCTTTGGTGGCTCAGATGTTGTTGCTTCCACAGATTTCTCTGCAACAACCTGATCCTTGAGTAAGTTGGTGTTTATGCGTTTACGACGGTGCGTCTTGAGGGAGGCTCATACGCGCCGTCATTCGTTGCGATTCTAAGGATGCTCCTCAGACCGACATCTTCCACTACAGTAATCGGCCTGCAGTCCGTTGCTATCCACTTGGCCGAGGCATTTGTTAATTTTTCTTGGTTTGTCGACATTTCTCCCGCACGCCGCATCCAAAGTAGTCTGCCGAAGTTTCGCTCCACTGGTTGTTTGGGTAGCTAACGTTAGTTGGCTGGCATCAATGCTGTGTAACGCCTTTAAGTGGTACTTCAGGCTCGTAGTACTGCGGTGATAAGATAATTCCAGTTTGCAGTGGTTACAAATAGCTTTGCTTTAAATGCTGTTATCGCATGATAAAATCATTGTCGGAGTTAATGGATTGCTACGTTAACGTATTTATAACGCGTTAACGTGCTCAGCCCTAAAAAATAAATAAAAAGTCTTAGTGACACACAAATAGATGCATCGTAATAAGATGGCTCAGTAAGTTCGTAAAAATGTTCAAAGATGAAAGATGCTCATGTTTTGAACGTGCATGGCTAAGCCAGAGGCAGTAATTGCATGTGCTGGATCTTATTTGCCTCTCCATTGTCTTTCACTGCATCACCTGAAGGCCTCCCATCAATCAACATTACAATGAAACGTGGTTGCGTTGCGGCCCTGGGGGAAGGACGAGGGGAAAGATGGACGAGCAAGAGAAGGACAGCAGTAAAGCAAGTGGATTTTCGGTGGTCATCCGTCGGTTTTTCGAGGAATAACGAGATACATCCCAGAGGCCGGCGTCACATTCACTGTCATCACACAGACTACGGAGTTGGCATTACCGGGACTTTCCCTAGTGCCATGCTTTTCTTTCTCTCCTCGTCTTCCCTTCCACTTGTAATATAATTCATTGCACATAAGCACTCGCTGTCTGTTTTTTTTTCTAGTTTCTAGAGATGAGCCGAGCTGCGAGCTGGTAACTCTGTCTGCCAGGCTTGGTGATGACTAACATGGATTCATTCTCAGCTTCAGCCTCGCCGTTTGTGCAGCCATTTTAGACTGTGAGTTTTAGCAACTGATGTATAAAAGTCAGAATAAGCCAGGAGGGCAGAGGGTTTGTCTCTCCTCTTAAGTCTTTCACTACACATTCATCATCTACAGATACTTGCAATGTATAAGATCTGGCCAGAATGTTTGTTTGGATAGTGGCAAATGGACTTGTACTTGTACTCAAAGCGCTTTCACAAGACATGTCATCATTCACCCATTCATACACTGATGACAGGGCCTACCATGCAAGGTGCCACCTGCCCATCAGGACTCTAACTAATCATTCACACCCATTCATTCACTGCAGGAACAGCCTGCGGGAGCAATTTAGGGTTAAGTGTCTCGCCCAAGGACACATCGACATGGAGTGTCGTTCTTTTATGTGGAAGAAAACATCAGGCTTTGCTTCAACATTGCTTTAGTAACTTTGTAAAACCAATCTGTAACAAATAAATAAATAGATATAAATCTACTGAGTTGTTATTTTTCCCTTTAAATAGTAAATCGTACACCAGCAACTTGGTAAATTAACATGAACCGTTAATTTATTGTCTTTAGCCGAGGTACATTTACGGTCCATGTGTAAAATGAACACATAGAACAATCGAGCAGTTCACCAGGCCCTGGTGTGTGTGTGCGAAAATGGGGCAAAATTAAAGAGTAGGCAAGAAAGCAGACAAATGAGTGTTGTAAATGTTTCAATTCCGAATTGATGTGTCATCTGATCGGCTCTTCCGACCGACCTACATAGAGACCACCGATCCAACTATTTAGAGCGACTATCAGCAGGTAACAATGGGCTATCGGAGCACAAAGCCCATTGAGTCAGTGGAGCGCTGGCGTAAAAGGAAGGCGCCTACTGTCCTTCACGTCATTTCTTGTTTGTATTTTTTTTTTTTAAATGGTTCGTTACTGGTTATTGGGTGGCGGACTATCAAAAGCAAAATGAACCAAATCTGACATGCCTAGAATAAATCCAAAGTGGCTCACTATTCACGACGTCATACCTTCCCTTTTGATGCCCCCCACTCCCTATTCTGCCTAAATCTTATCCATTCGTCCCTCCCTGTTTTTCTCCCAGGATCTATAAGTGTTTGTCTCTATAATTCAGCCCTCAGCAGAGAAATTAGCATCTGTCAAGGCTTTGCTCTGTGCCGAGAGCTTTGGCAGAGGCTGCTGTCGTATTTTTTGTTTTTTTTGTTGCTCAACGGCACACCTCAGCACCCTGGCACATTCAGTCATCCCGTTAGTTACTCTGACTCCCAGGTAATGAAGCAGAGGACTGGTGAAACCGTGTGTGAGAGGAAAGACATACCACTCTTGGAGCCAGAGTGGACATCTGGCCTTGTGATACCGGGAGGCTGAGTTGGAAACGTGGGATATACAAATAATGAACAGCTGGGCTCGGGGCAGTTTAGGTGTACAGTGCAAAAGGTGTTTATCAGGAGGCTTTTAGCCAATGGCAACAAACTGTGCCACGTGTTTTACAGAGCCAAAATAGAAATTGAACAACGCGCTTTTGCAGGGACACGCTTGTTGCCTCTTATGCGGGAAAAAAAGTAGTTGACTGCACATATTTTATTATTCCATGAAATAAGATTTCGCTACATCCCAAGAAATGTTTTGTGGCTATCATACATTTTGTGGGAGAGCAAGCTACTTCTATGCAGCTCCTAAAAAAAGGGGGGGGATAAACAACAGTATTTTGCTGAAACAGCCGTTGATGCTTTTTTCAAGTGCACACTCCCAAACATTTCAATCGCTGATGGAATTTTAAAGCAGCAAATGTTGTTTTTTCCCCCCCAAGATGAGTGCAGCAGAAAACAGAGGGAATTGTTTAAATTTTCAGGAAATGCAGCCGCTACAGCAGCTCTTCTCAAAGCCGCACTAAATAATGAAACACTTTTATTATGATTTTATGTATGAATGATTTTCCACCTTATTATAACAAAAAATGGTACATATCCAAGCAAGGTTGCAAATCTCTGTACAATATTCCATAGTGTGTTTCTATTTTGCACATGTTTAGCAACTAACAAAGCATAGTGTGTTTCTTTGTCAGTAACAACTGAGGAATTTTAACAAATGAAATCCAGGGGACCCACAGTTTTGTTTATGACCAACCGCTCACACTCGCAGCAAAGTTAAAACCGCCCGCTCCAGCGAGATTTGTGTTGGGTCCCGCGGGGTCCCAATCCCAATGCAGCCCTCTACTCTGTTGTGTAATCTGGAGCGGGCTGCCACAGCTGCTTACTCCGTCTCTGTCTAACAAGGCTGCAACCTCCGATTCTGAACAGTGAAGACAGTGCAGAAGTGCCTTAAAACTGACTCCTTTGTTCAGATTGTATAGAAGTCTATGAGAAAATGACCCTACTTCTCACTAGATTTATTACCTCAGTAAACATTGTAAACATGAGTTTATGGTCTCAATCTCTAGTTTCAAGTCTTATTCAATACAGCATGATGTTCATTTAGTAAATGATGGTCCCATTTAGAGTCAAATAGACCATGAAGCAGGGTATGTTTTAGTGTTTGGCTACCTTGTGATTGACAGGTTGGTACCTAGGCGTTCTGGGAGTTGTCCGTGTTCTCGTCCTACAACTTGAACTCTTTCAGAGTGTGTTTTCAGTTCATGAAAGTTAATTATAACCTTTTTTCTCACCACAAAAATGTCTTACTCAGCCCTCAGCTGTACTTCGAAACAGCAGTCCACAAACCAATTGGTGACATCACTCAAATATGTCCACCGATATATACAGTGTGTCTCTAGCTCACTCACTAAAACATGCATTGTTGTGGAAAAATTGTATTAGACGTGTAAGAAATGTGTGATTTGTCCTTCACACTTTGCATGCAATAAGTGAGGAGACTCAAGGTCGAGATAAGATGAGGAGCTGTGCGAGAGGCACAGAAGCTCTCGGCTCCAACAGTGTGGACCAAGACTTACTGAAACAACAAGTTAAAGGAGATTCTGAATGACGTGGGACATACTGTATAAGTCTGGGTGAAACCTTTTTTTGGTATATCTCGGTCCATAAAGGCCAAAAGCTTCTGTAATCAGATTTGCGTTGTAATAAACAAGCTTATTCTTTTATTCGTCTCAATAGAGACTGACCTGAAGTACAAGTTTTTGTACACCACACTCACACACACACACACACACACGCACACACACACACACACACATACTAAAGCACAGACTCTGATCCGTCTCCCTCACAGCTTAATCTGACAGTGGCGTCAGCTTCAATAAGCCTCTGTTTGCAGCTGAGGCTCTGCGGTCTCTGCCTAAATGCATTATCTTTCAGATACCTGTGTTTTATTCTGCTGATGCTGACGCAGAGACGAGACGTTAGTTATCGTAGAGGGAGATTTGGAACAAAGTGCGCGTTGTGTTGACAACATCGCAGTCCACTTAAAGGTTCTCGTGTGGAATCATTACAGGTGACCCGGCGGAAACATGCCCACGCAAAAAGCCACACTCACATTTGCACAGAAGCGCAACACACACAAATGACAACACCATGCATGCAAAGAACACGCTAATTAAATCCCACAGGATGGCTAATTAATAATTTACAAATTCCCCTGTGCTGAGGATGTTGTTCTTATGAAATATTGATGATAGCGACTAGACAGTTCCAAGCATGTTGGTGTTGTTCCTTCATGTGTGACTGTAAAGGCTGATAAATATACAATTGTTTCACCAGTTCTTTGTGTGGCATATTTGTATGATCTCAAATATTTACCCTATATGCAAAGTTTGTTTCTCTTAAAGCTGATATCTAAAAAAAACTAAAATGTTAATCTGCTTGCTTGAGTGCTGTTAAAGACTGACCCACTTTTTTTGCCATTCAGTCTCATTTCTTTACAGCAGCCTGCAACTTTCTGTGTAACAATGCCAATAAAGCCTCTTTGAAGAACAGCCGTCACACACAAAGTGATGTATTAACATAAGTTAGTGTGATGTTACTTTTATGTCACAAAATCGTTGCTGCTTCTTTGGACTACAATCTCAAGACTTTAACAAAAAAGGGTGATCAAATCCATTTCCTGGTTGGTCTAGAACTTTTTAATTTTTATTAATTTGCGGTGCATAATGCATAATGCACCGTCTCTCTGACAGTGCCCGTGCATAATGCAGCCTCCGGAGGATTCCACTGTGCCCTTTCGGCCCCATACCCCCATGGATGGCAACAGAGAAAGGTGGCGAGAGCTCTGACTTGGCAGTTCTCCATAACATGACTCGTGAAGGACTCAGACGGACATTTCTCCGTTCTCAGCAGAGATGGACGGCAAAGCTCTGTAACGCGTCTTTCAGTTTAATCAAAGGAATTCTGTTTTTTTCAAGAATTGTTATTCTACAGCATTGTTGCTTGTATTGTTGTTGAATAAAAATACATTCAAATTTTTTTGCATATTTGTAATCTTGAGGTTGTTAAAAAACAAAACAAAACAAAAGAATATGACTGAATTCCTATACTAACGGATAAATTTCCGAAAGGTTTTGGTCCAGCCCTCCCTAGTTCCAGACTGCTGGATGCAACATGACCATTGTGCACTGGAGAAATGCCCGTAGCTTAAGTGTGACGGAACAACCGTTGAAATATTGGCATTGATTCCTTCCACACCCCCACCTTTGTCCAGCAAATGATGATGCGTGGTCGCTTGGACACGCACAACACAGCTTAACCTAAACAGATTTTGTCTGGTCGCTGACAGCGGTGACACTGATTGGTCTGGTAACGATGGTCAGGTATTGATTTCTTCAGCTGCAGACGGCAGACGTTTAGTATAAAAAGGTAGAGCCAGCTGGGACCTGCCAGCGGGTTTTTTCGTACTCAACGTCGACACAAGAAAATAAAGACCCGAGTGAGGGAAACACACGAGACAAACTAACGTCCATGATAAGCGGACACTGTAGTTTGTGTTGCAGAAACCATGTTGAAACATTGCAGCAACAGACGCCTCAAAGCTTGTAAAAGACATCGAACGCAGAAAAATTTAAATGTATACGTGGCAGATAGGAGACAGAACCACGTATATACATTGATAATGTCGCGAGAAGACAAAGAGAAGGACTCGTGTATACTTAGAGGAATAAAACAACGGACGTCATGGACAGGGCGTTGGTTACGCATAAACAGATATATAACTTACACGGGCAATCAAACTCACAGGGTCATATAAGAAGATACACTAATTGCTCTATAGCTGGGTGCATTTAAATCTCGATGTGAAGTGCATTTAATTGCCGTGAACATCTTCTTTTTTCTTTCTTCTAGATGTGAATGCAGCATGGATTTTATTTGCAGAAAGCTATGCTGAGGGGCTCGAGGCAATTTCCTCCATCGACTTGCTAAACTGTCTGAGCTCAGCTGCTTCAAAAGCTTGTGGGTATAGTCAACCGTGTGTGTGTGTGTGTGTGTGTGTGAGAGAGAGTGGGGGGTTGGTGCATATGTATACGCCATTGTCCTGTATTCTGGGAAACCGTCCGACCACTTGTTTGTGTGTGTAAATAATCCACAGCATGGACCACAGGTTCATAGGTATTCCCAGATCCCTCCGAACCACCGGATGCTGAGTCGTACACATTTCATTTTTCTCAGACTGATAGCTTGATGGAAGCCACAGAGGCTGACGGCGCCTTGAGCGGGTCCATTAAGGAAATGAGAGCGATCAATCGAAACAGATTAATCCAACTTGATCTCCCCGAGGCAGATAGAGAAATTGAAATCTGGACCAACACACCCACATGTCAGCAGGGACAAATACGGCATGTCGGCGCGACGCAATGAAAATGTAGATGCATACATACAAAGCGGTGCACGTTTAGGTAATTTTAAACCTGCAAAAGAAAATTAAAAAAAATTAAAAAAGCAATCATTTGTTTTTCACGCTTTGTCTCTATGACTGCATCTCAAGTCGTGCTTGAAGCGAACAGCATTAAACTCACGTTAGTATTTGTAAATCCCAGTGAAGCGGCTGTACTCCACCACGTCGACTGTGAGGTGAGTGCTTCTGACAAGGAAAAATGGTTGCGCTTGTTAAAGCCGTTTCCGTTGAAACGTGATGCATTTCTCAGCAGACAAATCTGCTGAATGTTACGTGACAGAAACAAAGAATGAGAGATTTGGGAAAAGCTTTTTTTTTCAAAATTGCATTTTTTTTCCTGTTGTGCTTCGGCACGTCTTTTATTTACTTAGAAACGGATGGGCCTTATCATCCGAGTTGACAGGTAATGCCATTTTAACTTTCCCAGAGAGAGGAAGAGCCCAAGGCTTGGCGCTACAGCACACACGCTACCACATCCGCGCAGTAAGCTGCTAAAGATGCGTGAGTGAAAGAAAGCCGTCAGCAGGCGGAACAAGCGTCTAGGTAAATCGTTGAAGTGCTTGTTACCGTTCAATTCGTGGCCATTAAAAAACAAGACAATGTGGGACTTCATGCACAGTTGCATTCGGTATACACACACACACACACACACACACACACACACACACACACACACACCTACGTACACAGCCCTCTCATTCACAAACACAGAATATGTATTCTATAAATTTCCATGAAAACATCCATTAATTACTGTCTCACAATCTAGAACATCGGTGCCAAGAAGATAATACACGGTAATACACGTATTTCTCAGACTAAACACAGGACTTTCACCCAGGAGACCGCTGTTTGTGTTGTAAATGATGCCAGTTACTTATCACTTACTTATCTTATGTGACAGACACATTACGTTACATGACATACACAGACCATGATGTTTTCCTTAGCCTAATCGAGTATTTCTTACCTAGCCAAGTGGTTTTGTAAAAACTAAGTAAACCTACGTTGTAAGTAGATTTACAAAGAGACTGTATGCATGTAACAAGCTGAAACTGTAAGTTTCATGTGAACACAGTTCATTTTGAAAAGATTTTTTTTTTTCACAAACAGAAATTGACACACCGTCCCCGGCTCGTCCAAAACTGACAGTTAGAGCGTCATCATTTGAAGCGTAGTTGGGAGTCGGCACATGTTGCCTCTTAGAAGCTAGGATTGACAGGCGTGTTGCTTGATCAAAGCTTTTCTTAAAACATAGAACTAGATATAGAAAGTTCAGCTTAACATACTATGAACAAATTACAGTTAAAAACTATTCAATCCCTCCACACAGTAGACTGCAGAAGGCCCAAAGAAAAATGTGTTCGTAAAATATTTCGAGCCCAAATGAACCGTTCTGGTTCAACAATGATCGAGGGTCACTTACATTTTTTTCTGGACAGGGAAATTCAAAATCAAAGGGTATTTGTAAGTAGTAGGGATTCTCCCCTGGCATGTAACACTGCAGGGAATTTACTAAATGGTAGTTTAAGTTATTTATTAATTATTCTTTTGAGTCTGAAACCCCCAAAATTATCTTAAATGTGAATAATACAGTTGGTGTCTAAGTTATACTGTTTTTACCTCAATTATTGAAGGACAAAAGGAAAACATCAGTATAACTGATAGCTGATTCCAAACGTTTGAGCAGTAGTGTTTACCCTCTGTTTGACATTATATATGATGGAGGTGTTCCATAATAGTAGCTAGTGGTTTGATAGATTTAAGTTTTTTCCTATTTCTGTAACATACGGTCAAGTGAGAGCTGAGATTATGAAGAGGAAAAACTGCAAAATTAAGCTTATTTTCCTCTTTCAACTATTCATCAAAAACCAAACATCTTCACCACACAGGTGTGAAAACAGAAATCGGTTATTGGACACGGATGCTGATAAGGCCACCATTAGAGAGAGCTTTTGGGAGTGTTTGTGTGTGACAAGACCGGCGGCGAACATCCACAGCTTCCTGACATTATCGCACACGGCTGACAGATGTGCAACATAACGGCTATTATCATTGCTGCTGGTGTGATTATTGCTGCCGCGTGATTATTGGGAGCACAGGAGAACTTGACACATCGTTGTGTGTGTGTGTGTGTGTGTGTGTGTGTGTAGAGAGAAAGAGCGAGAGAGATAGAGAGAAGAGAAGTGGAGAAAAGAGAGATGCAGTGAAGGTGACTGTAATTTCAACTGACTGCGTGACGAGTGCGCAAAACACTGTGTTTATGCATTTGTGTTCTCAGCACACACGCATCTTAATTTAGCTCGGCGCCCATGTGTATCCCATCTTTCAAAATGAAAACATCTCAACTCTCTGCAATCACTCTGCACTCCTTTTCACCTCAGGACAGACAGTTCCTTTCTCCAGGTGTTGCAAACGGGGCCTTCACACACACACACACGTGTCCAAACAAACAAACACACACACCCAGATGAGGTTAAGTCCACCTGTCTGGTGCTCGGAGAGACTCACTGGAGCTCCCATTCATTTCTCTCTCTTTCAGGATGTTGTTTTTTTCTTTGTCTGTGGTTAAACTGCTTTTCTCATTCTCCGCCATTATCTGTCAGGAGGAGCTTTTTCTTCTGTGTTCAGCATGTAGGAATGGAGGGGTGAGGTAGAGTGGTGAAGAGGAGAGTGTGTGAGTGTAGCTTAGAGAGAAAGGGAGACGGAGGGAGTTGCATCTAGTTGTCTTAAAATCATGGCAGGTGCTTTTGTTTTGTCATTTGGTTTGTTTCATTAGTGTTTATAAAACTTAAGGTAAAACCCCTCAGGCTGTAATGGAAGTATATTTATTTTTATATCACATGCACAATGTGCAATCGCATTTTTTTGTACATGGATCTTTCACACAAACCGGTCTTTTGTATATGGTAGTTCAAACAATTATTTTTAATAACATTGTGTTTAGAAAAAATAAAAGTCATGTCAGTTTCTAAGTAGGACTGTTCTGCTACATGGGCAACCCGTGCAGGTAATTATTCTTTATGTCTCCGCGTGTCAAAATCTCAAACCCGCTGACAAACGTTACATTTTGTGCTCTCGAATGTGAAGCCAGATCAAAAGACCAGCTAGAATCATCGCCTCGCTGTTGTGTGCCGCCAACCAGTCAAGTTGCAGTTTACATCCAAAATGTCATCGCTTCATCATTTTATTCTATTAGGCGATTGTGTGAAATCTTAAGTAATGGCCAAAAAAAACGTGTTTCGTGAAGTCACAGTGACCTTGTCTCTTGACCTTTGACCACCAAAATTCAATCGATCCCACCTGGATTGTCCAAGTGGACAATTGTGCAAAATTTGAACAAATTGGCTCTGTGCCTTCCTGAGACATCGCGTTCGTGAGACAACCTGAAAGCACAATAACTCTGGCGATGGCGGGGAAGCAGGAAAAACAAGACGGAGAAAATGAAAGCGACATATTGGCACGGCAGGATGAAAAGAGAGCGGCACTTCCAATGCAGCAAAGGATGCAAATTGAACAGGAGTGTATTGCGCGGTGAAAGCGGAGCAGAGATGTACTCATACTTATTACAATGATCTCTCTCATTGTTTTCTGTCTATCCTTACTGCATCTCTGCTGCCCAGAGAGACGTGTCACTTCCTCCTTGCAGTCCTTCCTGAAATAGCACCGGGGGCCCTCACAGGCATTGTGCTGCTACGTAAGTGCCGCATCCAACAAAGCCCATGACATATAGTGCATTTGTACGATATCTGGGATTTAATGTGCCACCAATCTAAGACCGGCGTTGGCAACTTGAATCATTTATTGTACCTTAGAGTGTGGCATGTCTTTTTCATGCGTGTCGTCCTGTGACTAGGACAATAGTATGCATGAGTCCACTCAGTTTCATGTTCGAGTTTGTTTCCCTCATTTCACATTCTCTCAAATAGTTATCAAATATAAATTGTTCAGATATTGCTGAATTATTCAAACGACTTATCATTACAACTGTTAAACTAACTGTAGTGATTAATGGCATGTATTACTAATACTACTGTGCAATAAAACTTCAACGAGGTGATCTTCCTTTGTGTATTTTCCAACAGATAAGACACTGTACAAAAGGAAGACACTTGATACACAACACGGTGCAGTGCAGAGGCCCTGTAGGCTCCAGTGTCATGGCAACGGTCTCGTTTGTTTACATTATGCATTCTAATACCACAAGACGAAAACAGTAATGATTTGTCCCCGTTAAATATAACATTGATGCCATCTGCATCTTATTATCTTGTGAGTGCCTTTGTGCATATATCCATCTTTCAAAGCATCTCACAAAAGATCTTTTTAGATCTTTTTCAGCTGGTGGAGAGACAACACAGGAGGCAAGTTCTACTGCACATGAAAGAAAAGGACTGTCTCTCCGAAACTGTCTCCAACTTGACGGTTGTCTGCTAACAATCTTAAACAAAGCTTCATTATTTAGAGTCAAATCTGTCACTTTGAAGATATAAAAATGGCTCAGAAAGCTTTATTTCTTCGCCTTTTCATCACCCTCCTTGTACTCTGTGTCAAATAAATGAATTCCCCTGCATGATCATTACTGTCACTTTTCAGACAAAGGCAGGAGTGTATTTTTTTTCTGGCTGTGGAAGAACTGTCCAACTGCATTCAACACAGGTACGCGTGTGAGAGACGGAAAAAAGGGGGCAAAGGATTACGCAAAAGTGAGCTGAGGAAACAAAGAAAAAACTAGATATATTATTTGTCAATTACGGGGCATCTCTGAGGGAAAGAAATGAGAAGCAGAAAGAGACGGGGCGAGAGGTAGGAAAAGAGGAAGCTCGAGGAAAGCAATAATCTCGAGTCACGCTTGGTGTGCTTTTATCACCTTATCAGCCCACACCAGTGAAGGAACCAGACAAATACAGCTGCCTTTTTTTTTTTGTCAACACAGACATAATACAACCGGTAGTCCTCCCAAAATTGTCAAGCCGCAACGTCGTAAAACACCATTAGTGTATATCTGCGAAAAAGGAAGCGCAGGCATGCTGGAGTGTGACGCTATCAGGACCGGAGAAAATAACCAACTTGTGGCAGAGGAAACGATGAGCTAGCGACCTGTAGACAAAGCTTGATGCAGGCTGGGTAATTGAGACGGCATATTGCTGCGGAGTAACCTTCCCAGAGACATAACCATAATATAATGTGCAGTGGAGAAATTTCTCATTTATGGCTGGGTAATGGCACTTAGGTCAGAACAATGGCCCCCTCTTCTTGGAAATTGGATAGGCTTTCTCATTAATATGTATTGGTGTTAGGAATGTGCTAAGGATGGAATAACACGGCGAATGGCCTGAAGTTTGCACAGAGGGGAAACAAAGTTGGGGAGTTATAAATGTCATAAAGAAACAATAGCACAATGTGTAAAATAGATACAGGTGTTGAAAAAAATGCATGTCTGTATTTATTATGAATGGTCCACCAGGCAACATTTAAATGGCACGTTTTAATTGTGCGACAGCAATGATGTAATTAACGGCGCAGAGAAAATGGCCGTGTCCGACACTTTTCTTTCGTTGTGCAGATGAGCTCGTTAAATACATTCCTCTGCATAGAACTCCCTGGATAGTGAGTGGAGGGTATTAAATGATAATTTTGGACACAACCCATGCTACACACCATCAATTCTTTGACGCAACTGTCTCTGACTTTCTGGACAAATAATGGTTTGATCCCTTTTGTGCAGCTACACAGATATGGACTTTAAAGACACACAGAAAACGGTAGTGAATATTAGCAAATGTCCATTCTTCAGTTTTCTATTCATTTAGCGTTTGTTTGTTTCCCATTCAGGGGATCATAACTTCACCACCGGAGCACTGTGTTCAGTACCCAGCAGAGGTGTCTTTGGTTCAGGTCTTTGGTTCAGGTCTTTGAGCGCCTTGTCAGCATTCGCAGGTGGGAAGCTGGTAAGGGATCATCATGTCACAACAATAGTGTCTCCTGGCGGTTGGTCCATGTGCACTGTCTCTTTCATATTCACCCCTCTCCAAGCCGAGTGTTAAAGTATACAGCAAAGCGGCAACAAACGGAGGGCTCGGCGATTTTACATTCCAGTCCCTCGGGTCTACACCACAATTGCACTTTGGAAGGAAAAAATTGTAGGGGTTGAAAAATAGACCCGTCAGTAAGATTACCATAGTGTGCTACTGCCCCATCTAAACTGTTCAATATGCATGTGTTTCTATGAGGCCTGAACGCTTCCAATGACTCTCTCATGACTAACAAATACAGCCCCAACATGATTCATCAGCATCCTTTGACCACATTCATCCTTTTATCCTTCGACACTAAATCACTACACGTACCGCTACACACTCACTGTTCCTTACCCGTTTTCTAACCTAACCGTAGCCTAATCGAAACCTCATGGGTTTGTTTTTTCTACTTACCCAATAACGTGTGGATTCCTTTCTTATGTCTCTGGGTGCAATTTGACTGTATGGTTAACGCTCAGCTTCTCATACTATGGATGTGGATCAAGAAGCATTCGTCACTAATTTGAATGCAAAATGCGAGATGTAAAACGTTGGATCCTCTTCCTGTCGGATGATATAAAACGTGTACTCAGAGACACACGATTTGGATTAAACTTCTGTTATGGACACTGCTCAGAAACCCCCTCATTGTCAATATACCTAGGAAAGCCATACATCCTCTGAATGCCCGAGGTCTCTAGTTCGTGGTTGTAAAGTTACATGAGGCTGGGATTATCCCAGAGGTCACATGTTGTTTTATACAGTGACATTGAGTTTCAAAAAATGACATCATCACACATGAATATCATTGGGCCTATTAAATCCACAAGAGTCTCAGCTTTCCAGTCAATTTATGCAATTCCAAGACCATTTAGGGACCCCTGTAGGGAGATTTATGCAAACACACTATTTTTAGAATATGCAAAAATAACATATATACACACACACACACACACACACAGAACTGCATGGTTTTTGCCCAAAACTGCATGATATTAGCATAAAGTGGCCGTGTTTGTAAAAAAAAAGGGGGGGGGGTATCCATAGAACCTTTTTTTGATTCACAGATTGTGAGTGTCAACTTTTCCCTCGCCAAAATTTTGCCCAACGTTGGAGCGGTACTTTTCTCTACTTTTGACGCTACATACAGCGTCTTCAAGACAGGAATGACGGCCTGGAATGCCGCCGATGCAGCGGGTCTTGGAGGGTTAATGTAAGATTTAGGAAAATTTTCCTGTTCCCTTCTATCTTTCTGTACTTGGTCCGGAATTCACAAATATACCCACCTTAAACAGAAAGACACATACATTCCCAAACCATTTTATATTTTTGGCACTGAGTTGATAGTGTTATCCAGTGAGAGTCAGAAACCCATAACCTCCCCACTACACACACACACACAAACACACACACACGCACGCACGCACGCACGCACACACACACACACACACACACACACACACACACACACACACACACACACAGTCCATTCAAATTCCCCAGGCTATGAGTGCACTGATAAAGTGTGCTCCCCGACCGACTCCTCTGCTGCACCTAGCACCAGCGACATGCAGAAGATTGTCATGCCAGATTTGTTCGACATGAAGCGATGGGAAGGAAACATAACTGCAGGGAACGTGTGAGAGAGATGAGCATTCAGTATAAAAAAAACATGAAAGGGGACCACAGAGCGGGGGTGTCTAGTGTGCTCAAACGGTACCAGCTCTTGCATACTGATGTATTGAAATATACACGCACTTTATCGTAATCAAAGAAATGCATATGCATTTAAGCTGCCGTTACTTGTTAGTGAGTATTTCTCTCGGTTGAGGTTCTCTTATCACACGTGTCGAAATGTCTTTTGGGAATGTGACACATTGGCGAGTCTTTTTCTGACTGATGGCGTGGAAATGTTCAGACACACACCACAGAGCTGAGTTTAATGCGAGTCAAACAAACATTAGTCTCGGCCCCAGCTTGGATCGGAGCGCATCAGCATTTCTAAACAGAGCGCTCTCCTCGTGGCGATCTTCCATTTCATAAATCGCTGTCTTTGATTGACAGTAATCTCGGCCATAAATTCTACAGAGATGAGAGAATGGCAACATTTTATACGGAGCCCAAAAATATAAAATTATATTGTCTCTCCCAGCAGGGAGCAACCTAGACAGCGAGAAAGCCCCAGGTCTTTCAGCTAGAACAAACACCAGTGAGAAACATGCTTTGGGTGAAAGGGACTGTCATGGGTCCTTGTTAATGTAATACACTGCAGAGTATAAACAAGCTCCATTGGGAGGGCCTTTGATCAAGCCAACATCTCTCCCTTATTTCTGAAGTTTTTGAATCTAGAGAGGAAAAGAAATGTGGTTATGTACCTTTTTATCCCGCTTTTTCATCATTCTCTTTCTTGAGCAATGCAACCTCTAGAAATCTCATTCTCTCGCTTAATCACAGATACACACATACACACACACACACACACACGCGCGCGCACACAATCTCCATTCTACTTCCACCTCCGTCTTCCTCCCCCACTTTCTCATTTTCACTATTGAGCCCCTACCTCTCCATCTCCGGCTCGCGGCTCTTGATGAGTTTGTGAGTCACTGAGGAAAGACGGGGATTTGAGAGACAACCCGGCACTATGAACCTCTAGTGGAAGCTGGTAATCCACAGAGCCGAGAGGTGGCTACGAAATTCCGCTAATACCCAAACAATCGCAACTCCCACTGTAGTGACAAAGCCCTACACAAATTTGCCTGTTATTGTGTGCAAGCAGCAGGCTAATATCTGTGTAAAACTGACAAAGGCATGATGCCAGATGAAATCCTGTGAATTTGATTTGGATACAGAAAAGCATCTCGTCGACATGTGTTCCTGGTGGCTTCGTTGCCAACACATCACAGATGATGTTTAGTCTTACACGACAGCTGCTGACATCATCAGACGTCCTCAACTCAGGACACAGAAAGCCCTGTCATATAATGACATGTAAACACAGTCATTTGTTTGAGATAGTAGAAATGGACAGTAATGACTAGAGGATCGCTGTGGGCTATTGGGGACATGCCAGTCCCTTACGGCCAATAAGTTGGCCGTAAGGGTTTACATAAGCTACCTTCTTTAGCTCACACTTGTGGATGAAAAGACTTAAAACCCCTTAATTCAGACATCGTTATCAAGGACGGATCTTTTTAATTAACTCACCTTTCTCACTATTGCAATGGAGCATTTTCATTGAGAGGTCATGTTTGAGAGAGAGCCAAAGGTAACGGACAAAGCAACAGCCTTTGACAGCCTGCTGTGTAGTAACAAAGTCACTTCTTAGTAAAAGAAAAGGCTCTGTTTCAACTTGGGAATAAAGCTTTTACAGATATATAATGAATGGCATGAGTTGGAAACTCATCCTGAACATTTTAGACCAATGCTTAAATAAGAGAACTGCTCTTGGGGCTGAACAATTTGAGACTAGGAACAAGAGGCTTGTGTAACATAATATATAACAGGAACCTCACGTCAAATAGCTTTCTATAGAACACACACACATTTAATAAGATAAAGTTTTAGCAGTATATTTGACACATAATGTTCAAATTTGATAATAACACTGAAAACTGCCATTATTATTGACCCTTTTACTAAGTACTGCCCCCGAACGCAGACTGGCCAATCATAGCATAGCATTAGCAAGGTCCAACACCGATCCGGTTCTGCTCCATAGACTCTCCTGCATTCGTTTAATATTCTTTTTTTATTTTCAGGCTGGTTTCCTGGATTTCAAGCTAGTCATGGTTGAACATGGTTAAACTAGTTGGATGGAGATATACGTTTCTAAAACGTACATTTCTGCTGAAAAACCTCTGGAGCTAACATTAGCACAGCATGTTAACACATCCTTACCTTGCATTTGACTTCTATGCTATGATAGCTACTGAAGGTATACTGAATGTATACGCATGCTAATTTTGCTTTGTAACAGTCAATAAAGGCCTTCCACGCTTTACAGGAATAGTGTTGTTCCATAGTTTCATTGCCGTCTGTCTTGATCGCCAGGTGATGTCGTGGTTCACTTTTACAAGTATAGGCTTAAAATGTTATCTTTATCTTTTTAACTGTTTTTCGCAGCTGATTCAGTTTGACATCCTGGGTATTATCCCTCAGACACATATTGTTGACCCCTCGGTCTGCTTCTTTCTGAAATAGCTTTTTTGGTTTTCCCAAAAATGTGATATTCACTCAGGTAGTGCAGTTAGTGACAGTGTGGGCTCCATTGAAGCTCTGACAGCTTGACGGAGAAGTAGCAAAGGACAGGGCTTAGCAAAGGGTCAATTATTAATAACAGCTGCATGGTTGATCATAAGGACCAATCAGTATTCTGATATCGGACTCTTGAAGCCTGTTAATGCAATGCTACTGATGACAGCTCTGCACTACGGCTGCTTACGATAACGGTAGCTTGACAGACTGTCAGGACAGACTGCTTCACAGCGCTGAAGCTTGAATAGCTCAATCAAGAGCTATTAAGGTAATAAGCTTTAAACAATTATATTATGTGCCGAAAACTTGACTTAAATATTCAGACAACTCCACCTGTTACAGTAGCTACCACTCGGAACCTGACAGGAAGCATCACCGAGATGTTTTTTTTTGTTGGCATTTCACACTATTTAAATTTGCCGAGCCGCTAATGGACTTATCCTTACTCATAGCTCTTCTACCCTTGCTTTGGTTTGAGTCACTGCACCTCCCAACCGGGCTAACAGCATCACGGTTGAATTACGGCCTCCATTTCAGCCCAACACTGTTGAAACAGAGCAGCTACTATTGGCAGCGAGAGCAACAAGTCAGCGGTCTCTCAGACAAGGAGTGCGTGCATGAAGCAAAAAGCAGTGAAGACACTGAGCTCACATGAAAGCAAACTCCCGATTATGTTTCGTCACTGCGTCGATGCAGAATCTTTCACGGCCGCATCGTGATGCACTTCGAATTGAGAAATGTCAATTATTAGGCGATGAAACCATCAATCACCAGCTTAAATTTTCACTGGCTGTAGCTTGTTAAGACACGGTTAATTATGTAAATCATACTTAATATTGTGGGTCTTTTGCAAACAAGAGTCCAATATAAACACAATTAATTGTTTCTAGCTGCTCCCTAACCAGAAATGTCTTGGCAGTTGTCTAATGGTCACAAACATGGTGATGATAAAGCCGAATTCTGCCTGTGGAAATTTAAATTAAAATTTTTCTAAATCCCAGTTTATTAACTCAGTAAAATGTCTTCAAGGCCAATAAAAATGACCACGGCTAAAGTCACCACACAGTAAAGTAGCCCTGCTTTGCTGAACAGAAACCGAAATTGTTTTAATTTGGCAACGGTGCGGATTTTCACATGGAAGGTCAGCCAGATTTGACATGTTGTTAATGAAACACAGGACTGGAACAGTGTGTGTGTGTGTGTGTGTGTGTGTGTGTGTGTGCGGTTGCTGCTCTGCAGGTGGTGACTGGAGGCTTAATGAAAGGGCCAGTTGTTTCGCGGTGCTGATTTGCACAGAGCAGATGGATCGGTCTCTCGGCCTCTCTGGTCTCAATCTTGTCCCACATTGCTGCTGTCGCCCCATTTAACAGCCAATTTCCTGCCAGCTCATCACAAACACACATACACACACACACACACACACACACACACACACACACACACACACACACACACACAGACTAAAGAAGGAAGCAGCAAAAACAGTGAGAGGTGGTAGACCACGGAGACAAGCGTAAATGGAGGGCGAAAACAGTGGGGCATGCACAAACAAATGTGCCCTGGCACACCGTTGATGGCGGAGATACAAGCGTCTTTTTGTGCACAGACGAGCACAAAAGTATTTAGGCGCATAAAGGGGTATACAGAAATACATGTAGACACACACACACACACACACACACACACACACACACACACACACACACACAGTTAAATCCTATGGGGAAGCACCAGTGGACACTATGCAGTTTTTAATGAGCTCACGCCAGATGTCTTCCCAGGCTGACTAGTTGATTAATCAAGTACATTTTACTAAGAAACCCCGACACATACACACTAATCCTAATTTATCAAACAAACACAGTAATCTCAATTTTTCACAAACACAGTAATCCCAAATGATCCCCCCCTACCCCTCCATCGCAGCCCCATTATATATCTCTCTCTTTCTCACACACACACACACACACACACACACACACACACACACACACACACACACACACACACACAAACACACACTGCGCCTGATTTTTTTATAATACGCTCCTCCATCTACGCGTCCAGTTCAATCCGCTTTACTTCTGTTTTCCATTTCCACCGGTCCATCATGACACCTGACTGATTCACACTTGGAGTAGCACTTGCTGCGTGTTTCACACGCTCTCACACAGCGACACACAGCGTGCCTCAGCCACTGTTGTGTGCGCGCAAGCAAGTGTGGACGCACGCACAGGAATTCTTATTCCGGCAGCGATGACTGGCCGGCCTCGACAAAATGGCCTCTGACTTTCAATCTCCGCACTCTGTGCTGCAGTGGCACTCTTTTATTTTTTATTCTCTGCCTCGCCACTGGCAGTCAGCCTTCTCACGCGGGGGTTGGGAGGTGTCATGTGATATCGCCAGCCGGCCGACGTGTTAATGATATCTCACTGGTGAGATATGGCCCCGCTGGAGGCAGGCTTCAGTGTCTATGCGGCACATTGACGGCAATGTTGGCAATGAACATCCTGAGAAGTATCTCAACATTGCTGTTCAAAAATACGAGGCTTCGCCCCCAGGTAATTGTAATGTTTTGATTTTGCTCTTAGTCTCTATTTGCATGCAAAGCCACAACTCCGCTCTCACCAATCTGTGAATTTTCACATCTCAACAAGGAGACTGTTTAGCGCTAAATTAAGTGCAGGAGCAAGATGACGCCTCGACCCTAATCCAATTTCCTGCGCCTATCTATATCGTTGTGTCCAACCCCTTTCTCTCCTAATTGTCCTAGGGTCTCACAACGCTCTCTCTCTCTCTCCCACATCCTGTTCCTCGTCCTCTCTCAAGACAGGAACCACAGGGGGTGGGGGGATGATGCAGCCGAAGCTCAGCGAGACGTGCCCCCATCCTGAGTCTCACTCCCTGGGTTCCTCCAGGCCCAGCATTGATCCCCGTTCGACCCTCCGTTCAGCCCACCCTCTAGCCCCCCCCACCCTCTGTCATCCCTCTATACCAGATCCTCATTCAACCCTTCAACGTGCAGCTTGCCAGTGGCTGATGTCAGTCTTTTATACTCAACTAAACCACTGGCTCAAGATGATTCTCGGCAAATGTAGAGAGATTCGGTGCGTCATACCACTTATGGTTACAGCAAAAAGGTTATATGCTCGCTTTAATGGACTTCCCGTGATGGAGAGGATCCTGAGTGCGTTCAGGGGGAGCTGTGAAATGCAGTTTAGGCCCGTTCCTCTTAAGTCATCAAAGACAGTGCGAGAAAAAAAAGTGATATTTGCTGTCGTTCTAGCATCATAAAGTAGATTAATTCCGCTGTAGATTGTGCACAACGCTTTGTGTTTTTGTGCTTTTATAATATATATATATATATATATGTCTGATGCACATAGCCCCAGAAAACACTGTTGCTGTCGTCTAGTGCAGAATCCTTGAAAGTAGTGGGGGTGAACCGGCTCTGCTGTCACCGCCGGGAATCGGACCAATAACTTCCAAGCGACTGGCTGGGCGTCTCCACCTCACCTCCCACCCAGCATATCAATCTTTCTGCTCAAGCGTCTTGATTTATCTCTCGCCACTTGACCACAACTATAGCAAAAGCGGCTTTTCTGCTGAGGGTTATGTGAATGAAATTTACTGGTCGTGCTGGTTCCGCAATGCAATTTACATTTACTCGGCGGCTCCCTCGCCTCGTCCCGCCATCCCCGGCCGTTTTATGTTTCCAGTGACAGGTGGTGCAGCTTTGACAAAGTGGCAAACGGCAGTGAAGTGCCAGCAGGGCCGCGGAGAGTTATAGCACAGCGATATGCAGTGACATCAGAGCATTTCAACTCAGTGGAGGAACTGTTTACACAAAAGCACAGACACACACACACATAGCACACACACACACACACACACACACACACACACACACACACATATAGCACATGTCAGTACCTTCTGTGCGGATGGTGAAGGGGGAGTCCCCCAGTCTCTTGGCTGAGAACTGCCCCCCCAGAGAGGTCATTAGAAAGCACAGGCTGAAGAAGCCTATTCCCACCACGAATATCCTGCAACACAGGGGGGAGGAGAGAGGGAATAGATGAAAAGGGAGTTGAGACGGATACATATTTACAGGGAAGGGCAGGTAAATAGATGTTTTCCGGCAAGTCGTCGGGAAATATGAAGATGAGGAAAGAGAGAGAGAGGGGGGGGGGGGGAGGCGGCAGGTAAAAGAAAACGAGTGGATGAAGAGTGAGAAGCCAAAGGAGGAATGAAGGCAGACGGACAACCGTGGAGGACAGGTCCGCAGGAGAGAATGATCGGCGGCGAGAGGCAAAACAGGGAAGGGAAAATAGAGATGCAAAGTCGACGGGGTGAGGGGGGAAATGTGGGGAGGGGAGAGGAGAGATGTGGAGAGAGTCGAGAAACAGCAGGCGGCACATCCAGAAGGCGCGAGCGCAAATAGAGCAGCGATCGCGCACAGACGCGTAGAAATCCGAGGCCAAAGGGCGCTTGAAACTTTTTTGCCGTCGTTCACGTCATCGGTTGGCATACATCTGGGACGACTGCCAAAACGAGGGTGAGCCGTTTGTCCCCAAGTGCAGGCAAAATGCGATTATTTATGTAACATCAGAGGCGCGCAGAGGGGACAGGAGGACAAGGCAAAAAAAAAAAAAAAAAAAAACATTGAAGCATTTCAGGTGTCGATAAGGGTGTAAAGATAGCTAGAATGCCAATTGTAGTCTCTGAGCACAAAAACTCAGGCCTCTGTCTGAAATAAACAAAATGATGGGCTATGAGGAAGGAAAAGTCCACACTGAGTGACTCAAGGAATAGGTTGGAGACAAAATCAAAGCAAAAGATCTTGCTTTGAAACGTAAACTTCTTCTTTTCCCCACTTTGTGGCACAGATCTGATATTTCAGACGCCACCGTGCCTCAGAAGGAAGAAAAAAAAGAAAAAAGAAAAAGGAAAAAGCGACTCTGTGTGGATTCTCCCTTGTTAGACAGCCATGAGAGAATCAGATCTTTCACTTAAAAGAGTTGAAAATCAGGTCTTTTGTATCTGTGTCAAAAAATAAAAAAATCTTGCCCTAGTTAAGCTACTCGGTTCACTGAATATGGATCAGAGGTTATCTTATAATGCCGAGACTCTTTGGGGAACCAGAGGGGCAAAGCTGTCTGTGATCCTCATCCGCTGGACAAAATACCAGTCAGCCTCCGTGACTAACAAGTCCCACTTTAAAAATGCTCGCTGCTCTGCTGCTAACCCTCCCCCTCCCCCCCCCACGAGAGAACATTCTTGGAAGACTTGGAGAAGTAGTGCAGTACAAAGGGAGATTTATACGAGAAAAAGAATGGCAAAACACTCCTGTACTTGTGCTACATGTTTCATCAGCCGAAGCCAGTTCCCTAAATGTCCTCATCGTGTACATTTGTTTGGGTAAATGCATTGTTATTTTTCTCAAATTGTATATGTGGCTCCTATAACAAACAAGCAGTTAAAAACTGTATCCAGCATATATGAAGAATGCACCTGAAGCAACAATGCAGTAGTAATGCGAAAAGGTACCAAAGCTGCTTCGGTGACATAATTATCACTATTCACTTGATAATTTAAGGCCAACTTTGCACCGGCGACCTTTAAACTCATAACTTCTGGCCCCAGAGGTTGGGAAAATTGAATGTTAACAGAACAAATGAATGCATTATTCATTACTGTTGCTTTCTCTTCAAAGCCGGGGCGAGGGCTGTTTGCCTTAATGCACCGGGCCCCACTGTGAAATCCGACGGCGCTTCCTGAAACGGTAAGTGGCTCCAGTCACGCAAAGTTCTGAACGAAAGGCCTCAATATTGATGAGGCCGTACGAAATGAGTTGCCATCAGCGGCGCGTGGAAGGGCGGCCACTTAAAAGAACATTGTGCCGGAGTGATCGGGACTGACCCAACGGGATCGGGATGATGCTGAATAATCTGTTAAGTATAGAGCGCGGTGGCTTGGCAAGCTCCCCGGGTGACTTAATACTCCAAGACAAAGCCGAGCTTGTCGCGAGTCGTGTTACATGCGGGCTTCAAGGACAGACCGTGGGAGCACAGGAACATATTGAGGGAATATAATCATCATAATCATCATCATCATCATCATCATCATCGAGGCTCTTATCTAATGGGTTGCATCAAACATGATTACAGCTATGCAGTCGTTCCAGTTAAATTGGTCATTTATCCTCGTTTCCCACACGTTTCGGGAGCAAAGTGATCAGATTCATTTTCTTTTTTCTTTTCGTTTTTCTTTTTGGGGGCTGCTGGATCGAATTAAATACAGCTCTGATCGTAACAAGACAAACTTTTTCATTTTTCGTGCGAATAGATGCGCGTGGAAATGTACAAGACCCTCAGTTCTGATAATCAACTTCATTTGCTGGTGGGGAAAACCGATTATTAGGCAACACTCGTGGTGATCACTGTGATTATTGATTTACAGTGAAAACATGGGGATGTTATGATCACACCGGGATCACACAACAAAATCCCAGCATCTAAGCAGCTGGCACATTCACTATGGCTCCTCATTTACCTCTCTGTCCCTCCTAGGACACTGTAATATTATGACATAATAAAAAATACCTCCCCCCCCATCTGTGCCGGGCATATTGCAAAATGAATTAGAATAGCTCAATCACTGTCAGCGGACCACAGAGCCACGATACATTAAATGCTGAGAATCCAATCCCAAACAATCATTACGATGATTGGGTTATTCGTCACAAATACGACACCATGATCCAGAGATACTTATACCTGGATTATGCACTTACTATATACTCCCATATATGGTCAGCAAGCCAAGTAGGTGGAAGCTGAAAATCGGTGTTTACACATTGCAACTCCCCTCCCCCCACGGCATTATTTGTTTTCCATTGTCATCGGCAGTGCCTTGTCTTATTACAGTCAGCAAGATCGAAGAGGCCCAAATGACAGGTTTGGAAAAAGAAAAAGGGGGTTACACAGAGGACATGTAGCGGAATTGGCTGATTTTACAGCTCACTTTAATCTATTCTCTTTGTGATCTACGGATTAATAATCCTGCGTGTGTTTGTGTGTGTGTGCTTGCGAGCAGGAAAGCAACGCACTGATTGATGGGAAGAGAACGGAGGAGAGAGAGAGAGAAAAAAAAAGAAATAGAAAAGATGTTCCGCTCATGTGGGTGTGCAGAAGCCGACCCGACGCCGTCCTCCGGCGATCGTTTCCTCTCTTATCATTTAGCCGTCTTCTCAAAGTGGCGTTAGGTGGGTGATATGAGAGGATTAGGCCCCGGTCCTGCCTGACGAGTCCTTAATTAACAGGCTTAAAGTGAATGCTCTGCTCCCCGTAATTGGATCAGAAGGAGAGATCCGCTATCAGCTAATTGGCTTCCTCACACACACATACAGACTCATCAGATTCGGCCTCCAGGTGTATACGTGGAGATGGGTTTGATGTTCGAGGAGCTCTGCTGCCAGGCGTGGTGGAGAAGATATTAGTCGTGGTGGGTTCTCCAAGAAAACTCTTGCAGGCACATGAACTATAGCCTAAAATCAGTAATCCCCGAGGGCCAACCCGGTGACATGCAAACCCATTGAGGCCGAGTTCTTGCCGGTCAAGGAGTCCGGCCTCAGGCCCCTTCTCCTGCCTGTCACTCCCTCTTAAACCCCTTCTTTCCCTGTCTGTCTTTCCGTCAAATAAAGCAGATTATAAAATAATCTTTTAAACGTATCCATCTTTATTGCCTGAAAGTCTGCCGTCCCAGTGATCTAAGATGCTTAGTCACAATAACCCCGGTTCAAGTCTGGCCAAGCAACTTTATATGTGCACTAAAGGCGAAACGTCACCAAATAATCTACAATTCATAGTGAAATGACTGAAAACCACTAGACTGAGGGGGCGAGAGGTCTGTTATAATACACACCTGTGACCAGCGCTCACTGTCCGTGTTTGGCAAGGCCAGCGCGGCGGGCCTCGCCACAAAGGCTGCTTAATTGAGTGTGTTTGAATGAGCGCTTGATCCACTGAGAGGCAGCAGGTGAAGTAAATCAGTGCGGCATGAATGTAATGAATCGAGAGGCTCTGTCACCGCCTCGGGGTGGAGGGGACCCGCTGCAGCTTTGGGTACCACTCACAGACGCTGGTGATGTTATCATCTCCAACTCCCAGAATTAAGAAATTAAGGTAATGAATTCAAAAGCCATGCTATTATTCTATACCTCTCAGGGCGAATAAAAAATATATTTATTTTATCATGCACTGTGTGAAAGTGGTAAACATGTGTCACAGATTCCTCTTTACATCCTCCCAAACAAAGCCCGGATAACGGAGCTGCCCATGCGGTGAGAAACTAAGTTAGAGCTCGCCTCACTGCTTTCTTACAGTGGCTCTCTCGCGTGCTGTACCATGCGTGTGTTGTCCCCTTTATCCATGTGGATCTTAATCTAATTCATCCATAGTGGAGAAACATCTGGTGTGTGTGCGCGCGCGCGCATATGCCTGTGTGTAGGTGAGCGGCGACACACATAATGCACACGATGCCCTGTAAGCAGTGGACACATTATGAAATCAATCCGACCCGAGCACGGTGCCAGAGGCGAACGGTTACAAGGGGGGGGCGGTGCACGGGGAGAATAACGTCGGCAGCTCGTTGTCTCTTACCTGAACGGTTTGAACGTCACTAGACATCTTCTGACCATAATTTTACCGTCGGTGCAGCCAATAATCATTTTCCAAAACGGGCGACCCCTGACATCGTTGCTGACCCCCCAACGTGGGACTCGACGTGACCGAACATCTTCATCCGCGTCCCATCCAACGGTCGGTCCACAGCGGCCAACTCGGTTGCTTTTGAACGGACAGCGCGAGCGCGACACGCGAGCGCTTATTTACTCCTCCGGGTGGAAAATTGTGGAAAGTTTCATTCAGCAAGTCTCCCCTTTTGCCGTGTATGAAAATTACATTTGAAGCGTTTTATTCCGTCGTCGGGCAAACAGTCTGGAGCTGAGGCGAAGTCGCGCGCAGGTCGCGTCGACCGTCGGGAGTCATTATCCGATGTGAGTTTATTTGCGAAACAAACGGCGTTGTTGGCAAACCTCTGGGTGAAAGTGTGTGCGTGTGTGTCTGTGTGTGTGTGTGTGTGGGTGTCTGTGTGTGAGTGTGTGTATGTGTGTGTCGACGGTGTCCCTGTGGAGGATTCCACGGAGATGAGAGCTGTTGCCTCACGGACGTGTGAACTTCCCCGCGAAGCCAGAGCGAGTGTGGCAAGTGGCCGTATCGTCCAAGTTCACTTCTCAAGAGCCCGAGCTCGCTAGCTTTCGTTCTATCCGGTTGATATTTTCAAAATAAAAGCATTTGTTGGTGAGAGTCCGTTTCTAGGAATGGCAAGAGGCAGAGTAACAATTATGAACAATCAAGTCAAGTCGTGTCATTTTTAGTTTATAAGACCGCAAATTGCGAAATGTTGACAATAAGTTCACATGCCATGGTGTCCACAAAAATAATAATACATAAATACATTTAACTTTAATGGGTAAAAGCATTCCAAATAACATTTGTAAAAGAATAGAATTGTGAAAAAAAGAAAAAAAACTATATATATTTAATGAAAACACATGTTAAACATATATTAAAAAGCTGGAATCATATACGCAAACCCGGGGGACATTGTTCAAAAATGAAAAAGTAAAAAAAATGTAAATGTACTTTTTGTATGATCCTTTGGGCAGTATATTTGCCTGTTATGTTTGATGCTATTGTACTGAAAGTAATAAACAAATCCATTTCAATGTCACAACTACCTTAGAGGCTGGAAGCTAAAGCACTCAGAACACTACTCAGTGCGAACACATATTGTTTTTTTTTTATTTGGGAGGGGAATCCCCCACTACTTCCGGTCTCGTTGTCACTTCCCCTCGCTGACTTGACGCTGGTCCAGCGGCACTGATGGACAAATCCGGATGATCTATATAAACCCCAGCTACCGCATTTCACCTCTGTATGGCGCCATCTACGGCTTTCATGTTGGGACATGAAAAGCACTCAAAACCTCAACTCTCTATGTTGCTGCCTCACTGACCAGTTTACTATAGCCTGCGTTTCTCCTGTGCAGACTGTCAAGGGACCACGACTTTCACGAGGCACTAAACCGGAACCGAGTTGGAGTGGATCACCGGCTCCTCTGGTGACCAAGGGGGTCTTTGGAAGTGGAATGAGTTATCTTGAGTATTTCTTGTTGCTTCAGGCGGTTGTCTCGTGTGTGTGTGTGTGTGTGTGTGTGTGTGTGTGTATGTGTGTGTGTGTGTGTGTGTGTGTGTGTGTGTGTGTGTGTGCGCGTGTGTGTGTGTGTGTGTGTGTGTCTATTTGGTGTTGATTGACAGGGGAACACTGTGGGAAGCCCTCTGTTGAGCATCGCAGTAAATCATTTCAGCACCACGGACAGCGAATGTGAGCAGGATGCAACAGCGGCACCCTGCGGCAGGTGTTGGTATCAGCTGTCACAGCAGCGGTAGTATTGATAGAAGTAGTAGTAGAATTTATAAAAAAACTAAATTTACGGGGAAATATGCAACAATAACACAGAGCATTGAATATAACAAGCATTTTTTATTTATTTTTTCCTCGGTTGCCACTTAAAATTACACCCACACAACACACCACTTATGGCACTATACATAGACCTAGATCAAACACATGGGGGGAGCCCCGAGCTACAACTTCAAACAGTCTTATTTGTTCAGTTGAATTATTTGCAGTCAGTTTTAGTCGCAGCACAGATTATACAGTCTTTGTGGCCAGCAGAGCGTTGGAGCAGAAATGGAGGCACGAAGGGGGAGATCTGCAGGGGACCAGACTGAAGATGACAGTGCGATCTCAAACTCCCTTCATGCATCACTCACCCTGGTACATGCGGATTTGATTGACAGCCCGTCGCCCGTGTAGGCTGTCCCTCTCTGCGGGTTGTGGGAATAGTTCTGCTCTATCAGTGGGAGACCACTGGGCAAACATGGGATTTTTACACTTTTTGTTTGTTTGTGTGTGTGCGCACGCACGCATTCTAGTCCGCACAAATACATAAACGCACACGCATGCAGGCACACACGTGCACGCGCAGTAGTCGAAATCAGTCAAGTTTGAAAAGCTTTTTGTCAGACAGATGGAATACCTCCCGAAAGGCACACCTTGCTTCAGACTCCTACAAAGAAAATATAGACATTTCACCTTGGCTCACTTCAAATGAATCATTCAGAAAGTCTTGTGCTGTCTGTATGATAGATGGATTTAAAAAATGGCAAGAGCTGCCCACTTCAGCAGTGAATGGTATTATGTCATCAGAAGAACCGCAGAGGTATTAAGTCCGATTCTCGAGAGGACAAAGTGCTGCAGGCCCTGTCACAGCTATAATATGCAGCGTTTTTTTTGTTTTGTTGCTTTTGCTGGTCCAGCCCTCCTCCCCCTCAGTTGGTTAAGTTCCTTCCGCTACACTTGTCACTATTGTTAATGAGCTGTCTACCTTCAAACAGCATCCAGCCCGAGGCGGTGCTAACCAGCATCTGTGAAGCCACCGCAGGCACAGAAGAAGCAGGTGATCTGTAATAAAAACCAAAGGCGGTCCTGATGCTCGATGTGTTTGTCACTTCTTTTGTGCCATGCATTTGGTGTTGTTGCACTTTCTTTTTGTATCTCTTTGTTGTGGCCGACATTTATATAGGACTTCTCCACCCAGTTCATTAGGGGCCTCAGCAAATGCTAAATACCCTAACATTTATACTGATGATAATAAAGCCAGAATCAGGCTGGGGATGAATGCATTCCCACAGTGTATAATTTATTCTATTCATATTTTTTTTTGTATTTGGTTACAGAGAATAATGGACATTATTATAGGTTACATTGTAGCTATGCTGTATAATATAGTAGAGGCTACAGAAACGAAAACTGGCCCTGTACCACTGTTTCCTGCAGGCCAGACCTTGCTAAATGATTGTGACTAAACCAATCAATAGTTTATGGATTTGGGATCTGTCAGCTAATCAATATGGCATTTTGGCAAATGTGGTCAAAAATATTTTAGTAGCCAATGACCCATAAACACGTTGTTTCAGGAGGGATTCAACACAGTTCCTCTTTGCTGTGCAACTATGTTTCCAAATGGAATTTTAATGAAAAAATAAAAAAAACTGTTTAAAAATAAAACTTGAATTTAAAAAGGCAAACAAACATGCAAATAAAACACAAATGGGTCAAACTAATTTCAAACGCCGCACAACACCATTCAGTAAATACAACAACACAGCAGAATGCAAAGACAACTGTGAAGAACACACTAGCAGAAAAACACAAAGAGCAAAGAGACAAACAGCAAAGACATTTATTAGCGATGCTATGCTTTACACATTTCCTTGGAGGATGGATGACTAAACTAGAAGGCGAGCATCATCCATCTATCAACAGACAGAGACAAACGGAGGAGAGCATACAGGGACATTTGTTTCAACTGTTTCACAACAACTTCTTTTATCTGCTACGCAAAGTTGTTATCAGATTTCTGCCACTTCAAACTCTCTCACCAAAAGGGGCGTAATGACTTTGAAAATAACAGTGGTGAGTTACTGGTCATGGGTGCAGTTCACTTTAGGGGAACCTAATATTGAGAAAGGCCTTGGCAAGAGTACACGAAAGTGCCAAGAAAGAAAGCGAAACATTTTATGGAAAGGCTTTAAATTCTATTGCAAAGACGCAATACTTACACTTAAAATAAATCTTTTTAGTGAGACTGGATTTAAAGATCACCATTCTTCTTCTAAGGGCTTCACTTCATTTATTAACTGCTATTTAAAATCTTTGATAACCAGAGCAGCCCAGACACTCCCGCTGATTATGCTGCAGGCAGACTACACAGCTGGCAGTCTGATTGTCTTCTCGACTGTTTTTTAAGCTCGACTTGTGGTGTGTGAGGGTTAAGAAATCCCTTTTGCTCGCAAATGTCAGTGCACAGCCCACAGGATTATCTAAAGCATGTTTGATTTTCACATGTTTAATTATCTAAACAAATCTGAACAGAGGGAGCGACACAAATCTGAAAATGAGATAATGACAGATTGCAATGTGCAGAAAAAAAAATCAACAACAATTTGATGAGCGATTATAGAACTAATCAACACTCCACTGTGATGAAGTTGCCCTCAATTAATCTCAATTATCCCACTAGCTTCATTTGCAAAATATCTGATTCGTTTTGTGAAGAAATTGATGAAGTTAAACGCTTCCTGCAGAAAGAACTGAACATTGTATTCATACTTCAAAGCTCTATGTCAAAGGAGCAGTGTGTAGGATTTAGTAGCATTTAGTGGTGAGGTAGCAGATTGTAACCAACTGAATACCCTCCACTCCCCTCTCCCTTTCCAAGCGTGTCGGAGAACTACGGTGACCTTCGGGAAACAAGAAACGTGAAAGGCTCTCGGTAGAGCCAGTGTTTGGTTTGTCCGTTCTGGGCTACTGTAGAAACATGGCGGTGCAACATGGAGGATTTCATGAAGAGGTCGCATTCCATGTAGATATGAAGGGTTTGTTTTAAGCTAACGAAAATACAAAAATTCTAATGCACTAACTCACTAATGAAAACAGAGAGAATACACAATTCTATTTCTGCCCATAAATGCCCCTAAATTTTATACACTGGACCTTTTAATTGAGGTAAACTTTTATTGACTTTTTAAATTCTGAACATCGGATTTAAATTCATTTGCATGATGTTGACATAAAGATTAGCATGCACACTGCCATAGAACTGCCAGTGCCTGTTTAAGTTTTTATTCATACCCTAGAATAGGATGATAAATTACACTCTGGGACATTTTTAATGTAAGTCAAATATGAACAAAATGGTCTCACTAATTGAGTTTGTATCTACAAAGCATCTTTTACCTACTATTTGCTATGACTAAATGGTGCTGCAACAGATATAACGTGTCTAGATAAGACCGGTGATCCTGTTTTGTGAGTCAATAGAGACGTTGTTTTTCTGGACAGCAGCAATAGAGTTTATGCTTCTGGATCCAGCAAAGGTCAAAGTCACTTCCTGATTTCTAAATGCATCTTGTTGTAACAAAGTGTAAGAAGTGTCGTCTGAACAAAATTAGATTGTAATCGAGTGATTTATGCCGGTCATTATATAATGTACATTATATACAGGTACATTGCAGTTATAAAAGTTGTGGACATCAGATTAGTCCGATCATGTAGGACATTTCGCATATCAGTAACACGCACCTGTGGCAGCCAATCTAATTTATTTTTCTCTGAGAGTGAAGAGAAACTGCAATAATGGAAAACAACGGGACTGTTGCAGTTCTTAGGAAATGGCAAAAAATCAACTCGATGGTAAGATACATCAAGTGTCGGCATTAAAGGACTATGACGAACAACCAAAATAAACAAGCCGGGACAGTTTATGGATCAAATCTGATTTTGGTCCTCATTTCTAAGCCAATTGCATTTGGTTTACAACCAAATTAATGATGTCATTACTGGTGTTTTCATCAACAAGGCAAAGGCAAAGCAAGCCCACACAGAGCAGTACAACTGCAGGTTTCTGCCCTCATTGATTCACTTTATATTCTTTTTCAGATGTTGGAAATTACAGGCCTGTATTGATTTTAACAACCATGTCTAAGGTTTTTGAACCTTTTGTGTTTTAAACAGGTTATGGAGTATTTAGTCGGGAAAAAAATAGTGGTCTGGACTTCAGTCTGACAGAGTAGCATACTCTACTGAAAGCTGTGTTATTCATCTGTCTCACTTTGTCAGAGAAACCCTTGATGAAGGAGAGCATGTTGGCATCTGACAAAGTGAATCACATAAAACTGTTGTCAGCGCTACAGTGCATGGGTTCTAGACATACTGCTGTAAAATGGAAGAACTCAAGCAAGTGAAATTAAAAGGAACATTTGGGGTGCCCCAAGGTTCTAATCTAGGGCCTCTTTTAGTTATCACTTACACATATGATGCCAGCGCCTGTGAAAAGCAAGGCCTTGTTGTATGCTGAAGATTCTGCATCACTGGTATCTGGTAATGATGTCAGTAAAATTGAAAACATTCTTAGCAATGAATTGTTTGAAGAGTAAGAGAGTGGCTCATAGATAGCTATCAATAAAATCCGGTTTGAAACTAAGAAGAAGCTATCGAGTCTCTTATGATGGAGCTGAAATTGTACTCAAAGTGTCTCATATTTAGGGATAATATTGGAACAGTCTCTCTCCTGTGTTATTTCAAATTCCTGTATCGCAGAACAAGGCTTTTTGGCTTCGCTCTAAAGAAACTTCTCCTGTCATCATTCAAACAGTGTCATTTCCATCATGCATGTTCTGCCTGGTACAGTGGTTTAACAGCTATACTGAGGAACAAAGTGCAGGTGATATAGTAGTATTATTCTGTATTCATGAAATGCATCCTCTCAAACTCATGTTGGTAGTGATGAATTCAGAAGGGAAGAACTGCTGCCAGTACAGCTTAGAGTAGAACAACAGAAAATGCATCATAAGTACAATATTATCAATGGGTATTTGTGTTCTAAGATAACAATGGTCCATCCTCAGCCTAACTATCATACCAGGACCGGTTCATTTAGAGTGCCTCCAGTTACTAATGTAAGTCCATTATTCTCTAAGAAACACGATTGGCTGAGTAAAAAGGCATCTCACAATACTGCCATATCTATGAATTTAAAGGTGATAGTACACTTGTATTGTATTTGCAGCTTGTTTACGAGTTTACAAGTTTTTAAATGCACATTACACTACAGTTTCTCTTGTTTCTCATGCTGGAACAGTAGAGCAGACACAGTACTGTGTATACTCCTGTTGTTCAGTGCTAGAACAGCTCAATCAATCTACTCTTGCTCAAAGCCGTTCTTCTGGTCTACAACACAATCAAACTCATGTAATACTGGTCCATCAAATTTGAAAACTACAGGTTACATGTTTGCGACAGGATTGATCTGAACCAGTTTCTGTAAGTCTGCTGCACAGAAGTTCAAACCAAAAAAGAGGAAATTAGACCAGTCAGTGTAATAAGCCTCCTTTTGTTAATTAAGACCCCCTCAGTTTTTGGATCAAACTCACTCCTTCCATGCTGCCGTCCCTAGTCTACCGAACAAAGACGGGCTAATTGGAAGTTTGGAGTCGGGCACAAAAAACGAACCAAAAACAATCCATTACCTCTGCACTGTAATTGAAAACAGAGTTAGTTAATTACTAATCGTTAATCACCCCATTCACCTCCAGCTACCTTCATCATTTTTCATTTCACCAATTTTTGAAAAAGATTTTATACCAAATACTAAACCTCCCTCTGCAGGGGATGGAGGGGAACTGTCAAAAGGAGGGATAAAGACAAAACAGATCGGATGAATGGAGGATGACAGAAATCGATGGAGGAATAGAGAACAGACATGAGGAGAGAACGTAACAATAAAGAAGATGGACTTATCTGTAATGAATGAGGGAAATGGCTTAGTGTGGTGATTTGGGTTGATTGCGGCACGTTTTTTGTGAGGGGTTGAAAGGCGATAGAGTGTTGTGCGGCTGATTGACAGCGCAGGTCGACACAAGAGAGACAATTTGCATTTTCATTACATCCGAGATTGACTTCCTTCTCCTCTGTGGTTTGACACTCCCACACAAACACACTCGCGCGCACACACACACATAGTGTACAAACATGGACAGATCATGGACGGCTGTGTCTCTGTCGTGCAGAGTCAGACCCTCGGCGTCTCTGCAGCGTGTGAGTGACAGCTACACAATGGCCCCGTGTGAGTCGGTGAGCAATTTGGAAACGGTAGCAGAAGAATCGCTCCCCAAATAGACCGAAAGGAGTCAAATTATTTGCTGTAAACAAACTCTTATTTTGAAAAAAAAAGAAAAAGGTATTACTTCAACATTAAATCAAGTGTCAGAGATTTAACTGGGAAAAGTTTTGCGATGTGATGAAGCCACACTCACACACGCACAGACACACTTCAGACAAGCCTTTTTGTCATGCAGACAGTTTTGACAGCCAGCAGCCCTCAGACTGAAAGGAGCAGTCATCTGAGTGTGGCATCACCAAGTTACGCCAAAGGGGAAAGGCCTGCGGGGGCCACTGAGAGCCCTAGTCGTGACACTGTGACTGACAGACCTACAGTCCCATTCTGTGACAGCAGGGCATGGAATATACAGAGGCGACAAGCTCCCAAAAGCATCTTCCCCGAGACAGAAAAGAGCTGATCCCTGCATCGTGATCCAAACTAAATTTCTCTCCGTGGCTCACCGTCTGTCACAAAACATACCAACTGCCAACAGCGCAGACATACTGCCCTGGCAGAAGAAACCATGGTGATAGATAAAAAGTTAAAATTTGATTCTTAAGTTATGCACACACACACTCAAGGCAGCAGAGCTTCTCCTTTCTCTTCTTTATTTTGCTCTCTGTTCGCCACCCAATTCCTTCTTTCCACCACTCAGTGGGCAGAAGTAGATATTCTCCAAAAGAAAGGAAATTAATAACTCAGGTCATTTTATTTGCATTTAAGGGAACAGCATGTAACTACATTTGAGATAATAGTTTGCTTGGCAACAGTTTGGGGAGGACTCTTTCCTCTGTCAACAGGATGTGTCCCTATGCACAGAGCCAGGCCCGTAAATAAATGCTTTCCCCATGTTGGTGTGGAAGAACTTGACTGCGCTGCTCAGAGCCCCGACTGCGAGCCTTATACATGAGGCCTTGTTGGCCAACATTATCAGTGGCCGGCCTCACTGCTCATTGCTGCAGCGCAGATTCCAAAATCTTGTGGGAATAAAAGCTATCACCTGTTTCAAATGTTATCAGCCCATTAAATGGCTGTAATCAGTCGTTATTACAACCATCATAATGCTTCAGGATGGGAAAACTGCTCCTACACACACGTTAAAAAAACGGACGCAATTTTAAAAGTGTTTATTTTTCTTCCTATTGTGAATAAAACAAAACTACTAGAGGTTGCCATCTAAAAATGTTGATTTCTATGTATGCATTTCAATCAAGAGAGACCAGTTGAATAAAGAAAGGATAATTGTTTATTGTTAACAGATGATATGTGATGATAAAGTCTCAGAGTCTTTGGCGCTTGGACTCTACAGGGAGATTTGTAATTGAGGGCCGTCTGCCCTGATCAGCAACAAGATAGATCCCCCCGCCCCCCGTGGAGTCCAGACCTGGTGGTGGAGGATGATGAGGCTGATAGATTGATGAGTTGATGAAGCTGATGGATCTGCAAAGACTGGGTGGAGATGGGGAGGTGGAGGGGTGTGTAACAGCAACATGAATGAACTGAAGGTAGAGAGACAGTCATATTTAAAAGAGACAGCAGCAAGATGATAGGCTACCCATGTAATTTTTCGTTGTGCTTATTGGATAGAGGAGACCAGCTGATCAGAACAGCTGGCGTCTGACTGACAGCCCCGAACAATGACAGCAAGTAAATGAGTGAGCTTGTGTGAGAAGTGATTGGCTTGCAAGAGTATGGTCTTCTGACTGAACTTAAGCTATAGCTCCATGCCAACAGATTTGAAAGGAAATGTGTCAGATATTGATTTATGTTCAGCTGTCCACATACTTCTGGTCATGCAGTGTATCAGAGGAAGTTAAACTGATCACACAGAACAAAAACAAACTTCTTTCGAGTCTCTGAATCTGGCTGAATGGCTTGGCTTTGTGGGAGCTGGTCTCTCCCTCACAATGGGAGTGAAATGCCGAGGCAAGACTCCCCGCAGCCGTACCTCCTCTGGGGGTGACATCTCAGCAGATTCACACAGGCTCACTATGAGCCACCATCACATACGCGTGTAATTTGCTGCCCTGCTTTTGTTGGGGAAGACAGTCAGTGCAGGAGATGGCAGTCGTGGAATATTGGGCAATAAATGAAGCGAGGAGAGCAAACAAGAAAAAACCTTCAGAGTGGGAGTGAATGAGCCGTCACATCCGTTTGGAGCTGACTTCAGACGAAACCTCTTATTTCTGTGTGAGAGTTGGCTGCCAGTATGACTTTCTCAGCCAACGAACCATCCTGTCCTCATCTACTCTGAGAGTGAATCGTCTGTGAGGTTGCTTTCTCTTTCGTTCGCCACAGGCTTCCCCAAATAGTGGCACAGTTGAGAAGGTAGCCAGAAACCTTAGTTTCAACATATAATTCAAACTCTCCCCAGCTCATATTTGGCATATGATGGGACTCCACAATCGACTGAGGTCTCTGCCTGTAGGTGGCAAATGGAAAAAAAGGGGAGTGATTGAGCTTATCCACTTTCCACCTTATGTGGCAATAAAAAGACAGACAAAATCAATAGGTTTATAAAGGTTGCTGTTCAGGCGTGGATATAATGTCATGACCACTATGAATTAAACAGAGTGAGGTTGAGGCAGAGCAAGAGGACAGGAATTAAAGGCTGGATTACCAGACAAGCAGGCCTGTTTTTAGATGACACTCATCAATATGTAGGATGAATAGTTTTTCACCAGTGTCTCCGATATCCCAGTGACGGGGTCAGATGAGGTCTGTGACGAAGGAGGGGCTCAAAAAAAACGGTGAACCGGGGGGGTGACCACGCACCAGTTTTCACACCAATGCAATGTGCGCCGGCTGTGCTGTATTTTACCAGCTCTGTACACAACACTGCACCTCCAAGATCCAATTGTCTAGGAGGAGAGACACAGTGTCCTAAATAGGACAAATGGTGCGAGTGCTCTGAGAAGGCAGTGCTGTGTTAAACCCTGCCACTGCTGGTAAGAGGTTGGAGAGCCGGAGTGATTAAAGCAATGAATCACCAGTAGGGAGGTCTCAGCTACTGGCGTCATCGCATACGCAAGCTGGCGTTTCAGGGCGCCCACAAGCAGCAACAGCAATTCTTCACTAAAACTAGAGAACAAAGTGTGTGTATGTGTGTGTGTGTGTGTGTGTGTGTGTGTGTGTGTGTGTGTGTGTGTGTGTGTGTGTGTGTGTGTGTGTGTGTGTGTGTGTGTGTGAATGTGTGTCTGAGAGGGAGAGACGTTTCAATGCAGATGCATTGCTTTTCACTCCGATGTTTATACAGCACTGTATAAATGTGTCCAATTTCATTCTCATTCTTCGCCAGCCGAACCAAGACTCATAAATCTAGATAGCGCATGAGCCCGGAGGGCCGCAACCACTTTGCAACGCTGTGAGGCAAATGAGTTCAGGTGTTACTCGCAGGTGTGGAGTGGAGCGGAGAGCGGGAGAGGCTCTGCAGTGGTTATGCTTAACACGGTGATATAGAATCAAGATGTCATTATTCTAAAACCCAAAAATATGAAAAGAGAATAACAGACTTTGTGGCATAAGTAAAAGTGAATGCAAAGTCTTATATGTGTGTAAAACTGAAGACAATGCACAAACGCTTAGAGCTAAATGCTACACAATGGCAATATTAATGTGCTGCGTCACGTTTCAAACCTCAGAGCCAATGCTCCTGGCTAAAAAAGTAGTGTAACAAAGTACAATAGAATGCACTCCCCAAAGTCATACAAAAAAACGACCAGAACAAAACTGGATTTAAAACTCAGACCCAGCTATAAGTAAATCCCATCCCTTAACCTTGGATAGAAGCTGTAATAAAGAAAAAAGCACTACATAGCAGAAACAAAGGCAACACAGCGAACCGTGGTCCCGCTGGCCACAATGACAGACACCGAGCCAATCCATCCTTGTTCCTCATTTCACGCCTGCGCTTGCCTCGTTCATCCTATTCAAGTGAGGCGTCAATGCCAATATTTTGCAATATGAACTAGGATTGATGATGACACCCACAGTCTGCCACAATAACTATTCTCCCCACGACAACAGGATACTTAACGTCTGCTTTAATTGACAGAGCAGCGACAACACAGCCGTCCTGCAGCTGTCATCTGACACCTGGCAAACTAACAGGGAGGATAATGGTCCAGTAGCAGCCACTGCTACTATCAACAGGCCAAATTATAATCTCTTTTTATATGTACATATACATATACAGTATGTACAATGCATATGGAACAAATGTAAATAGGAAGAAAATCTTAAACATGTAAAAAAGTTATTGCTTTCAAATCTATTCATATCATTGCATTTACAGTGATGCCTATTTATGAAAGCAATTTGTCATTTTTCTTCACATTACTGTTTTTATCATTTATAATGACAAAATAATTGCCATACGCATACCTCTTTCAACACGCCGAGACTACCTCAGTCATCAGCTTTAAAACTAAGCCACGGCTGTTAGAATAGTGTGGGTGAGAAGCTTCGCTGAACTAAATTGATGGCGCTTAAGCAGTTTTTTCGTGAGCGAGTGTCTAACATGCATGATGTAAGACTAAAGGAAAGGAAAATGAAAGAGAAACGATGTTCCCGGCCACCTGCGGATAATATCTGATCCCGTGCCAAACGGGCCCGGTCGTCGATCTTGGAGAAGGACACCTACAACGAGCAGCAAGACTCCTTGATCACAGCCGATGGTCTCAGACTCAAACTGAATCAACAGCCGAGTCTCATTCATCTGTTGACATAGCCGAATCCATATCTTACCAAAGCCAAGACAGAGCTTGCTATTAAAAGAGCTAGTGAGCCTCAGTATTACACATTTTACTTTTTAACTGACTCAGCGGGAGAGGGATGAATTAAGCGAGGAATATTTTTCTGTCTGTATGTCTGTATGTCTGTATGTCTGTGTCTGTGTGTGTGTGTGTGTGTGTGTGTGTGTGTGTGTGTGTGTGTGTGTGTGTGTGTGTGTGTGTGTGTGTGTGTGTGTGTGTGTGTGTGTGTGTGTGTGTGTGTGTGTGTGTGTGTGTGTGTGTGTGTGTGTGTGCGTGTGTGTGTCCTTTGCATATTTCGAGAAATGCTCATCCGATACTTCACACTTGGCATATGCGTTGCTATGCAGTGTCGAAGTTGGTGCAATTTCAACATGGGACATGCTTTATAGTAATACATTTTGGGTAAACAAGCGATGGAGCTCGGTGCAGCGGCGGGGGGGGAGCATGTCGTCCGCAGTGGGCATTGACTGCAGTTCACTTATGCTGCTGGATGCTATGCTAAGGCTACAACCGAACCCTTCTTAACTTCCCTCAATGAGCGAAGAGCGGTTCTTGAGAAAGCTGCAAGCAGCAATCGGCTCGTTAGGAACAGCCACACCCTGAACGGGCACATGATGAAATTCTTCTGTTAGGCTCGTGCCATTTTGTGTTCTGGCTATGTACTGTAAGGCCGCGGGCATCAGTCAGTTGGCAGGATTAACTTTATTTGTGACGATGAGTCCCAGAAGGAGAGAGGATCAGGGAGTAGGAGAGTTGTGGACTGAGGCCAAGTCCTTTTCATTTCAGCAGCATATCTTAGAATTTATGATGCTCAAAGTCAAAGTAAAATCAACTCTATGAAGTGGCTTGGAAATACAGTACACAGGGCCTGTGGAGCAGTGTTAAAACTGGTCTGCTAGTATTGAGCATCACACTCACAACAAAATAGCAAGTTCAACTGTGATCATGGTACTGGAGAGATATCTGTGAAAAAAAACAACATTCTAAACTAATTTGTCTCCTATTGGGACAAGCTGTGTTCGTGAATTAATCTAGTGAGGAGTAATAACCGGAACAGAGAGGAAAAATAACTGATGGATGGAAGGAAACCAAAGCTGAATAGTCAAGCCTTGAAATTACGTATTTACACACCTCATTTCCCTTTCATAATAAGAGTTGTTGATATACTCATCTTGGACAGTGTTATTCTTTTTATGTTTGTGTGTGTGTTGTACCCGTCTTGTGGGAACATTAATCTGTTTACACAGTCACGTTGTGGGGACTCATCTTCCTTATGGGGACAAAATGCATGTTCCTTGACGTAAATCCTAATCATTCAGAGTTAGATTTGGTTTAAGTTTATGGTCAGGGTAAGGATTAGTCTGGAAGGGGTTATGATTAGGGTAAGGGCAAGTCTCTCTCTCTCTCTCTCTCTCTCTCTCTCTCTCTCTCTCTCTGTGTGTGTCTGTGTGTGTGTGTGTGTGTGTGTGTGTGTGTCTGTGTGTGTGTCTGTGTGTGTCTGTGTGTGTCTGTGTGTGTGTGTTTCAGTGCCATCACAAACCAGCACAAAGTTAGTTGGCAGTGGTGTGACTTGTGGGTCTTCACCATATTCTGTCACATGCCAAATGCTATTTCTCTTATCCCCACCCCACTTAGTTACTGTTGCTATGCCTGTCAAGCTTATTATTGTAGTACAGCACATACAGCACAACAGTGATTTACTACTTGAAATTCAGGGTCATTTTAGAAACAATGGGTCCTTGACATCAAACTTTTGTTTTGGTGGATTGGTGTAAATATATAAAAAATACTATTATACATAAAACATATCATACAAATTAAGTAATATTTATAATGTCAATGTTATAAAATAAAGAGCTAGGCAGGAATGTGCAAGAATATATTCTAGGGGATGTGCTAAGATTCACAGTAAAAAAATGAAAAGAATATTCAATGTACCGAGATAATAGTACAGAGAGATGTGTGTTAATGTAATGCATATACAGATGTTAATGTAACATGTAGTGTCTATGGGGCAATGGGCGATGGAGCCAGGGAAGCGGAAGGACTCCACACTGGGGATGCGTTCTTCCTAAAATACACTATCATCTCCACTGTTTTTAAAGTTATTAGGTCTAAGTTGTTCTGACCGTACCAGGTCACCAAGATGGTTGCTTCATGTGCTGCTTCCTATCAGACTGGAAGTCTGCGATCCAACGGCTTTGTGCAGCTGGAAGAGCTTCTCCTGCTGCAGAGCCGGTGCTCCTGAAAAAATGGAATGCCATGTAGACTGAGGCTACCTCCATACTAATAAGTTATTGTTTTAAATCAGGGTTTTAAAACGAAAACAAAATTTTCGTCCATTTTAACATGCCTGAAAACGAATATCACATGATCATTCACGTACATTGGGAATGAGGGTGCCGGTGTCAACAGGAAGTGGATTGGTTGCTTAGTTACAGAATATTTTTAAATAATAAATGGTCGTGCTAGATACCTAAGATCTTCTTCTATATTTCACACACATGCACTCAAACCGACAAATTTTGCGGAGATAAAAAAGTAGTTTTTAGTCACAAGGCTGCAGGTCTTGCTTTATCTCTCTCACACGGATCAAATTTACTTAAATTTACTAAATGTTACTAAAAATGAACTCTTACTAATCAAAGTTGTACTAGATTATGGGTCAAGACATTTGGTCAACACATGTTTCTCACCGGTTTCCCCCTCGGTTTCGTTGTTGTCTGTTCTCACACTCGTAGCTTTTCTGGGTGGCTGAAGTCCCTGTTGCACTGGAGAGCATTTATGCTTTTGTTCGTTTACAGTTTCTTTGTGAACTTCACAATAGTTGATTAAAATAAAAGTCCTGCGTTTTGTGTCGATCGCCCTCCTCAAAGCAGCAAACCGGGACTTCAAACATTCGCTTCGTAACTCTACACAGGTAAGTATTATTTATACTCTGATATATTTTCTTATAATATTGTTCTATAAACTCTTTAGATCCTCAAGGAGAAGTTTATTGTGATTTATCAATCTCATTGGCTTTAACCATTGAGTAGCTTCACTGAGCATATTCGGTTTGATAACTGTGTCTTTCTTTAATTGACAGGCCACTTCAGAGAGATTATTCGTAGTCTTTATTCCCTGCTTTTGAAACCAGAATAATGTTAGAACTAGGCTTTCATTTTGAAACATCATGTATAAGCTGGATCTGTATGTCCACGACAACAATGTGCAGGCATCATTTTTGATATATTTTCCTAGAAGTACTAGCCAGAAGCAATGTAAATTTTTAAGCATAGAGACATTGCGATCAGTTCAATCCACTCTAGGTACTGTGGAAAAACTCTGCATTTCACACAATGTATTCAACCATCAGTTGAAACAGCGGCTCTGAAGCTCACTCCTAAGGGAGGATCCCTGACAACAATGATTGATCACTGGGGGGCCACCCATCAAAAGGTGACATTGACAAGTTGAAACAGCTTTTTGTTTTGTTTTTTCTCTCTGAGATGAATGGAAGTTTGAGTTTATCAAGTTAAACTGAGTTATTTTGTTCCTACATTTACAATGTAGTCCTACATTCAATGAGCAAAGTAATTTCCATTTCAGTTCATTTTAATTATCTTGTTTACGTTTTTTTATAGCCTAGCTATCAAATGGATGATTTCTTTTTTTACAATAGGAGGAATTATATCAACACATTGTTTATTTGATCATGTAACCACTAAAGTGTCAGTTTAGTATGAGCAAACTGTGAATATGATCATCTACCTTTTACAAGGTGGTATTTGTTGTATGAGACAGCACCCTGCTTTTGCCATTCAGTATTGTTTGGCAATCAGTGTTGGTTGGCTGTAAACATTGGAGGAGCAGGGAGACAGAAATAAATGGATTCTATTTCCAGACACCTGCTGTGTCGAGACAACCTAGATATGCCAATACTTGATCTGGCACACTGTCACTGGCAGCCTTTGTGCCTAAATGTCTCTCTTGGCCAAGATTGTACTTGAGCAAAGAGGTAGATGTTTTGTGCCCCTGAGTTGTTTTATGAGATGAAAAGAAATTATTATCTCTCAGCTCTTAGAACTCACACATGCTTATGGAGAGAAGTGCCCACTCTCTCTGTGTCTAGAGGGGGTGTTGTCACACAAAGTTTACCCCTTCTGCTCCTAGTTCTGGTCCAGAAATACTCAACATCCACACACTGTAGGCTTTGCCTTTTTGTGTGAAAATGTAAAAGTGTGGAAAATACCACCTGCCGCCCCATAAAGCTTATGCATGTCTCTTGGCTCACAGTTATCCCCCTCTTTCCTCTGGCTGTTGAAGTCTCTTTTGCAGCTCGGGGGAGGACTGGGTCTGAATTGGCGTATTCACACAGAGAAAAAAAAAAACATCCACATTATTCTGCCCAAAATACTCTCAAAGATCCTGGACAGTAAAATAATCATAAGCCAAAATCAACAAAGATCTCCTGCCACAACGACTTCAGACCAATTGCCTTTACATCTGTGGTCATGAAGGCGTTTTGAGCCAAACATCCTCTCCTGTTTGAAATCTATTTATCATTTTGCCTACTGAGCCAATAGGCCTCTTGAGGATGTCGTTTACATCATCCTCCACCACACACTACAACACTTGGAGTCTCCCAACGCCAATGCTATTCTATTCATTGTCTTCAGCTTGGCCTTCAATACAAAAAAAGCCTTTCAATCTCATCAATAAACTGTTGGACATGAGCATTGACCCCTTCTTATGCCACTGGATCAGAAGCTTCCAGAGGGTTCAGATGATCAGCCTTTCACCTCACCCTCTGACTCTCAGCACAGGCGCCCCCCGGGTTGCGTCCTCTCACCCTGGCTCTTCTCCTTCAACATAAACCACTTCACATCTAAGTCATCATTCTTTAGACAGATACCTTGAGCAGGTGGCCCAAGCAACTACTTGGAGCCTCGATAACAATCTCCAGCTCAACACATCCAAAACACAAGAACTCATTATAGATTGCATGCACAGACCCCTGCCCATGCCTCCCATACGATCAGTGACTCATTCTTCTTGGCACACACATCAGCAACACACTCAAATACATCAATACAAAAACACATTACCAAAAGAACCCAGCATGGACTCTTTATTTCCAAAGAAAGGTCCAAAAAATTAAAAGCAAAACAAAGCCTCCTCCTTCACTTGTACACAGCCTTCATTGAGAGCACACTCACCTCATCCATAACAGTTTGGTATGGCAGCATGGACAGTCAAACCTGCAAAAAAAAACTGCTGCGCATAGTCAATAAATCATCCAAGATTATTGGCTAACCCCTTCTCCTGTCAGATGAATCTCTCTATCACAAACGCACAACCGAAAGAGCAACAAAAATAATCTCTGACCCGACTCACCCGGCCCGACACATCTTCGAGCTGATGCCCTCTAGGAGGCGCTAATCTTCCCTGCCTGTCAAATCATACTGTTTAAGCTATTTATGTATTTTCGCTGCAAAGATAAATCTTAACACTTCTCATAAACCTTGACATTGTACTACTTTTAAAACCTTTGTTTTATCTTGTAAATACTGATGTTGATGTCTGGGTGTTGATATTCTGACACTGCTGTAATGAGCTTACCCACTATGTTGTACCAAAGCCAATTCAACAGACCTCTGCCGTGTGGTCATTGATTGATTGATTGATTGAGGCAATGTCAGTGTGATTGATAGCTCTTTCATTACAAACAAAGTCAATTTCAGACTAATTCTGAAACCCATTGTGAGGGGTAAGGAATATCTACACTTACTTTCTTTTAAATGTATAAAGGATAATGGATCCATTTGAATGTGCCAATGTCTGCATTAGGACATTCTCACCGATGATTTAATGTAATGGTAATTTTTAATGATTGTAAATACCTCTCTTTTACTTCATCTGTTATCCTTCTTTTGACCAATGGGCTATGGGGGGTTACAAATAAGGTTAATTGAAGTGAACTGAAATAAAATGTGCTTCTGTTCCAAATGAACCATCCTCCTAGGATTGTTGGGGGGAAAAAAAGTATTTTGCAGTGCGTTGCCAGAGAAGTCATGAGTCATCGCCCACCTCCACAGAAGTAATGTGTTTGTACACCTTCAGCAAGTCAGCAGAGGGGAAGAGTGGAAAACAAAGACTGAAACCGTCCAACTGCATTAAGTCACGGTGACCGGCCTTCTTGCTCCTCACTCCCTCTCTGTTTAAACTCCCATTAACCATTCACACTTAATGACTCTGGTATTTCAGACAATTTAAGGCCCCTCTCCAGCAGAAAAGGACTGTGCGCTAGAGCGTGGCGGAGAGCTAATTGAAGTCCGCTGACACCATTAGCAAACTGCCATCCAGCTGATAGCCGGGCGTATAACGAGAAGCCGAAGGGCCGGCGAAGAGAGACAGCTGATGATGAACAACACAACACTGATTTCTTTCTCACAGGTCACACGGCGTCTCCCTTAACAAGCCAAAAAGAGGGAGGATGGATACAAAGCCAGCTACGGACTGAAACGCATGATACGCACATGTTTGCGCGCACACACACACACACACACACACACACACACAGCTTAATAGTGAAGGCTTTGGTACTTATGTCTCTTTCTCGTGGAAACTCTTAAACAATTTTAAAATCTCTTCACTAATACCAAGTAATGCCATAGCTAATTTCCCTGTCAGTTATTGTGAAGCACAATGGTCCAGTACTCTGCTAGAAAAAGGAGAAAAAGCTGTATCAGTCCAATCTACAAAGGTCATTAAATGCAGTGACCTGCTAGCTTCTGCCACATGCTGGCCTTTATCTCTGTGGCCAGCGCTAATGCACCGTGACTGTAGCCTTTGCTGAAAAGACTAACAAGAGCACTCTTGCTGAAAAAAGGGCTTTGTTGTGGAGTATCAAAGAGAGGAATGTGCAATAGGGTTTGTGTTATTTAGCTTTCGAAGCAGGTGTTTTACAAATACGGACAATGAATAAATATGGTTTAAGCTTTTTTTATGTTTGGCGAATTATCTTTTTTTTTTCAAGTAATTCCAAGAACCTTCTTCTGGCAGTTACCCACAGCGGAAATCACAAATGCAGCCCTGGATGTGTTAACGATCTCCCCCAGTCCGGCTCACGAAACTGCGCAGAAGGATCCTAAACAGGCCGGTTACATGCTGATCCGTGGCGTAGCCCCCTCCCACTGTGCCGGGAATTTGATTTGGTTGCGACTATCTTTTATTTCCCCTGGGCTGCAAGTGCTATCACAGTGAGGCGAGGAGGTGAGCCATCTTGTTGAATGGAAATGCTCCCATGGATGTGCAGTATGTGAGAGACTAGCCCTTGGGACCAATTGCAGGTAATGGCCACCTGATTGACTGGGTGAAGGGAGGCGCGGGAGTGTAGACGGGGAGTGAAGGAAGGCGACGTGCCTGTCTGTGCGTTTGTCTTCCGGAGTACTCCAGTATAATAGTACGTAAAGGGGGTTTATGCATGCTTATCAGTCTTTAGTGTTTACGTGTGCATGTGTGTGTGTTCTGCGTCCCTCCCCCCACGCCTTTCAGCCTATGGATCTAATGAAGGCTGCTTACAGTATAATGAGAGATGTGGTCAGATAATGGAGGAGGTAATTACTCCAGCGAGCAGCAGCTGCTGGTTAAGAATTACATTATTGATCGGCCAGATGCGGCAGCATGACAGGCCAGGGGAGGGACGCAAAAATAGAGAAAGGAGGAAAATCAACTCCTAAAATAAACAGCTCGTCTGTCTGGTTTCCAATCAAGGCTGGGTCGTGAGGCACATAGGTGAGTGGAGTGTGTGTGTGTACGCCAAACACAAACAGACTCCAGCTGAGCAACTTTCCTCGGCAGGGGAGCATCTGCAGTTATGTGATTGTGTACTGATCCAAACGGCTCCACTGAGGAGGGAAATGTCTGGGCTGCAGCTAAGCCTAGTTAAACACAGTTCTATCCGCCTAGAGTTATAAATTCATAAAACATTTGATTCACATCAAATTCTGTACACCTGATTTACCCGTTTTGGGTGGCATTTGAAGAACTACACTTAATCTGACAGCTTTGTCCAGAGCTACTGCACTGGCCAGAGCAGCAATTTACACTGGGCACATACAGTACTTCTGCACATACTTCATAACAAAGTTTAACTGCAGTTATTGTTGGCCCAAACTGCAGGGTTCCCCCCTACAGACACATTTGCTCTTTAGAGCTTGTAAAGTGATTCAGCGGACTAAACTAGTTCATTTTATGGGAAAGAAACCAGAGACACTAAAGGGTAACATGTTTATGGATTTGATCTCATACTCCAGGGGTTGTGTGAGGTACTTATACAAAGTCAGTGTATTATCTACAGTAGATGGCGGTCGACACATCCCCAGCTTGGAGAAGCAAACAGGAATTACTGCTCAGAAGCAACACAAAGTACTGCTTTGGATAGTTTTTGGACAGTATCTTGTGTTTCACCAAAAGCAAGGCCCACCCAAAAAATGTGTTTAGAATGTTGTTGGTTTATCTTGCCGTGAGACTGCTATACAGTCTATGTATCCAACAGGTAGCGGGTGCCGTTATCTATGCATGTTCAAAAGTCACAGGACTCCATTGACAAAACAGGAATTTTACCTGGTCTACCACTGCCTCAATCATTTAGTGTGTTTATGTTATTTTGTGACCTTGGTAAATCTGAAATAACCAAAGTCACAACGGACACAAACTATCCGATGGAGGCAGCGGCAGAACAACAAGTCCTGTGTTCTGTGAGGTAAAATTACAGTTTTTCCAGTGGAGGCTTTTGTCGAGAGCATAAATGGATTCAACAGTTTAAGTTCTTCATTGAAAACAGCTGTCTGAAAGCGGCAAAAATATTCTAGAATTCTATTCTATAATATTCTTCACAATTAAACTTCCTTATTTTGATGTTTTCACTCCAGGGACCTAATTTTCACCACAAAAACTCCCTTCCACCACAAACACTCCCTTCCACCATAAGGCAGAACTGATATTCCAACATAAATCTCCCATTCAGCTGGAAAACAAGATGGTAACTCCAGTTGTTAAATGCCAGCAGGACTCCACACAGTATAAGTAATTATGGACCCAGGTCTGCCCACAAGCTAGCTGCAGTGTGTATACATTATGTGTGAGTATGTGTGACAGTATGTATGAGATTGCGAGGGCTTTAGCTTTTCATTAAAACAGAGGGGCTGGCAGACCGGTGCGCCAATGTATATCCCCAGAGGCTGCCTTTCCCCAAGAGCTCAACACAATCAATTTGCCAACCTGGAATAGGGAGAGATGTATGTGAAGAGGTGGACTGAAGGATGGATGGATGGATAGAGGGAGGTGGAGACAGCTTGAGGCTGAGGCAGCATGGCAAACAGGATTGATGACAGAAAACTCCACTGGCATAGAAATCACTTGATTTTTGCCAGGAGGCCTCTCGTGGACAACAGGGGAGCCAGAGCCAAGTCAGAGGCGCTGGAGAAAAAAGGAAAGAGCAATATATACTGTATACTACATCCACACGCCTAAACAAATTCACTTTCATGCGTCTTAAAAAGCAACGTATCTGCATATGGTTCGTGTATTATCTTACAAAAAGTTATGAAATATATATATTTTTTTCCTTTTAAGATTTTTTTGTAGATTTTCAATGATGGAAAAACATAACAAGAAATATATATAAGAACATAGCACAGACAAGAAACAAGCAGTTGAATGAGGGAGGGGGAAGAGTTTGTTATGTCATTTATGCATACATTTACATTTAACAATTAGTGTTACCATAGGAACACATCATGCATGCGCGTGATCGCACATTCAGAAATGTCTCACATTAATGCATGCTTAGCTCCAACACATACTATATATACTTTACAGGAACATACAAGATGGTTGGGACCGTGAGTGGATGTCATAAGACCAATAATGACCTTGTTATATCACAAAGACAGGAGGGAATGATGTTATGAGTCCAGGTTTGACCATATTCTGACCCATAAGCCATTCCATCCCTGGTTCAGATTGAACAAATATCAAGCAGCCTCTTCAATGCTTATAAAGTTCAGAAAGTCATCCAGCCATTTATTAAAGTTCAAACAATTAGCCTTTTTAACTTTCCAGTTTATAAGAATTATGCGTTTTGTTGCCAGGCATGCTCGGGCTACAATATTACAATATTACAATATGCCCCTGCAAGCATGTAGCTGGACATAGAGCTAAGTTCATGTTCAAGATATTAGAGAGTGTATCTCTTTACTATATCCCAAAGGGTAAGGCCCTTTGGGATATAGTTAGAGATACACTCTAGTCACAGCTGGATCCACAACCATACAATCATAAGCCTGAGAGGGTTCGATCCAGTTTTCTTTTTAAGTATGAAGTGGATGATGTATATGTATCTGTGCAGAATTTTCAATTGTATTTCCCTAAATCTTACACATTCGGACAGTGATGCTGGGTTCTTTCCAGTTCTGTCCCACTGAAGTGTGGTGAGTGCGATGCCCAGGTCTTGCTCCCATCTTTTCTGTGTCTGACTGTTACACTTAGAGGAGGAAAGGAGAAGAAGTTTGTATATACACATTACCATTGCCCTCTCTTTTGCAAGTTTTTAAAGCTGGTATCGAGATGGTCGTGGCAACCTATATAGATACCGTTGGAGGTCATTTTTGTGAGAATAGATTTTAACTGTAAATAAGAGAGATATGAGGATTCCTTTGGATTGAATTTCTGAAAATGGAATTACGGTATTGGTATTGTCCTTCACACATTTATGCTATGTTCTTACATAGGTAAGTTGAGCAACTGGTTACCGCCTGCTAAAAAGAGCAGATTTTTTCCATAGTGGACATGGAGGAAGAGAAGTATTAACTTCCTTGGTAAAATTTTAATCGCGCCAAAGGAAAATTGTATCACTGGATTATTAAACTTTGCAATGGGACATTCATTATTAATACATCTACCCTTCCCCACAATGTAAAAGGTAAAGTGGTTGTTAGGTTGTAATAAAATAAAATGACTTACACTGTAAATAAGGAATGTCTATGTATAAATTACGATACTTAAAAAGGAAAATTAATAAGGAATAGTGAGCCTTATGGGAAAGAGTATGCGTGACATAGAAGGAGGCCACATTGAGTTTTCTAACTTAGACTTTCAGGAATGCATGAGATAAGAAGCCGAGAGGGGGATGATACTCCGAGAGACAAAGAGCAATAAAACCAACTTCACTAAGAGGGGGGTTGTTTTGCTAAAACTGTGTGAGGAGAGTGATGACATCAGGAGCCATGGACCGGAGCGACCAATCGGAATGCTGATTATAGCCATGTGAAACTTTAGCCACACCATATGTTGTAAAACTGAGCCAATGAGAGGCGAAGATGCACATTTTTCATTGAACTATATAACCCCATGTACTACACCCATTCTGTGTCTTCTTCTGGGTCAATGATCATAGACAGCCAACTCCTCAGGGGGACTGTGGACTGTGATTTGATTCAAGAATTCCTCAGCTGATATTATGCACTGTATTTATAACTTTTATTAAATTGATTTTATTATAACCAATTGAATCCAGAAATTCTCTTCCAAGTCCGCCCAAGATTTTGAACATTTACATCATGGTCAATGTTGTTAAATCCTCCCTAATGGTTCTTAGTAAACCTGGACCATTGTATTTGAAAATTGTATTTATTGGTGTTCTCATATTTTTGCCAGGTCTGGTTTCCAGACAAAAGAGGCAGAGCCTAAATAAACAGAGCGGGTAAAACATATTTGCGGGATGGACTTTTATTCCATTTTATTTTAGACTCTGAAAGTGAGCTAAATTATCTGGTTATCTATAACACCTTGGGTTAGAGGATCAGAGTGTCAACGGAATACCGTCAGCATGTGAATTCATTTTAAACTGATGTCTGTCCATTGAGATACCCATCATCTCTGGATTTCTATGAATATCACAGGCTATTTTAGTTTAGCAACCCTTGTTCTTCAGCCACTCGTCACCAGATCATTGTGGCAATCGCTGTAGTTTTTGCAAGAGTATTTCTTTCTGCTGTTGCCTGCCTGCCTGCCTGCCTGCACGCCACACGATAACTCTGAGCTCTTGCTTTGGTCACACTTCCATTCCCATCAGTTTGCCCACATCAGCTCCCCTCTCTCATTTACCCCTGATTTCTACATTAAATTCTTTGTATACATTTGGTACCACCTACACCACTCAAAATAGTATGAGAACAGCGTGCATAAAGCACTATATAAAACTCTGCATCAGGCAGTACTGATCTACACTGTTTCTAAAATTCCAAAGCAGCTGCTGTAGAGCATTAGTGGAACTCTCCTCGTAAACACAAGGTACAGCAAATTGTGGCAAAACGTTATTGACAGAAGCCCATTAAAACCTCATTACATTCCCAGCCATACATAACAGCAGCACATTGTGGCCAAGTAAATTATGCTAGAGCTTGCTGGTGTGGTTGTAGGCCTAATAGAAAATCTCAAAAAGCTTTTTGGCCTAAGAGGAAATTAAAACTATGGTTAGCGTAGCTTCATCTCAACCCTGGTAGTAAAGACTGTTAATGTGCCTGGACATTCGAGCTGTTCTGATACCAATACCAGTATGGGAAACACCTCCAATACAGCCTAAAATGCTGAATCAGGTATCGGCAAGTACGGGAGTCTTTACACCGATATCACGTTATTTATCATTTCATTTACGCTACACACAGGAAGAACAAAAAAATGTGTCACTTGCTACCTGATCTGTATCCTGCCTGATCGGTCATGTCCATTTCCTAAAAGAGAATGTTAGTATTTGGGTCGAGTGAGGAAACAGTTTTTCGTTCTGATGTTGATTATGTTATTTATTTAAAATCCCAACTTTTCTCTTACTATCCGGTCCAGACAGTGCTGCAGGGAATTACATTTCATCTTGTCAGTTTTCAAGGTGTTTTTTCTCTTTGTCTGAATTATTTTACACTGGTTTAAAACTTGAGAGTGTGAGGGTGGCATTCACACAGACAATGTTTCAGCTAATTGTTGCACAGTGACAGTTTCCGTGTTGCACGGGTCTACTGCACTATCCACCTTGGTTTTGCTGATATCTATTAAATAAATGATTGCTGCGTGTAGGAGTAAAGCTAGGTGGAATTAGGCAAATCAGAGGGTTTATCAGGAGGTCTATTTCAGCAGTGGTTCCTCATGTTTCTGACTCCTTAAAACAAAGCAATGTTGAAAAGGGCAAAGGTTAGAGAAACATTTGATATTAATCCATTATAATTTTTTTAAGGAGGAATATACAACATAAAGAGCATTAATAAAGCAGCAAACAACTACTTGCTATGTGCTGATATAGAGGACTAATGTTTACCTGAGCAGAGAATGAAGTCGCTCTCCCTCTGTGTGTGCTGTAATCTGAGCTTCTCCTTGCTTTGGTGACATAGCGGGGCTGGCCTGTGATGCTGTGAGCGTTCCCCACTGGCCTTATTTTATCAAATATGTGCTAATTTGCATACATTCCCAGAATAGAAATCTGAACATCGGATAAAGCCAGGTTCAAAATTCCTGTTTCATTTTGTTGACATATTAGTCAAATATATCTTCTTTTATCACTTCGTAAATCAGAAAAGAATGTCAGCAGTCACACAAAAAATATGTTGTCATGTTTTTAGGAATAACATTTTCTATGAATCAATTCAATTCAATTCAATTCAATTTATTTTTGTATAGCCCAAAATCACAAATTACAAATTTGCCTCAGAGGGCTTTACAATCTGCACACAATGACATCCTCTGTCCCAGAACCTCTCATCGACTCAGGAAAAACTCCCCCAAAAAAAACCCTTTCAACAGGGAGAAAAATGGAAGAAACCTTCAGGAGAGCAGCAGAGGAGGATCCCTCTCCCAGGATGGACAGAGTACGAAAATAGATGTCATGTGTACAGAATGAACAGCATAACAGAGTTACAACACGTTCAACTCACATGACAGAAATTATTCATCTAATAGTAGCAGTAGGTGACGGGGAGGACCACAGCAGGACACAGGACCAGGGTCCAGATTTAACCACGATCCATAGAAACCTGAGAGGCGAGAAGGCACAAAGACTTCGGGGATGGAGCAGAGTTAGTAATGTGCATTTATGGTGCATGAATTCATACAGAAGGTAAAATAGAGAAGAATGTGCGTCAGCAGGGCCACGGAAGGAACCAGGAGGCAGGACCAGGGTCCAGATGCAACCACGATCCGAGGAAACCTGCGAGGCGAGAAAGCACAAAGACTCCGGGGGAAGAAGTAGAGTTAGTAATGTGCATTGATAGAACATGAATTCATACAGAAGGAGAGAGAGAAAAGGAGAGAGGAGCTCAGTGTATCCTAAGTTGTCCCCCAGCAGTCTAGGCCTATAATCAGTCCATGAATGGTATATGAACAGTAAAGACCTTCATAATATAGGGAAGAAAGAAACTGCAAAGTTTTAAAGATATGTTTTGTAATATTACATACATCTTGAAGACAAGACAGGAGAAAAAATATTACCATGAAACTTCCCCTACAAGTTTTCTGTCATGTTTAAATATGCAATGAGGCAATGTCTAATGCTAACTTAAGACGCAAATAGACAAAGTAGTAAATTAAACACCTAAATGTACATTTTGGATGTTTTTATTCCACTCGTCTGACAGAAGACATCGAAGCTAAACAGCACATTATCTCAGTGCATAAAAAACAATGTGTTGTCTCCCCAATAATACCAAAACTCAGAAATATTGATAACAACTGGCATTTAACTTTCATGATAAAGAACATAACAAATGTCCTAGACAGGGACAAGCTTACTGGGGTTTTCCCCAATGCTTACAAAAGCATAGAGGAAAAAAGAGGAAGGAAGGAAAAGCACTGTGTTCGACGCCACTGCAGTTTGTAATCAATGTAAGGCAGGAAGTCAAGGTATCCCAGAGACAATAGCTTTCGCTACTGGAAATGACTCAGCAGTGTTAATGCTTTGTTGGAGATGTAAGTGGAGGAGCAGCGCTAGTGCGTGGGAGATAACAAACAGTCCAGTAGAGCATTGCAAATTAGATGATTCAACAGCCATCAGGGAGAAAAGGTAAGCGGAAAATTGCTTTTGTAATTAGCAAGTTGGTGTTAGAGCGGCAGATAAACCCTTAATGATATCAGTAGATTTTCCGATGATGCTGTGTACAGTATAACCACAAAGCTGCTATACAGCGACATCCAGACTGACAACAACAGTGGTCATGCTTAGCACATCCAAAATCCAGGACAGGATGAAGATTATAGACTTAATTTCAACTAAACAGCAGGAAGTGATCACAATCGGATAACTTAAACTTCCCACTGGTACAAACTGTAATTGAAACTGGCAATTGTATGTTTTGTTTAGCCTCAAGCCGCACTATAGTTTAAAACCTTTCAACAATCGACATGTCTTCCTCATGTGTTGGCAAATTTTTATCACGCCTTGAAGCCTTACAGAGGACTTTCTCAACTGAACATTTTGGATGAGTTTATTTTGGCCGAAATGGCAATGGAGCTACTCCCTTGAAACCAAAGTAATATAGCAGACTCGTACTAAATTGACTTCCTCAGCAAGGCATACTATCCAGCTTCATATGAGAGTCATTTTAAAGTTGTATTTGGTCCAAACCTGGTCCAATTTTCTCTAAAGGATAATCAACGGGAGAAGTTTCATGAAAGAAGCTGTCTGAGGTTCTCTCTGGCAAAATGCCAGTATTCTTTATACAAGGAAGGTGACTTGAAAGTGTTTTGGTGTGGAAACAGGAAGCAGTGTTCTGAACTTGGAATTTGACATTTACCTGAACATTAATTTTAGCTTCCCTCAAATATAAACACAATATTTCCTCATTCAAAGGTGCAGTAGATAACAGGAAAAAAAATAAAAAAGAAGGAAAGACGTGCACGCAAAGGAAACGGGGAGAAACGTAACACCAAGCTTGTGTAATCATTCTCACAAGGTTTGTTTTTATAGATCTATTAGGATTAGGATCAAATGAGATAAATCTAATCCTTGGCGGCTCTCCAAGAGTTGCTTTCAGTCACATGTGTATTAAATCCAAATGTGTGTTCTGAAATCCCCTTTCCTCCAGTCGTTTTCAAACTAACTCCACGGAATGTAATGCACAATCAAATTAATTAAAAAATATACAATTCAAGCTTGAATAATTTATTTAAAGCAGCATTCAACAGATTTTTGGGCCAATAAGGGACAGCGGAAACAAGCTGTGAACACAACATTCACATTGTTATCACCATTTAAGTTGATATGTTGAATTTCCAAGCAAACAGTCTCGTTCCTGAGTCCAATATTCACTTTCCTTTTTGTACAGTTTTTGGTACCAACTCCTCAGAAAAAGAAAAAAGTCCTTCACTTTATCCGGTAAATGTGCCATGTATGTTTACTGGCTCAGTGTTTTATGATCTATTGTTGATATGAATATGTTGACTAAAAGCTTAATAATGCCCAATAGTTTTCATTATATAAACTGCAAAACATTTATTCACAAATATGAATAGTGAGTGCAAGAGACGATTTTTGGAGGAGACGGTTTTTGCTTCAACCAGATGGACTGAAATGTTCAATATAATCTGATATTTTAATAAATAAGAAATAGCTGGGAAACATTTTGACTAAAAGCAATGACTAAAAGTAGACTAAAATGTAATGCTTTTTTTTAGTCTTTGAGTCGTCGTTGACAAACTAGGCTATCCCTAAAATGTGATTAATAATAATAGGAATTTATGTCTAAATCTATAATATCTACCAGAGTTAAAGAGTTAACACTGGGAGATCCTTTAAAGATTTGTTTGTTAGGTATGTTGCTTCATACTGTTGTATATACTCAAACAACGCTTGTATGTGCAACTGTCAACTATTTCTGCTGTTTCCCAAAGAAAAGGGACAGGAGTCAGTAACCTAATGGTCTTTCCTGCCTGTGTTTTCCACTGTACATCTCTACTTCCTGTCATTTCCTAAAACAGCCCTGCTGCCTGATGCTGTGGCTGTCAGAGGGAAAAAAAAGTCAGTAGAGAGCACAAGCAGCTCATTCATATTCAGACATGCTTTGATGTTTGAAATGAATGAGTGTAAATATAAAGAGTGCATATACCTCTGGCATTTGTCAAGTTGGTAACATAATTTCCTTCCGAGGATTTGAGGTTCCCTTCTTTCATGTGAGAATTACGACTGGAAACCCCACAAGTCTCTTTCCACAGTAAGAACAATGGTGTCTGGCAATTTTACGTGCACACACATGTGTGCGTGTGTGTGTGTGTTTGTGTGTGTGTGTTTGTGTGTGTGTGTTTGTGCGAGGGAGCATTTTATGTGTTAATGCTTTGAGTAACATTTTTTTCTCCCTTATGTCTGTTTACATCCTTCACACTTTTTCCACCCACCCCCAACTACCCGCCCCCAGGTCAAAACCCTTCTCATCTCCAACACCACTCAACACTTTACAATCCGCAGGAGTAAATTATTGATGTTTGTCTCTGTGTTTTTCCGTGTCGGTGACCTAAAATGGAAAGATAATGGAGGACACTTCCTTAGCCAGTCGCAGGGTCAGAGAGGTGTGGGAGTGTTGATAGAAGCAGACTAACAGCTGATTTTATGCACTCTAACAAATGGACACGGCTATCATTTATGAAGGATAATGCCTTTAAAGGGGACATCAGTGGAGGCTAATGATCTGACCGGCACTCAGTTAGAAGCAATCCTCTGTTGGATGATATTCACACTCACACCTTTATGAGGCACTTTCGCTGATGAATGCTAAGCTTATCAAAGTATGCTGAAGACTAAATATTGTCAAGAAGTATTATTTTCACCAGTTCATTTTTTCGATGGGGATGCATGTCGGACAGTTGAATAAAAATAATGTAGTTTCCACTGTTTACTGTAGCCTCCTCTGTGAATTCTCAGTGCTGCAAAAGTCCAGATATACACACATGGAGACTTCCTGCTTCGCCCCTCCAATTCTGTCCTCTTTCACGCACTTAATTACTTTTTAGGAATCACATGCATGCAGGTTCCTCAAACACGTATGTTCACTGTCGACACACCCTCTTCCCCTCTCATCACTGCCAGGTTAAGGTCCCCACGGCACCCTGTAAACAAAAGCATAAATCACGTGCGCTTTGCCTCAACTGCCTGGCTGAAATTCATGGTTCCCAGGCGCATTAAATCACAGTGGGTGAGTGCCCAGGGGAGGCTAGAAGGCTAATACACACTGTCCATGAATACCATCGGCAGCAAGGCCAGTCCTATACGTCTAAATATAATAAATACAGAGATGGATGGGCCTAAGCTGAGCAGCCATGGGGGAGATGAGAACATCTATAAGGCTGCCGAGGGTTTGATAATTGTAGTCAAGTCAAGTCGAGCACAATAACACAAATTTGCCTCAAGGGGCTTTACAATGTGTACAGCACACAACACCCTTGACGGACTCTGTGAAAAGGCCCCGCCCCCCTATGAAGAAATAAATGGCTCATTCTAAGCTAACAATAACACGATTATGAAACCAATTCAGGTGATTATACACCTATAAAAATATAATGAATATTGTATTACATTTCTGCTAATAGATTCCCCTAAATCTTACCAACTTTGCTTTTAATAGGAAAAAAATGGAAGTACCCGCAGAGAGATCAACAGAGGATGAAACACTCTTCCAGGATGGTTAGAAATACACGTGTACAGAATAGACCGACACATATAGCGAATAGAGCGCACTCGAGCCATGAGACAAAGAAAGCTTTCAGTATCGATTCACACCATTTGCATTCCCATCTCCTGCAAGCCTTCTTAAGAGAATGTGTTTCTTCCGCAAACCAGGGAGTGGAACCTTTTTGACTGACTTTTGTCACGGTAGAAAGACGTGTAACTGAATTCAGGGGTCGAGAAAGAGCTGTGCACAGAGTTGGGACTGAAGATGTAATAGCAGGAGACGCTTTGAGGGAGCGTGAAGAAGGATGGCACCCTGCTGGTTGATACAAACACTTCAGTCCATCAGCCTTAGCAATACAAGGTTAATAGAAATGTGTGTTTGCTTGTGAAGATCTTTGCACGCTAGAAGTGTAGCTGCCACTAAACTGAAGAGCAGAACCTTTTTAGTTTACATGGTCGTGTCAAGAGCATCAACATGCTATTTCCCCTGTGAAAGGACATTAATACGGTCAGCACATGAAGTATTATGTCCCTGTGGCTTATTGTGTTATAGTGTTATTGTAGCATTGTAAAGGTGTTCTAGTAATGTAACTGTGTTGCCCAGTGCAGGTATTGTTTTTGTCTTGACGAGAACTGGATGGATTACAGTGTAATCTGATTTGTGAATGTCAATCAGCGGCTCTCTCATCTAACTTTATCATCAGATCAAGATTTTAATTTTGCATTATGACCAAATACCTGCAAAATTATAATATAAACTCTCAAGTGATTAATGTTTTGACTTTGCTCCTTTCACCATCCTCATAAAAACAAACTATGCAATACTGTCACGCACATCTCTTTTCAACATGATAAACCGCTCCGATGCAATTTTCCAAAGACCTTTATTTTGACCGCACCCGCTGGCCAATTGTTACATTTACTTCACCATCACTGCTGCGGTTGAAAACAGGTTTTACAGCTTCACAGAGCCGCTGGCTTGGCTTTAAACCCTAGTTATTGCAAGGTTCCTCTTCCTGGTTCCTCTTTTGCTTGTTTTTATGTTGCAACTGGGATGCCGACTCACCTTGCCTGATTCAAGGTGGGGCAGTAAAGCTTAATTAAAGGAGCTGCATTGTAAGCACCAGCGGACATCTGTACACCCTTATTATTAAATGAAGAATAATTTCTCCGTCAGACATGGATGACTCATGCGGGGATGAAATGCAGAGAGATCTCTGTGTGCTCCCACTGCGATCAGAACAGTCATTACCTTTTTTGTAATGAAAGCGAATATACCCACTTTAAATGTCTGGCAGGGAAAGAACTCTGTCTACAAGCCCTTCAAGTGGTTGTCTAAGTGTTAATCTCACAGGGGGTCATCTGTTTCACCAAGGCAGTTCGAACCACATTTAACTTCTATCATAAAACACCTTTTAGAAGCTAGAATCTCATCTGGGAGTCGAGCCAAAACGAAGGATATCTTTAGGCCCAGTAATGCTGCAATAACACATCAGCAACTGCAAAGTGCAAGCAAACAGAGGAGGCTAATCCTCTGCGTTAGCAAACATTGGCGACAAGTTCGAGCACGGCTCTTCATTCGCTAAGAAGGTAGGCCAGCTACCCTGTATGCTCTGAGCCAGATTAGCTTCCTGATTCGGCAAAAACATGCCTCTGATCTCCTCAGAGCTGGTTTCTCAGTGATAAACTCTCCCTCAAACATAAATTTGTCCTGCATCAAAGCAGCTGACAACACCACCGGGCTTATGGGAAGCGCGGGATGAGGAGCCAAATATAGTATTTCACCCATTTACAGTCCAAACAAAAGATAACAAGGATCCCTGAGACGTTTTTTTCTCTAGAGATTAGAGAGAATTATGACTCAGATCAGATAAAGCTGATTATGCGGGACAGAATACTGTAGAGCTGGTCAAGAGCAACAGCCTGAATTTGATGAATCCATGAATCACATGAAAGAACAGTGACAATGCAATCGGAGGTAATAACATCAGTGGTACCTTAAACTGCTTATCAAACTAAATGTGCCAAAATAGAATTATGTACACATCTTTAAGATGCCATGCACAAATTGGTTATCTGACTTCATATGCCCCTTTCACACTGTTGCAGCAATGTTGTCACCTCTTCTTCTGGAATGCTGGCCTGCTATCTAAATTAACACACTCCAGGTCTCTATGAGACAAACCGGGCTTTCAATTAACTCCAAGGTAAACCCATCTACATCATTATTTAAGACAAGTAATGTCGTACAAATAGCATGAATTTGAATGCGGCGGGTGGGTGAACAGGTTAGTCAAACTAACAACAGACTTTTACCCAGGAGACCGCTGTTCATGTCCTGTGTAAATCCATGTAAACGTTTACTTATTTTACAGTAGTTTTGTAACATACTTAACCAACGGCACTTAAGTAACAAGCATACTTATTACACGTAACAGACACGCTTCAACCCAGTTTTGTTGCTTAAGTAAACCTAAAAATTAAGCAAAGCTCCATTGGAAGTTTATTTTGAAAAGAGACTGTGTGCGTGTAACGAGTGGTTACATACGTTCCCTGTGAACATGGAGTCACTGTGGGTCTTTCTCATTTCCTGATTCTGTGAGTTGAGGCAACCGGCATTTAACAAATGAGACTTCCTAACCTCGGACCTTTATTTTAAAGCGACGTCAATTAAAGATGACGTGTGGCACAGCTGCATCAGTTGTCCATTGTTTAGTTATACTGCTGTATTTTATGGTCTCTGTCAGATGAGCATCACAGTGTTCATAACTGATATATTTACTATTTATTCAATTCACAACGTGACATAATGTGACAAGAATATTCAGATATATTCATTTTTCTTTAACACTCACATACTGTACATACTGTATATTTTGTATTGTGTGAAGCACTGCAAATGTTTGTACGAGAAATACTATATAAATAAAGAGTGACATATGACTAATTGATATATATTACACCCAAACACAGTCCTGTCTATCTATATGACAACATGGAATACAGTTAATTAGTGCTAAATGTAGGAGATGTTCCTATTGACATAATAATTTGACGTCCGCAGCTATTTGCACTTGTAAACAGCACGTATGGATTATAGCAGTTGAATAGGATGTAGCCTACTTTCAGTATGAAAACACAAGTTTCAGGTGAATATCTTTAAGAAATGTGGTTAGAACAGAGCCATGAGAGGAGCTACATAAACTGAACGGCAGAAAGTTTGATCGCGCATCTGATCCTCTTAGATAAATACAATTTATGAATACAAAAAGGAACTGTTACATTTGTAGAGTCCAGCCGTGGTTTAAGATCATCGCAGCTGTGTGTCACGCCTATTTTATTTGTTGACGTGTGCCCGAAAAGACTTCTGCAAAAGGATACACCAGTGTTTCTTCGCTCAAAGCTCCTCCGACAAGTCTCCTCGATCCTTGATCCTCGATCCTTGATCCTCGATCCTCGATCCTCGTGATGGATTTTAGGAATTGGGATGTCCTTCAAAATTGTGCGCTGAGAACGATTTCTGGGTCACAAGCCGGAGGAGCGAGGAGACGAGGATGTATAGTGCGAGTGGAAACTGACACGCCATCACTGACGCATCCAAAGCTTAGCGTCATATATTGAAGCTTAAGGTCACCAAGCGTTGGTATTTGATGAGTTGAGGATGGTTTAATTTCAAGTTTAGGGTCTTCAAATTGTCTCAAGTGACATCACTTAAGTCAATTAATCCGATTCTCATAGCCTCCACTTGAGCCCCGAGGCTTTATGCAACTTTTTTTCACATATGCACAAGAACCCCTCCTCCCCCCCTCCCCAAGACCTTTCTTTCTTTGGTTTTCTCTCTAGTCTAAAATCCCTCAAAGTCCTGTTCCTGCCAGCTGTAGCAGGCAGCTGCACTACAATCAATTAAATTGCATATTTTTAGAAGCCTGAACCAGCCTGTAGATTGCAATGAGATTGATGTATCATAAGGCCACAGATGGCAAAGCACAATTCTCCTTAATGTCTCAATGTTCACGTAGTAGCTGCAGCTTTCTTTTACCACGTTAGGGTCATTTTTGCTCCAGTGCAGTGTCGCTTGATGTAAATCAATATAATGACAGGCCATGTCTAACGGCACTGCTGAGCCCTTTGGTACATGTTAAAAAGAATGACCTTTAAAATCGCATGATCCCAGAGGGTGATGCAATTATCTGCATTCATGGCTCAAAAACTTTTCATTGATCTGATAGGCTTTGTGGATTTTCCCACTGAGACGAGATATAATGTTGATGCGCTGCATGTTAAAGTGGCGTGTCAAAAACGGAGGGCTGTAGAATTTACCAACAATCAGCAATTAACCTTTCCTGTCTGCGCTACATTTTCTCTCTGGCCTGTCACTTTTCAGCACTCTTAAGTTTTTGTTGGCTCCTTTTTATTGAAAAGGTCATTTATGGCTGTTAGGAATAAAAGCAAGGGCACAATGAATCATTCATGACATCACCTCGTCTTTCTTGCAGACTTATATATACTCTGCATGGAAGATACACACAAAGAAAAGCGTGACAGTCATAGAATGACTCTAAAGCCTTGTCAGAGACAATGGCCTAATTATCGTTACATGAACATAAACGGCCTGTCTATTAGAGAGTTTGATAATGTTAATACAGTATGTGAAAGACTTAAACAAATGTCAGCTATAAGTCAAGTTAGGACTTGGGAAAAAAATCTAGTTTTTAACCATCCATCCGTTTTGGGATGTATACGTAGGTCCTGCTCAATACTTCATGCTTCCAACTAAATTTCTAATTAGTACTGATTTTTTGAGCTCATGGTGTCCTTTTTTTAGCTAAAAAAATGCTGACAGTCGCACTAAATTGCTAGATGTGGGATGCGGGAGTTCAATCGTACTGATCACAAATTTCAGATGAGAGTCGTTTAAGTGATTTTTTTTTTTTTTTGCTCTTCATGTCATTATTATATAAGGTTGAGTGCAGTCTCTGGACCAGACTTATTAACTTTCACAGGATCCTAAAATGAGCAATACGTGTAATTTCCGTTCAGTCCAAAAATTCCCTCAAACCCTGGAGGACAGCTCGTCCCATTCCTGCAAACTCTCACTCTGTACCCTCCGACGAACCTTCCAATAGACATTAACTGTGTGATGGCATTCTTTATGGGTGGAGATTGGGTCGGTTGGTGTGTTTATGAGCGCAGCGAAGCTTCCAGATCAGCTCATAAATGTGATTCATGCTTGTGTGTGATGGAGATGTCCTCAGAACTCTAAGGGCTCAAACAAAGGGCACGGCGAGAGAGAGAGAGAGAGAGAGCGAGAGAGAGAGAGAGAGAGAGAGAGAGAGAGGCAGCGGGGGAGACATTTCATGTGTTTGGGTGTGTGTGGACTGTGCAAGGTTGTCAGCAGAGAGCAGTCTGGAGTTACTGGAATTGCAGACATCACAATCTGTCCGTGGGTGTTAAAAAAGTTAGGGGATGTTGAACATCTTCTGTTTCAGTGTTTCAAGTTTTGAGGGATTGTCAGCATATGTGTGCATGCGTATTAGGATGTGTCTGTCACCATGACAGCCCCAGGTGTGTCTCCATCCAACGGTTTGCACATTTTCCAGCAGACAGTAGCATCTTCAAAGGTTTGCTAATGATCTCACAGATGTTTGCTTGTGTTGAAACGTATGTTTATTGCGGGATTTACATACGATTGTGCTGGATTTTCCAAATCCAAACATCGGCTCTGCCTTTTTTTTCTTTTTTACTTCTTTGCTATGTTTGGTTCCAGTTTGGACTTTAATGGGAGAATTTATGAACGGCCTGAACTTGTTTCAGTAACAGCCAATCTTTTCAAAGCAGACATTATTGCATGTCACAGCAGTAAATGCACAGGTGTACATAATCACAATGACGTGGGCTCAATTCCATTGTATGTCCTAGCAGCTCATGTCAGTGAGTGAGCATGCACAACACCAGAGCCCTGGTACTGGCTCACCTATGTGGAATGCAGTCGTCATTAATGTTATTAATTCAACCGGTGCTTTTCCTGCTTAGCCAAGTCGAAATGTCTGCTGTGAAAAGGGTTTATTAGTATGCTACTATAACGCCTCAACAACTCGCATAGTAATATATTGTGGAGCTGATCATGCGTGTGTCATAACAGAGCATGTTGCTGGACAAACTGTACTAGCTTTTTAAAACTGCATGTGACTTCTTGAACGACACGAATGTAGCCGTTTAAGGGCATTGCAGAATATCTTTGAATACAAATGTAATGTGGATAATTTCGTGGGGAGTTTTTCACCAAATAACTTCAGTACATAACTTTAGATGCTCTAGCTGAAGACAAGGATGGTTTTGGTGCATTTCAAATATATTGATTTTGCATTTGATAATCTGTGGTTCAGCCAATTTGTTAGTTTGTCTAATTTGTTACTGAGTCAATTGCAAGCAATAGCTTTAGAAGGCCGAGTGATTAATAAAGAGATTCACTTGAACATGTGGCAGAAAAAAAAAGTTCACATTTTCTCTAAGAATTATTATTAACAACATTGGATGTTTCATCCTTGCTCTTATCTCAAAGATGCACCATTATACTCTTTTTAATTCAACATTTTCACCTTGCTCGGATATTTTACTATAAAAATAATAGTAAGCCAGGTCAGGCTGTGCTCATTCAAGCATACAGGTTATTCTTGACTTCAGCTCCTCTCCCTTATATTCACAGATAAGAATGTGACAAATGCAAATAAAATAAAAGCATGACTCTGGAAACAGATTTAATACTTCATTAGAAAATCAATATTAAATCAAATAGTACTCATGGAGAAAATCAAAGGTGTGTCATTGATCCATGTAAATGTAGCAGAATGGACTTTCAGAGTTATTGATCTCAAAATGGATCAAGTAAATGATCAACTTGTTCCATCAGCGATGTTTATTTGAGCAATCCTGTTTTTTCACAGCTTGCATGAACTCAGTGTGACAGGAATGAGAGAGCCGTGTGTTTCTAGTCTCCTCAAACTAAAACCTCCAATCGTTGCCCTGCAGAGATCCACTGAGGCACTGCTGTGACTGTGTGATAAAATTGGCTCAATTTTATTTGAGTGGCGAGTCACTTGCTGTACTTGGACACTTCCAACAAAGTGACTCGTTTTTTTTTTTTGTTACTCAAACTGCTTCGTTTCTTTGCTCGCTCAACACATTCTGTAGAATTCAGGACCTTGCTTCTCTTCCCCTGCTGCCCTCTCACTTACGGCCCTCGCAGGAGGGAAGGGCAGCATTGATTGCATCCTGCAAATTTCTGGATGTCACAGGTCGCCACTAATGGCTGCACTAAGCACTACAACCATGCCGCCGATGGCTGGATTCAGCAGTCAAAGTCGCTGAGAAGGGAGGGCACGTTGAAAGGTAAGGGTACCATGTGGATTAATGCTTAGTCGAGGATGTCTTTAAGAGACCCGCTCAGCAAGCTTTCCTCCTTCGACACACATTGGAACTATTTTTCCGTGTTTGACTGGAAAGAGTTGGAGGAAACCCAGAGACACTAACCTGACCCAGTAAACGCTGCGTTTGTCTGAAAACAAAGATTGTTTTCAAAAGGATATCAGTAATGTACTTATGATTCATTGTCCTGTCGTCTGGGCCAAACCCCCCTTAAATACTGTACTATATATATCACATACCATATGCTTATGGTGAGATGTTATTGCTTAAGAAGGGGCTCATAAATCTTAGCTTCCGGTATTAACAAACAAAATAGTTTTACAACTGTGACAGGTTTTGGCAAGCTGACAAAAAGCACTGCTCATTAGTAAACAAGAGCGATTTGTTTTTTTTTTTACAGCTGACCTAGATAAGAAGTCTTCGAATGTCTAAAATGTAGGAATAAGTTATCTCAGCACTATCTCCTCCTAGAATAGCAGGGATACAATTTCATATAATTCTTTGCCTTTGCCCTTGAAAAGTAAATCAGTGACAAAATGTCAAGTTTATTTGCACAGTGTCTTAGTCATACAGTGTGTCTCAATGGGCTTTACAATGCCCGCAACAATGGTTGCCAAGCCAGTTCAAACAGCCTGTACTGAAAGAGATCGTTCAAACATACAAAAGAATTAGAATATGATTCAAAGTCATGTTTCTCACCGCATGCCTGCTGCTTGTAAATGCATTCTTATTTGTCTGTTTTGGGGATTCACCTCCTGCTCGGGAAAATCCAGAAAACTACTGAATGTGCTCACCCTTTCGGACTTTTTGAGCAAGTTATTATTGTGCAACTTTATGTCAATGAGGCCAAAATCACAACAATATAGACTTTATTCCTATTTGTATTAGCTAACCAACTATATCTCTGAGGTTGTAAAACATTAATAGTTGTTAACCACCGCTATCTGAAGCCCTGTTTCCATCCCCATATATTTTGAAGTATCGCATTAGAAAAGCTGTATAAAAGCTGCAAAGTTCGATAAAACTTCCCCAATTTTGCGACAAAATCGTTTTTTCATTCATTCAATAAAATGCCAATGCCAAGTAAATTCAGACGTAGCCAACATTTAACTCACATGACTGTTTCTGCTGTTGGCGTCTTCCTTGATATATTCTTATAACGAATGCTTGCCTTTGTCTCGAAACAGCATGAAACATGGCCAATAGTAACTGACATAAAATAACAATTAAAACTTGCCCAATTGAAACAAATTCCTTAAGACCTCTCTTTCTATAGATGGGTTGGATGGCCGAGCAGACACTTGTTTTGTTTCTGGTTCACAACCTCTACTTCTTCTACTCTGTTTACTGGTGGATTTCGTCCATGTGTGGCCTTTAGCGCCGACTTCCGACCAAATTACACCGTATCAGAGTTTATTCACTCCAAACCAGTTGATGGAAATGTGCCTTTAAAAGTGCGATTAAAATTTGCTTGACAATTGAATGGAAACATGGCTTATGTGTACCTAAATAAAATACAGCATTTTAAACTTAAAGTATATTCTTAATGTCCATACCTCTTTTGACCAGTAAGAAAACAACAAAATTCAATATGTTTTTTCCAACATGGAAGCTTCAGTTCAGTTACTACCAATGTGCAAGTTGCATTTTAAATGTAAACTTGCAGCAGTATATTGTACCTGCATACTCTTATATAACTTTTAGAGTTAAGTGCGAGCATGGATTAGATTCTTTAAATCTCGTTGAGGCTGAGCTTTAGTGAGGCTTTGGGAGGGTTTAACAGCTAAAGTCTTAAACAGAAATTAGATACATTGGAGTGCTACTTATACCAGCATCTTCAAGACTCATGTAATGCAGTAATCTTAAAGAAGTTTCCATTTCTGTCATTTAAAAACCTCCCAACTTCTGTTTGGTGTTATTTTATTCCATAAAAATAATTTATTCACTGAGCTGAACAATTCACGTTCTTTCGTATTAGTGGTAATTGAAACATTAACCAATGTTTCCAACCACTGAAGCATTAGGTAAGGTCACATAAATCATTCTTTGATTTGACATTGCATCTTTGATATTTTACAGGCACTGAGGGAAAAAAGTTTCTATGAGTGTGCCAATTTGCCAGTCTCTAAAAAAAAAAGTATGTAATCCTTCAACTTCACCAGTTGCCAGACTCGGATATGTGAAGTTTTCCCTGTACTGCATACAAATATGCTTGAGTAATCGCCATGGCAACTGGTCACGAGTGCGACTCAAACACAACTGGACTCTCCCGAGCTCAGAATTTCTGTCAAACTTTATTTACCCAATGCTGAACCACTTTAGCGGTTTACCAGACCTACTGCAAATCATGTTAAAGCAACAGATAAAACTCAGCGTTATGGATTAACTGGTCTCCACAGCAATTAAGTACAGGATAAAACTCGACATGCTGTGTAACTAAGCCGCAACGCTGCTGTCATGTAGGGCACCAGAGGCATGGGACTTTGACACCATGGTTTCCCCTGTGATATGAGACAGTGAATCCAAGTACAACATTTATTTTTCGCGTCAGTTATGTGTGTGTGTGGCCGTGTGCGCGCATAGCCAGACAGATTACAGACTGGGCCTGAAATGGAATTAGTACCATTAATGATGGCTGCAATCCATTTAAGTGAGCCAGCTCCAGAGCTGTTGTGTATGCTCACACACATTAACATTATTGGGACACTTAATGGAATGGAGTCATCATTTATGCTGTAACTGTGTGCTACGCTTGCTTTGACAAGTCATAATGTCGACTAGAGACATTGGTTGTAGCAGCTTTGAACTCATCAAGTTTATCTCTGGAATCTGGGAATGCAGCATCATCACCCAAGAGAAGTCAGACACTATCGGGCAAAGAAGTTGAGTGATTAGAGAATCCTCCTGGTCTTAAATCCTGGTGACCTTAACTATTCCTTTTGTAATTATTTCCTAGGAAGTTTAATTTAATTAATTATGTCGTTTGCAACTAATTATAGGGGGAATACGAATTTCCATAAAAGAATACCTTGATTTTAATCTAATTAAATATAAATTTATCATTCAGATGATCCAGATGAATGTCATGTTTTTGTTTTCTTGCTGTGCACCAACTACTCTTGTGTCTCTCTTTTAATTAAAAATTGCTTTTATGTCCTTGTGCCTGTGTCAAAAAATGCCATCAAATTATATATTAATATTATTCCACATTCACAGAGTTACATTTTATTTTACCAACATCAGTCATGATTATCACCACCAAATATTCATACATTTTCAAAATTGTAACCCTTTCAATGGCAGTTTATTTACATAATGTTGTTTTGTTATGAAAAACATCATTTTTACCAAATGCAAGAGGGATTTTTCCCCCCACAGTTTTGGATATTTTATTGAATAGCAAGAACATTGATTTTGATGTGTTGCACCCAACACTGCAGTGGTCCATAATATATTATGCCCCTAGTGGAAACCAGAAAAACAGCATGTATTTGCCCCATAGGAAAATAGTAAAAACTACAATTTTGAAGGGCTCCAGATTGAAAGATATAATAGAATGCATGACTTTATGCTGTAATGGTTGTGGGATCAAAATGGTTTCAATGGGTTTCAAGTGGCACACATTTTTGTGCTTCACGATCTGAGTGTCTATATTTTTGATAAAATTAAATTAAATTTATCATAGGAGCTGATGTTGAACTTTCAAAATAAAAACTCACAACCTTGCCAAAATGTATGCCATATGCACTAACACAGGCAAAATAATCAAAACTTTTTCAAATTCAACTGTCTGGAATGTCCCGTAGGATTAAACAATGGATTTAAATGTGTTAACTGAAAGAGTCTGTGTTCTCCTGTTGCACTTTCAAACTTTGACATGCTCAAACCTATAAAGATGTTTTAGCATGCATCCTTGGCACATCGCCAGTGTGCCTGAAATAACCCCAGGGCTTTTTCCGCAGTTGACTAGTTTGACTTTGAGAGCACCTTGCACCGCTCTAGAGGCAGCTACTAACTCTACCAATCGTAAGTGGTTTTCTCAGCAAACATTTTGTCTTGTCATGTTACTAACAACATTAACGATATGGCTCCTTGTAATTTAAGGGTCCCAGTAGGTCAGGACAGTGTGACTTTACAGCATGCACAATGGACCAGGACCCTAAAACTGATGTAGCTAAATGGAATTCAGTCATAGTTTTATTACTTACCCCAGGGCTTTTACTACCGTCAAATACACACCTACTTGTCAAAATGCCTTTGATTTCTAGCCTTTCGGTTTTGCCTGTATGCCTTGCCATCTTTCTTTGTTTGCCTGTGTGGACTAAGCTTGCTTGTTTGCTGTTGACGAACCCTGTTTTGAATTACTAACACTTTACAACTTGTTTTAATTTAACCTGCCTGCCTATGATCGAAGTCATGCATTTGAGGCCATTCTCTGCAAAACACAGCATTCCAGGGGGGACAGGTAGTATTCCAACAAAGGAGCACTGGTAGATATAAATCAGGGACAGGGCTCATAAAAGCACAGCGATTGAGGAAAACATGATGTCAAAAGCTCACTTTTGTCACAGGCTCCCCTGTTAGGTCAATCCAACAATGAGCATTACTGCATGGGACAAAATACCTACAACGGCCACAGCAGAAGATGATCCCATAATAACATGCAACATTTGAGTCATAGGAGGTATCAGCCATTAGATGATGAACAATGAAAGTGAAAGTGTTGACAACATCAGTTATTAGAAGAGACTTGTGAGAACTACAGCGGTGGGATCAACACATACAGGGGAACTGTGATGGGGTAATTGCGTTGTATTAAGAGTCAGGTCAAATTAAATGATTGTATCTTACATGAAGAGCGTTTCGAGGGTGATGAATAGACACAGCTGAGGTTTTGAGGAAACTAAAAACAAGCCTAGTGGTGTTGAGGGTGATAAGGCCCACGCTGTTGATTTAATATTGTATTGCTATTGCAACATCAACCTTGATGATAGCGTGTCGCAGTGGGCTCATAAAAAGATAAAAAAAACCTGCGGCCAGGGCAAAGGACAATACCACAGATATTCAGAATGTATTCTGTATGAACAGACGCTGTAGCAGGCAAGAGACACAGGCTCACTGGTAGATGCAATGTCAACCGCGTCTAAAGGAGCCTGCTTCATGCTGATGAGATGATGAAATTGTTTAGCTGCACAGTTAAGATGAGGACCAATGGTCAACATGACTGAGTCATGTGTTGAGTCTGTGTGTTGTCTTGTTCCAAGTAGGCATGATGTATGTGTGGCAGGAGGAAGAAGTCACTACATTATGCATAAAACATAAAGCATGCATCCAATACGTGCATATGTAATGTAATAACACTGAACAGTTGATGTAATAACACTAGATCATGAGAGTCATTTTAATTACATTTTTTTTTCTCCACATTTCCATGAAATGCAAGAACACTGGCGAGCACTGATGCTATGGCTCATAGCTGCATCTACTCTGCCAAAACAAGGTACTTGAAGCAGGAAGACTTGAAGATGTTGATGTTTTTACTAAGAGTCCCCCTCTGGCTATGTAAATAATGACTGTGGTCTCCAAGATCCAAAGGCAGAAGAAGTATGATATTGTTATGGTGCCGCAAGAGTGCTTCAAGTGTCTTTGTCTCCTGATGAATGATTTATTCTCCTGCGGCTGAACGGCTATTCGTTTTAGTGTGGGCTGGTGCAGGCACCACTTGTGCAGGCCACAAAGTTTTTAGATAAGATAAGATAATCCTTGATTAGTCCCGCAGCGGGGCAATTTACATCCTTTTCTCGGGCGTTCTTTGATGTATTTTGAAAGCCGGAATTCAGTCGTTCCATGTAAGTTTGGTCCCACACAGCTCAATGGCTGGGGGGGGGGAGAGAGGGGAGAATCATGGAAAAGTTAAACGATTGTCCTTAAAAGTCAAAGATGTCCAATCAAACTTTTTAGGAGATGCGTAAAATATTTAGAAGTCCATGCGGCAGACCTACAGATATTTAGGTTTTATTCCACACATTCTTCTTCCAAGTCAACAGCCAAGCGCATACATTACTCACAATGCAACAAGAAGGCTGTCAGTTTTGGTCAAAGATGTGGGTGTACTCGTGGCGGATAATGTCGCCTTGAGCCAGATTTATTTATTCTTTTGCCAGATGATCCTGCGTTTTTTGCCGTCGCCGTGGCCTCATTCAAACAAGTGGTGGATGCTGTGTTTTTGCATGCCGCGCTGTTGTCTCTCTGAACATGGACACCAAGATGCTGCTCCCGTTTGAAGAGAGGAAACTATAATTAGACTCGGTAACTTGAGTTCCATAATCACATCCAGAGTCCTCTAATTGGGCTGTATGGGGTGGATCTCTGCATCTGGGTGCATTCAGGTTTGCATGTGTTGTACTTACTTTTAAGTTTGGATGTTCCTTCTCATTTAATTCTTGGTACGGATGTCCCCGTAAATAACAACAGCCATGTACGATACAAGAAAAGTTTATCCTCCATTATTTTGTGATTGGAACAGACTAACAGGAACCAAAATCAAATATGGCTACACAGAGGGAAGACATAAACAAATCAACCCTTGAGACCTTGATGCACAACATTATCTGAGATCTCTTTGGCAGACACTGCTCTGCTCCCTGTCGCTCCCCGTCTCCTAGTGCTTAATTATATAAATGACTTCCAGTTACTTAGTGTCTGTCACACACTGGACGAGCAGCTCTCTAATTAACACTCACAGTGCAAGTGCCATTGCAAATCAGTGTGTATTATGACGGGATTTGTTGTGTGGATTCACAAGAGACATGTTTTTAAAGGATGATGCTGGCATCACTTCACAGTAAAACCCGTTTTACTGCATTTCCCAAGTTGTGACTGTATTTCCTGATCCAATAACAAACATGTCGTATCCCCGCGTCTCGTCAAACTGGCAAAGCAGTGTAAACACAGAACTCCTAGCATTAGTGATGTCGAGCTGAAACTGAGATACTGTCTTGAGATGGACATTTTAAAAGTGGACAGTTCAAAATAAACACAATATGTCGGTAAATGCAATAGCATGGTCTTTTACTGAAAGTGTTTTTAATAGATGTTGGACAATGATACAGTTTTGTGCCACGGAGCAATATTGATAATAGTTGTTAGTAGGATAAATTCAGAGTTTGTTTTAGTCTCTTTCTGGTATTTGTCGATGATAATCAGATTAGAAATATATTCCTTTGATAAACACATATAAGTAGGTGATCTGTGTATGGACCTGAAAGCTGCATTTAGCAAGACTTTTGTGCAAAAGTACAGCTTTCCCATCACCTGGCTCACATTCTCCCTATTTTTCAGAATTAAACTGTCACGCACGGTTCACCCACAGAGACTGACTCCTGTGATGGTCTCCCAGACATCAGCACTTTGTCACCAAGACGAATGAAGAGGAAACCTCGACAGTCAACAAGGGGCAACACAAATAAGTAAATGCATGAAGGAATACAATTGATTATACATGAACAGTAAAATATGCATACTGTGTATTTTTTCCCTGTTTTTACCTCTCCTCCATTTGTTATGTGTGGATTTAAAACCGAGATGGAAAGCGTGTGAAGGCCACAAGCATGAATCATTGTTTCTCAGCCTTTGGGTCACTTACCTGCCATTTGTGTGTCTTGTGAAATAAATAGTGTGCGTGTGTGTGTGTGTGTGTGTGTGTGTGTGTGTGTGTGTGTGTGTGTGTGTGTGTCACTGACAAGTAAATCTCTCTCTTGATGAGTATCTCACTTCAATGATTACATGACCACTTCCGATAAAATGACTAATGAACTTAAAAAAAAAAACACAACAAGTCAACTCAAGTCCTCAACTGAGTAAGAAAGACCCTTTGGAGAATATCATAGATTAAAGACTTTTCCCAGTGGGTATTTCCATGGAGTCTATCAAATAGTCATAATGACCTCATGGGAAAATCTATATGGACGTTAAATTCGGCAAAAAGAGCTCTGCTGCAACACATCAAAGGCAGTCATACAAGTCTCAACTTGTTGCAGTCTTCACTCTTTCATGAATAGGCCTTCACTCTATTTCCTCTCTCACACACACACACACACACACACACACACACACACACATAGATCACCACACTTCTTTTGACTTCCCCTTGTTTTTCAGGATCTCAGCATACGCCTTTTGCAGTGAAAAGCCTTCCTGGCAATTCCTCATCATAATTTGGTAATCATTAACTTTCTGCATTCAGGGAAAAGTCTGGAGGAAGTTATTTATGCAGAGAAGCACCGTAAGGGATCGGAGACTACTTGAGAAGAGCTGGGGAGAAGCACCAACCTTCCTGAGGTCAGTTCCACTCAAAAGCAGGACATAACAAACGTGCTGCTTTTTTTAAACGTGGGGCGGTGAATCCGCCTGCTAAGATCAAGGTTTCCACCTGCCTTCACCTTGTGGTGTGTCTACTGTACATTGAAATCTGTTTTAATTTGATTGTTCTCCATGTTACAGGAAAATGCAAAATAGGTGACAATGGAGTACACATTTTTTCACACACTCATCTGGCTTCTACCCATATTCACTTTCACAACACAAGGTAGGCCTGTGTGGAACTATTTTACACACGTTTGTTGAGCGGAAATATTTATTGAAGTAACATTTGTTTCGAAAAGGGGGGGGGGGATCCTTTTCCTTTTAAAAGGTTTCAGGAAGATCAGGGTGTAATGTTCTAATAATGTAAAGTGTAACAACCGGAAGCGAAAAGAGAAGCGTTGGTTCCCTTTAGACCTCACTACAGCATTTGTCTCTTTCTCAACAGAGTTGGTGAAACTAAGCATTACTCCCGGGATCGCCGCTGAGTGCGGCAAACGGGTCACCCTCAACTGCAACGTGTCACCGTCACAAAACAGACTAGCAATCACACACATGCAGTGGTTCCATAGTCACACGTCTGTCTGTTCAGTGGACGGGAAGGAAAACATCACATACCACACACAGTCTCGAAGTGATTTCTACTGTCAGTATAGACACGGACATCTGTCCCTCATCTTTACAAGAGTGAAGCCACTGGAGAGAGGAAACTACACGTGCAAACTGCAATCCAACCAGGGAGCTAGGCACGCACATACGAGCTTGGAGTTACAAGGTCAGTGTCAGTTATATGTCTCAACACCATTTGTAAAACTAAGACAAAAAGAATGGTTTCTCTTCAGCTACTTCCTCAATTGCAGAGGTGGCATAAGTACTCAAATTCTTTACATGCCCTTTGGCGTTTTTCTAGTAAATCAAACAAAAAAGTATTTACATTTAGTGTTACTCACCAAAGGGCACTGTGTGTGTCCTTGAGGTCTAACAAATGTGTTGAATGCATTCTCTTCATTATAAAACATTTGAAGAGCTGATTTATTATGTATTTTTAATCCTGTATCGGACTGACGGACTTGTTTGCGATGGTCATAGTGTATTATAATTACCATAGTTAAAATACATTGTTATAACGCATTATAATGTGATCATAAGTTACTCTAAGTGGTCATTGTTTGCTTTAAGTTCAAGTTGTTCTTGCATAGATTTAATGATATTTTCTTCATTTTACTTAAACAATGACCACTTAGAAAAACTTGTAATCACAGTTTAGTGCATTATAAAAAGAGTATAGTAATTCCTAACTGTGGGAATTATAATACACTATGATCCTTGCAAAACACATATCACTGAGTGATGAGCATTATCAGTATTATGATACTTGACCTTAGAAGTCTTTATAAAATGCTTTATAATGTAATATGATAATTGCTATGGATATTTGTGATTGCTTATAACTGTGATTATAAAGTGCCATCAGCAAATCATAAAACACTGTAATCACGTTTATGATGCATTCTATGAGCGTCATACAAAGTGTTAGCCTGTATCGGTTACAATGATGCTCTTAGGCTCTTCTCATTTCTCACATAATCTATTCGTTTCCTCGCCTCCTCTCTTCAAATTGTAGTCCATCACGTCTGCGATGCAAGCGGAGGAGTCGTGGCAACAGGCATTTAACATCCTCGGTGCCGTCATTTTAAAGCAACATCGTGTGGCACAGCTGCATCAGCTGTCCATTGTTTAGTTATACCGCTGTATTTTATGAACTCTGTCTGATGGGCATAACAGTGTTCATGACAACTTCTATATTTATTTTTCTAAATTTAAATTTACAACGTGGCATAGTGTGACAAGAATGCGTCACGCCATCTTTTATACGTCACAGATGCCAAAAAGACTTTTGCAAAGGATAGATGAGGAGGCAAAAAATAGGGAAATGAGAAGAGCAAGTGGTCTTCTTCTTCTTCATTGCCTTTGTTGGCTTATTGTTGCGTTTATGGTGCATTTCCGGCACATGTCGGTCTGTACAATATCCTAGTGTGAAGCCATTGGCAGGCCCATGTGTAGGAAGTAAATACGTATATTTACTTAAAGGAGCAGTGTGTAGGACTTAATGGGATTTATTGTCAAAAATGGAATATAACTATATTTTCATTAGCGTGTAATCATCGGAAACTACAAATCGTTGTGTTAGCTTATATTGAGCCCATCATATCTACATAGGATGTGGGTCCTCTTCACAAAGTCCTCCATGTTGCAGCGCCATGTTTCTACAGTAGCCCATAAGGGACAAGACACACACTGACTTAGAGAGGTCCTTTCACGTTTTTACGTTACCTGAAGTCCACCGTGGTTCTCCAACATGCTTCTATTTTCTGCTACTTCATACTTCGACTCCACTACAATTCAGAGGCTCTGAGGTAAATTACAACTAAAGGTTATATTTTTGGTTAATAGGGAACATATTACTGTTTTATAGACCAATAATAACCACAACAAAGTTGTCAAGTTGTAAAACATTTCTCTTGTTTTGTTATCCCCCTTCAGAGAGGCCACTTAATGGTTTGTTCTCCTTCTGAACTGAAACAACTGCAGAGAATCTGAACCAAAATGAATTGTTAAACAAATTATGAACTCATTATTTACAACTGCAAACTAATGGGATATATAAAAATGAGAAATCCACAACCCATATTTTTTTATAATGTACTCACTTTAGTGGATTATTGCTGAAGAACCATTTATTAATGACTTAATAACAATTTTAACTGCAGACCTGATCATTTTCTAATGAGGCACGAGGTATAAATCGATTTTGGTCTGCAGCTCTTTTGCTGAAATTAAGTGGTTGAACCAGCCAATTAGAGGATCTTTCCTGATGAATTAATTAGTTCAATAGCTAAAAAAATAAAGACAGTTATGCTTATTGAAGACGAACACCAGCAAAATAGATTTTTCTCTTACATATTTCCAACCCAAAACTTGTCCTTTACTCCTAATACTGTCCTATATTTACTAATCTGTATTGCATGTGAATGCATTAATGCATCAGTTAAAATGTGCAAATCTGCATGAATTACCAGAGTGCCTAATTAGAATGTTTAATGTAGCAGCTGGTTGAGCTACTGTGAGCTACTTCCTATACCGTGAGGTGTAACCACTTAGAATGAACATCCTATTTCATAAACTCATAATGTTTTGTGTGTAAAATCTCAAAATGCAAAGTGTCTATAATTGTCAAATGAACTCATTTATTTTAAAATGTAGCTCGTATAAAGCAATGTACAACCGCAATTGCACTACAGTATTTTAGTATGTTTGCACCCCTACCACTGCTCCGTTGTGATTGGTATAGATTTAATCATGACAATCAGCGAGGTATGGAGGCTCTTTGATGGTTTCACATGCGAAATGAAAACATTACATGTTCAAAGTGCATCATTGAGGGTCATTTCAAAACTCTTCTTATTGTCTTCCCCTCAGAGTGTTGTGAGATCGCTGAGGGTGTTTGGACAGGGGACCGACCCACCTGCACCTTCAAAAATGTCTACCCAGACGGAGATGTGCACTGGTTTCACGGCTCCCACAAGCTCTCAGAGGAGCAAAAAAACTCTAAACATGTGGACGAAGAGGGTTGGCTGACTATTCAAAGTTACCTGGAACAGAAAAGTTCACATGAGTCCTACAACTGTTCTTTGATGAGCACCGCATCTGGTCGACACATTGCGAGCCATTTGCTACTGAATCCAGAGTCCCTCATTGGAAAGGGCAGGAATGGAGCTGGATCACACGGACCTATGTGGACACTTTTGGGTATTTCAGTCCTACTTGCTGCCACACTGAAATAATGGATTTGCTAAAGTACAGCCACATAATGGAGTGTGATAAGATATCAGGGTGAAGCGATGGTTAACATTGATTAGGAACAATGAGGTACTGAGATTTTTTTGATTTTTTTTAATGAGTCATCCTGCATTGTGCAATGGTTGATTCTTCTTCCTTTTAGCTCTTGACTGAAGTGGATCGGTAAATTAACGACTGCTGAGATGTCAATAATCATTACGCTGTATAAAATACCTTTGTTTTTTTGTTTCAACAGAGAGTCACCGGTAAGTGAGCAGTAGTAACACTCTCTCATATAACTACAAATGACGAAGGAGTACTTTTGGCCACTGGTTCAATTTTGCCTTCACATTTATTTCTGAGAGAATAAGCTAAAAAATGTCTGCTGACAGGTGTGTCCACCGCGTGTCCTCGGGATGGTTGTCTATGACTACTATGTGATTGCACGCTTTCTGCACAAGCACCATGAAAGAAAAAATTCTGTCCGTCTTGAACAGAATACAGGCCTCAAAAGATGCCCATGAATTCCCCTCAAGCACACAGACGCCTTTGTGTGCAAAATGTATGGACCCACAAGCTCTTAGTGAAGCAGGCGTGGATGGATGCTGCCCTCTGGTGAGCTAGCTGTGGTCAGTGTGGGACGGGACTGTGGCTGCTGTACAACTAACTGTCCATGGAAGGCTAAATGGGTGCGTGTAAAGGATTGGTTTACTGCACATGCAGTGACAGATCATGTCTAGCTAGTCCGAGTTCAAAACTGTGTGTTTCGTTCCTTTTCACTTCAAAATCTGACCAGCAGTCGGTGTCCTCGGTGCAGCAGGTCATTTTCTTCCCTGTTTCCCATCATCAACCAGCCCTCTGTCTTGCAGTGCACCCTCTGCAGAGGAGACATCTGAGAGCCCTTTTCTAGACCGAATGACTCTCTGCTAATGGTGTCACTAAATCGTTGCCACACAGCGGAGGGTTCAACTTTTAGCAAGACATGCTGCGGCTGAGAGCCCACTGGGGAATGACTTTGAGATCACCTTGACTTTTCCAGTGCACATGGATACACATATATATATATATATATATACACACACTCACACACACACACACACCAGTGGGTGTTTGTGATGCAATGATCTCTCAGTGACATACTTTTGATAAATACTCCCACAGACGATTGTTTTGTGAAATATTATTTATGACTAATGACAAAATGAGATATACTGTACCTACACCTATCAAATACTGCATTAAAGCTATTTGCATGTATTATCACAAGACTTAATAATGCTTTCACAAACTGGCTGAAATGATGATTGTATTATTCAAAATGGCTACATTTTTTAATGAACTCTCTCGATCTTTAAGGGGAGCTGTCTGATTATCTATCACATTATACATTAATCTGAACAGTATTGACTTTTGTTTCCATGTTGTGATTCTCAAAAGAAATATGCTGACTTAAACGTTTACAAAAAACATCCTATAAGTGATTATTGCTGCAGGCTTTTACAATAGAGCCTATATTTAAAGAGAAATAAAGGACAATTATCAATGAATGTGGTTCTCTCTATGAAAATAACAGACTGAAGATAATTTGTATTCATGTTATGATGTAATGAAGGCTCCTCCTTGGTTTATTGTGGCCTTTATTGTACCTCATTTGCCAAATTTATATATGCAAATATTAATGACTCCAACCTAAAGATGGCGGTCCTTAGAACCTGAAGCAAAAGACGGAACTGCAAGATATGAACGTGCAGCTTCCTTATCTTTCTTTAATGTCATCAAAAAAACTCTATGGCATTACCATTCCTGATAACCTCAGAGGGAAAAGTGTGCAGACAAATCTGGAACAATATTTTAGTCGTATGATTAATTGAAGCTTTTTAGATGTAAAGTGATGTTTTCCAAATCTCACGGCTTGATCATAGATGTAACATTGAATGTAATATAAGAGGCTTTGAGTTGCTGTATGAAGTTAGAATGAAGCTCGACTTCTGTAGTTGAGCTTGAGTCCATTCTTGACTTTGTAAAACAAAATAATCCATCTTCTGATGGCTACTTCCAGCAGGATAATGCGCCATGTCATGTTTTGGTGAAGTAAAACAACCTCCAACAGTGTGCCATGTTGAATAATATAATTTGTCTGAATGAACCTGTTTTGTTTTGTCAACTGCTGTATTCCAGTAAAATAATATTTTCTTCAATTCTTTCTTCGTGGTTTTATTTAAACAACAAACTGCATCACTTTCTCCCTCTGTACTTGTAGCATGCATGTCCTACCACAAGAGGGAACAAGTGGCACACTTACGAGTTACCTTCTGGGCAAATAACATTGCTTCTCATGTTGCTGGACTGCAGGGTCCAAAGGAGCCAAGTTACTGATGAGTGAACTCAGAGACCTTTTTCACTGCTCAATAATGACTTTGCTTCATTATGAGGGTTGGCAAAAAAAAAACTGCTCAATAGAATCCAACATGTTGCAATAAAGCCTACTGCCAGACTAATGTGTCCAGCAATTCACAATCTGAATAAACATCTGCTGCAACCATGCAGAACTTCTCATCACATACATAATTATGTTGGTGTTGTAAGAGAGCGGCAGGATCTTCTCTGGTCAGGTAACATGGGTCTTGTTCCTGCGAGTGGCCCTGCTGCCTTGTTACATCATCTCTCATGTTTGAAGTTTACTTCTCCTGCGAGCACCTCATCTGGGCAAAGTACACAGTGGTGGGGGGGGTTGTGTCTATTCACTGAGATGCATGAGTGTGTGCGTGAGAGAGCGAGAGAGTGTGTATACAGGGGCTTCAGGTCAAGTTCCCATGGTAACTGAGAGGTGTCTCACTGTGTGCCCATGGCTTCATATGTGTGTGTGTGTGTGTGTGTGTGTGTGTGTCTGGCCAATTATCCCAGTGGGCTGTTATCTCCTCTCAGAGAGGTTTACATTATCACCAGGACAGCCTGGTGGTCGTTGTCAGGTGAGCGACCACAGATGGTTATATCATACACAAGAGCAGAAGGGGGGTGGGGCTGAGGGGGGGGGGGGTACACACAGATAAAAAGAAACAAGATAAGAAACTGACTGACCGACGAAACAGCTCGACAGGATGGATAAATGGGACGGGGAGGGAGAGGGAAGACAGCGGGACAGAGGAATGGAAAGAGGAGATAAAAGCCAGATTCTGTCAACAAACAGGGGATTTTTTATGTGGAGCACTGATGAGCCTGTTACCTAACGTTACGGTAACAGGGAGTTGGCTTGGGATTAATTGCCCCAAGAGCTGATGTGCACAAGGATCAGCGCTGTTGGTGACAGTCTCGGCACTGTACCCGTAGACTCCTGCGTGTTTTCTTTCTGTCTCTATACGCAGTTACATTTACTGTTTTTAGATCACGCACATTTTGCTCATGTCATAAGATGCCACTAGTTGGTTTTAACAAAGAAACATTGATATTTCTTCACAGCCTGCAGCATGTTTTTATTCAGTTCAGCATAAGAGCAAAGTCAGATTTACAGCAATACCACGCTGTAAGAATCCATGACAAGTAAAAGTCCTGCATTTTAATCTCTACTTCGTAAAGTAAGTATTGTACTTAAAGAACATTAAGTTAAAGTACTATATTGCAGAATGACCCCTGTCAGTATTTTATATTTATATCAATGGATCATGATGCATGTAAGCAGTACATTAAAGATGATATGACAGGTAAGAGACTAGCTGGTGAACATAGTAAAGAATTTAGCAGCTAAAGAATGAGATATTTCCCTCGGGAGCCGTTAGAGACCAAAAACAGAGCTAAGAAATAGTGAAACCACTGCTCCAAATAATTGATAATGTTGCCCCGTAACTGTTTGATGTTTAAATAAGCAACTGTTTGCTAACAAGTTCACCATATAAACCTAAAATGTGTATAAATACTGTGTTCATAACTAGTTTGCCCTGCTACCAAGGGGCCAAATAAATTGCAGGTTTATGAAAGAGCAACAATAACACACTATTAAAATATGAAATTGCGAGTAAATTATGAAGTATTTTAAGTATTCAAATTAAGTAAAGAGTTTGTATTGGAAACAAGATGTACTTAAAGTATAACAGGTAAATGTACTCATTTTGTGGACTGGCCCCTCTCAGTGTTATTATATCAAGATATTATTAATACAGATACATTAATATGTAAACAGTACCTTAATTTGACTAATTTGAACTGATTTATATACTGTTAGGTATAGTTTAATCTACAGATATACAAACGCATCATATTTTATCATTTCTAAGTTGGATAAGTTGTTTTAAAAATCTAAATTGTTAAAGCGTAGATTATAGTAAATAATAAATGTAGTAAAAAAAGAAAAAGAGTAAGATTTACAATATTTACCCCTGAAAGGAAGTTGAGTATAAACAGAAAAGTGCCTCAAAATTTTACATAATTACAGTACTTGAGTACATATTACTTTTACGGTTTACACAGTATGTGTTTGTAGATCAAAGCTTTGGTGACTCAAACACTCAACGTCTCACTATGTCTGTGTACATTCTGTAAATATCTTAAGCAACATACATCACTGTATGTTTAATTAAACACTTCATCCCTCCTCCGCACCAAGAACTTCTGAAAGCAGATCAGAGAGCGTCGGTGACTCAAACGTTTCCAACACCGACGCTGTCTTGTTATTCTCCTCCGAAGTTTTCCAAAAGGTTTTCAGAGTACAAACTCATCCATCATTCAGTGTTAATGCAGACTCCTTGAAGGCTGTGTTATATAACAGCTGTTGCTTTTCAGAGATCAATACACGAATAGCCCAGTGGGAAGACTGAGCGGCTATGCTGAGGGGAGGCGGTGTGTTGAAATGTTAAGGTTACAGCGGGAGATGTACAAGTGTTGAAAGGCATGAATGAGAATGACGATCAATAAACGTTGTTCAGCCATATGTGCCGGCGCTGATGCCCCAGTCGCAGCAGCCGGAGACAAAGGCAGTCGAATGTGACTGTGAGGGAAGGATGAACCTGTTCGTCTGAAGACACCGCCTGTGGGAAGCCTCACAACAAACGCAGTGTGAAGTCTTCGGAGTGTCAAAATAAGATACTGAAATATTACGGCTAACGCAGAGATGAGGAGGGCTTGGATACACACTGTGTTTATCAAGTCATACTCTCAGGTGTGACAGCTAACACAAAATATGGGCTGTCATATTCCCCACTTATTTGACAGATTAAGCCTGAAAGTTGTGTGAATGTGTCCTAGTTTGATCTTTTTATGAGAGGTTTTTCTCTCTGTCTCTCTCTCTCTCTCTCTCTCCATCTATATCATTTCTGATTCCTCCTATATGTGAAGATACAAATAGCTATGGCATATGGCACCTAAGTCATCCGATACCTAAGGCCTGGAGCCCACATGTGACAGATTGCATTCTTGTCCTTGTTTCTTCCAGTAAGCTCTGTGGAAAGATGCATGGTGAAAGAGAACCACTGACTAAAAGCTGGAATAAAAAGGATGAGAATTTCATAACAGCACATGAGTGAGGCATGAGGCTACACACGGCTGAAACCGTGAAGCTCATGTGTTCCCTCAAATTGTACATTTAACCTTTTAGGCTTTGTTCTTTCAAGGACATTTCACACTATATCGGGTGCATTCATACAGCTCACAGATAGAAGCCAGGCATGTTTGTCTAGATGTGTGCATTTTTGTGTAACTGCATGCCCTCCTAGTCTTTGTTGCCGTGGGAGACGACGGGCAGTTATAATCCTTACCTCTCAAATAAAGCTCTCATTAGCATAATGCTTTTACCGAAAAAATCCACGTGACAAGTGCTGTACACATTTGCAAAACACAGTAGAATTATGATTGCGTGTTACAATGTTCGGGTAAAGCAACACGACTAAAAACTTGCACATTTGAATACTGATATTTAAATGATTTCATACGTTTCAATTATTCCACGAAAGAATGAACCCACGGGAGGCTGCGGGGGCAGAAATGAGCTGTGCGGCTCCATTGATCCTGAGCTATAACAAGAACGATTATTAATAGCAGAGCAGATGTCATTGTCTAGATTCTAGATAATGCCTCCGAATACAGATCACGTGCTAACACCAGGTGAAAATGAGATCATTCAAGCTCAAATAATTGAAGGCACCCTTGCAGGTGTACCATGGCTGTATAGGGCCATTCTTCCAGTGTGAACACGCTACAGACTCAGAAAAAATAATTGTTACTCATGTATCAATTACCTTGAAAACTTGAAGTAAATGGGGGTCTGTGTTTTACAACAGCAAAACTATATAAAAATTTACAAACTATCACGCAACTCTTGCTGTATAATCCAAGTCTAATCATTCAGTCCAAAACATGTGTTTGTTCACTACCTCCCAAACACATTCATTCTTTCTAAAAAAACGTTCTATTTCCCCTCATTCCTCCATTTGTATTTGCTAAAAAATGTGTCTTGGGTTGGATGTTCGACTTTCACTATGCATAATGATGTTTGTGCAGAGATTGAGGCTTGAGGCTGTTTTTACATTTGCATGTCTCTGTGCGCATCCTTAAACCTTAGCGTAAGAGATGTACAACACACACGCGGTAATATGACCAACAACTCACAAACCCCATCGTATGATACACAGATACGTGCCTAGTGTGTTAAGCTAACCGCGCTCAGCTAAGTGCATCTCCAGCAATTAGATCGTCTTTCACCACGACGTGGTTGCGCCTCTTAAACAAACTATATATTGCTCTGAAGAAGAGCTGTCTGTGCATAATGATGGCCACAATAGCTTGTTAAGACCCTTCATTTCGCAATGTTTGTGTGAGACTAACAATGAGGACAGAAATGTATGTTTTAAACTGACACCATCTTATTAACGCTGTTTGAAATCTTTTCGAAGAGTGAGGTTGGCACGGCGTGAGCGCTCTGTTCAATCAAGCCCCATTGTCAAGGAGACCACCCGCTGATCATGCAATCTTTGTGAGAGGGTAGGACTGATCTCCTGTTCGGGATGTATTGATTGTTGCTGTGTCCTGTATCCTCGACTTAGGATAACTGCATCCTGAAAGAAAACAAGCAGAGGTACGGTACAAGAGCAGGGATGGAGCGGTAAAGAAAACAAGTGTTGGACCGCTTTCATCTTCTCTGAGATGACGGTCATCGTTTACATTACATGTTCCTTTAAAAAACCTCCAAAGTCACAGTACAAAATTGACTTCAGCAACTGTAACAGGAAGCTCCACTAGCATCTGCTTGCATGGGTTCAGTGACTCTCTGTTCCACGAGGGCTCTTGCTCACATCATCAAAGGAAAACTGGCCCATTTTTTTTATCAAAGTCCAAATTAAATGGCAATATTGAGAGACTCTCTAGATGCAGCTGCTCCCACCATTTTTCATGAGTGCTTGCAAACTAATTGTTAGACTCCAAATTGAGTGTGTCCTCTACAGAGCGGGTCTTGGAATATCCTGGATACCTTTTGAAATGTTTAAACTCTTCTGAGTAATACAGAAGAGATATTGATTCTGTATTACTCAGAAGGGTTTAAACATGCCATATATCATAACAGCACAAAGTTTGAGGAGGTAGCCTGTAAGAGAACAGACCGAGCCAGACTTAAATCAAGTCCTTTAGAATATGGATCAATAAAAGCTCAATTTCCCGCAGTTGTTACATAACACACCATCTCTGGAGGATTGCAATCACCTCCACGTCTCGCATCAAAAGGCCGTTGATTAGCTCATATCAAAAATGTCTTGCCTGTCTGGTCTCCGTGTATATTACCTTCCCATTTTCCTTTCCATTTCAGCTCCGAGAAGAAAGGGAAGAATTCTAAGTAATTTGTGCTCATTCTCAGCGTTTCCCTTCAATCAACAGCTCTCACCGCCCACCTTCCATACTCTGCACAAACAGAGGGGTCAAAGGACTAGAGGCAAAACTGGTGTCTGATTGTTATGGCTCCATGTGCTCGGAAAATACCAACCAAATGGTCCTCATTACTCTGAGACCCTAGAAGCTTTACAGTACGTTTCACTGCTTCGGTTTCCTGCCACTGTGTGTGTGTGTCTGTGCAATCATGTAACACCTTAGCCCCGACCACCAAACTGGTTGACACCGCTGTGCATCACTCATTCTAGTTATTTGCTTGAAAGCTATGGGAGCATGCCTGGCTATTTAGTTTTTATAAAATTATTTCCATATAACTAGATCTGAGTGCTGTGTACTTGTGTTTTCCAAGTACAACAGATGTGACCGAGGGCGTCGGAGGAAGGAGAGGTGGAGCTGTTTGATGACCGGGGCAGAGAAAAGGACAATTAGAGAGTCACGAACCTTTAATGGAGGTGGCTTACTCTTTAAATGGGGTTTGACTGAGCCAATTTAAAGGGCGATCTGGAATGATTCTGCTATATATATATATATATATATACATATATATACATATATATAAGTATATATATATATATATATATATTTTTTTTTTTACTTGAGACTTTCTGTGATCTAACTTTATATTCACACTCCATCTGGTAGATGACTCACTCTTAGAGTACAAGTTGAAAAGCTAGTATGGGAAAGGCAATTATAGAAGTCATAAGCAGGCAGTGTCACTTTTTCCATCTCATCTCAGTTTTCATTTCCCTCATAATCAGCTCCTGTTTTGACAAATTTTGTGCACAATAAAGTATATCTGTATGTGATAATTAGTTCTCCTTATGCGTTCTGATCGGATCATTTAATTTCGGCAAATGAAAAGCACCTAATTAGTGAAAGATGGAGGTTATGAAACAACGGAAATCAAATGCCATCTGGTTTTCTTTTACAAGTATTTGATTTCAGTCTTAACGCCTGTAATAAATTGATTCTTATTAATATGTTGAATAATCCTTCAAAGGTGTGAATGGGATTTTCAGGCACATTAATACAGTCATCACGTTTTAGCATTACATTTTTTTTAAAAAGAAGAAAGAATGAACTGTGGCAAGACACTTAGAGGAGACTGCTATTATGGCATCGAACGACAAGTGACATTAGGAGAAAAGTAGATCTATTGATTTACAGTAACATATTATTAGGGATCAATTATTTCTAAACGTAAACCTAATGGGTGTTGAGTGCAGGATTGATTTTTGACCCCTTACGTGTGACCTTTTTTCTAAGCGATCAACTTGTAAAGACATGCGATGTAAATCTGCTGAAACATAGGTAAATAGGAATTTGTTTTAAAGTACCAATACATGTAATTTCTCTTTGAACATTCAACTGAATTTCTGCCTCATTTCTACAATCATCACAAGTTACATTTCAACAGGAAACCAACAAATACCTGAAATGTTGATCGTAAACAGCTGTAGTGTAGTATGATTATAAACATCGAAAAGCCTTCTTCAGTGCCTGCGAGATAAATAACTCATATTTCTGGAAAAGTCAACAGAACACGATTTGATAAAAGACACAGGGAGTGCTGAATGCAAAGACAGCACGCCAGACCAAAACATTTATTTTGCAAACACACATGCATGTACTTGTACGCGACACGTGCAAGTATACAAGCAGACAGAGGCGCATTCAAGTGCACACGCACACAGAATAAAACACAAACAAACACGTCTTTCACACCTTTGCCGGACATCGTGTTTTTGTGGACATTGATTCAGTGAGAGGAAATGAGTGTTGGTAAAGTGTTTTCATGATCAGCAAACATAGTATGATTCATTCATACGTCCTATTTTTGGGCAAATGTTTGCAATGTTATCTTTTATTTACGGATACCACACACACACGCACACACACGCAAATGCACACATGCACACATTTACACGTGTGCCTGTCTACTAGGCTTTGTATTGATTTGTGGCAGTCAGCCATTTTATCCACCAAATCTGTCACAGCATGTGCTTGCACAACATAATTTTGCTGGTAACTTGTTCAGATCATGACAAAAGATATAACCACCCCGTGTTGTTTTTCAAAGATAAATCTCCAGATGTAATCAAATAGAGGTCATTGGGCAGAGCGATGCATTCGGACATTGTGACATCCTGAGTCGCAGCTTCACATTCGACACCCGTACACAGGACACAACAAGACACACACAACATCCCCAGTCGGACAAACTGTATTTGGGAAAAATACAGAGATTGTATCAGAGTAGCCGTGGCACCCACCAGCTGCCCCCTTGGCAACGCCACTTTAGCAGAATCCTTAAATCTTCATCTGATTCTCTTGTGGCTTCGGCAGTATGGTGTCGCATTGCAGTATTGTGTGAAAACATCTGTCCAAAAAAATTAGAGGGGGGTGACCAACACAACAAACAGTGATTTTACTGAAAAGTATGTGCACATTTTATAGCCTACATCGCTGTCGGATGATAGACGGCACCATGGATGGTTGCCGTGGTGAGAGCTCACCCACAACTCTTCGTGTTGGGAGAGCTTAAAGCCCAAACATTTCAGTGTCAATAAATATTACCATGCCTGCAGTTGTTGAGAATTTGACAAATACAACTTTGAACTTAAACTCTGGGTCCAGCTGTCACAGCTGACCGGCTAACTCGTGAAAAATGCATGTGTTTGGGAAGAAGTGAGCCTTCTACTGGATAAATTAGACTTTGATTATACTGTGAGCTGTGTGAGAATTTATAACCAAATGTTTTGATTTAGTTTTGCTGTTGTGAAACCGGCCTCTATTTACTTACTTTAGAATACATATTCTAATTGATGCATAAATGGTCATTTTAAGAGTGAAGTATTCCTTTAAGATGTGGTAAAAGGCTGTTAGAAGGAGAATCAGGTAGATACCTAAGTTTATCCTCACATTTAAAGTTGCCTATAGGTATCAAAAATGATATTTAAGCTATAAGTTGGGGGTTATCTATGTTATTTCAGTACATGTGATTTTTTTTTTTGGGAGCCAGCATCTGGTGGCTGTTACAAAACTTGCAGGGAAGCACTTAGCCATTAACTTATCCATTCAGCCATGGCAGATTACTGCCTGGCTGACTGCTCTATTGAACTTTTTGAGCCATGAGGGAAATTAAACCCTTCATTTACAGGTTCATTCTGGCCCTGTCACTCAATTTGCACTGATATATAGTACATATTTCATAATAGCAGTTTAAGACCCACACATTTCAATTTGCATAACTTCATTGCTTCAAATCAGCAGTAAAAACGATTATATGGGATGTAAAAAGAGAAACAGCCTCACATTTTACATTAAATGCAGGTTCATTGCTCTGTGAATTAAACATTAGGTCTAAATGGATTCTTAGTTAAAAGTCTTTGCTGCATAAACAGGTACTTTGGTCAAGAAAAAAAGTCAGTCTGACCCTCCTGAACATCATAAATACATCAAATCTGAAGTACATGCCCAGCTAGAGACTGTGCAGCAGCAGAGTAAATTAGACTACCGAGGTCTAAGGAGGCTGTACTAGGTTATTCTGACCTTCCTCCAGAGAGAATTGTACCAGACGTGATCAATCAGGCCTGCTTCTCTTTACAGAAGCCCTGCAGAGCTTTCCAGATGGATTAAGACCTCCAAACTATATGTCATCATCTGGTGCACATGCATGGACACACATGAACGTACACACACAACTGATGGAGGGACGGTGCTTTCAAAACCCCAAACGCTCCCTCTTTTTCTTTTTTTCTTTTGAACCCACAGTCATAAGATGTTTTCTGTCTGTTTGACATTTGATATTTATGCTTGATTGATGTTTAAGGACACGCAGACTGACAGTGAAAGAGGATGTGTGAGTGATTAAGCTTGTGTGCACATGTTTAGTTCTATTTTTGTTTCGCAAGGTTTCACATTTTGGCAACACTTTCCCTAGAAAAGTCAATTGATACATGTTATTTAAATGACATTCTATTACTGTTCAAAAGCTACAAAGAAAGCAATAACATGACAGATACATGTGATTGGGTTGTATTTTTCCAAGCTACAACGGTCTGATTCTGTATCCTTGATAACATTCGATGGAGTTGGATGTATATATGTATATATACCCTTCCTCTTGAAAGTGGAGTGGGAACAGCTATATGGGCACAGTGTGTACTGTTCTATGTCCCCCTGGAAGAGAAAAAAAAATCACACAAATCTTACAGGAAAAAAAAGGAACGAGCTGACTGGTTTTTATGCTCCTATACTCATGAGTGCCACAACTGATATATTGGCAATAACCTGGAGAGACAACTTGTCACAGAAAGTAACATCACACACAACGAACATTGTCAATGACAGGCCAGCACTTTCAAGACATACTGGAGAAAAGATGCAACGCATGCAGGGTTAGAACATAATGTTTTCAGCATTAACTGGTGCCATCAAAAACCTTGTGAAAGTGCCTGCCATCAACCCAACTGCAGGAAATGAAAGTTTTTACATAGTAAACAGAGTTTTATCTGTTTGTGAACTAATGTTTTTGCTTCTATACCAGAAAAGAAATGACTGATGCCAAACTGCTGCCTTCATTGATTTTCATACTCAGCTATACTTCTTCATGTGCTGTTAACTGGCTCATCTGTAGCGAGGATAACCTAGGGGCAAAGAGGGCAGGCAAGTCAATCATGCTAAGCTGAGGTCTCAGAGAGAGAGAATTAGATTTACTTTGACACCCTAACCTCCCTGCCGGCCAAAATCTCAAAACTGGCAGAATGGCAGGGTACAAAACTCTAAACAACCAAATAAGAACTGGTGCATCCATGTGAATTCTGTTTACATTAACACCTGTGTGCGCAAACCGGGACGAACTACACAAGCAAGAGTCCACAGCCATGCTGACCCAAATCAACCACAGAAAACACCCATAAAACAACAATTTCTGAACAAAAAAAACACAGCCGTAACAGGTTGCATAAGCTTCAACTAATGTCAGCATGCTAACATGCTAACATGCTCAGAACGACAGTTGTAACATTCTGATGCGTAGCAGGTATAACTATTACCATGTCCACTATCTTTGATTTTCGTTATTAATTTGTTAGCATGATATTATTGAATAATTAACGATATTGGGAACATCATTTGTTTTGCAGGTATTTAGTAATAAAGCAAACAATTGGAATAATTGAGATGTTGACCTGATGATGGCGCTAGATGAAACATCACTACATCACCAAAGCCATGAGGATAAATCGGCTGGGAACCATGAATGTGAGTATCAAAGTTCATGACAATTCTACAGCTGTCTCATACCATCCATTTAATTGGATAACTCACTACCCGTAATGGTATGTTTGCCTAATTCCTCAATATGAATAGACTTTCATTATTTGTATATAACAGATATATGTTAAGCTTTTTGTCACTGAGCTATTCAACCCAGGAGTTTTGATTCACTTGACCATTATTGTTATGCTACAGAGACAATGTCCATTTCACAGACTGAAATAATGCGGGCGTTTAAAATTCTGAGGTGAAAGCCTTTCCTGACTTAGAGATAAAGCCAAATAACAGGGAACTGAGCATCCATAGAAAACATATATCGCTTCCTGCCCGGGGTCTCGATATATATTAGTGCATAGCTAACTCTGGTCCAGCTAGGAAGCTGTGCACTCTCCCCGTCAAATGAATTAGTAAATTAATTAATAAATTAACAAATGTGTGAATAATAAATGTGTAAATAAATAAATACTAATTTGATTGAATATATTGAATATAACATTGAATATAACATTGAATATTAAACAGCGATTTGTCTGAACCCAACAGCTGACATTTGCTAAATGTTTATGTTTGTTGTTACTTTCTGATATTATTACTAACCAGAGCAGAGTGTTCACTGTCTCTGGCCAGGTGGGCCGTGTTTCCCTTCATTAACCTATTTGCCAGTTTAACAGGCTGGTACGGGGTTTCCATGGCGACTGATAACTGTAGCAGGAATCAACCAAAGTGGTGGAGACTGGGAGAGAGAAAGAGAGCGAGAAAGGTGAAAGAGGAGGAAAAATAAACATGTTAGCACTGATTGCCGCCCCAGAACTTACAGTAAATACGCTGAACAAACACAGTTCTGCACACATTAACAAGCAAAAATGGCAGAAATGACAGTGAACACAAAAGTCCGCTGTTATCAACTCTGTTTTTATGAAGAACGTAAGGCCAGTGTGTTTTATATTTTGTTGCAGCTCGCCGTGTGTACCCCTAAAAAAGGAGCGTTCATCATCAATAGCGAGCTGATATGGCGACCGTTGTTTGTCCCCTCTAGAGCCTCCATCTGCCTTCGTAACAGCCACCAAATGCCTCGCCCCGAAGGCAGTTTCATCACACTCTAAAGACAGCACTGGGCAAAACTATATTATCAGGGAGCAAGTGGAGATGGTGTTATCACCTGGGACCTGGCATTTACTTCAAGTCCTTTCATGTTGTGTGTGAGTGACAGCAGTTTCTAGCTGCAGTGACACCTTCACACAACAGTTCAAGCCACATGTTATTTACACAGCTGCGACCTTCAAGATTTCAGGGGCTTGCAGATGAAACTGAAAATGGAATAGCCTTGCAATGCACACATGATCAATCATGCAGATAATTGTGCCAGCGTACGAGAGAACTCTGTGATGAGTTTGTTTGTCCAAAGGAGCAACGCTTTTTTTTTTTGCGAAATCAGTGGTTCCAATCTCTGCGGAGAATATGTGCGAGATGTATGCTAATGAGGGACATTAGCATTGAAATGCGCTCGTGCCGCGCCGTGTTCCGCATCTGAGTGGAAGTTCTTTGCCCTCTGCTCTGCACGCCTGCCCTTTTCACAAAGCCCGTGTGCTGTTAATCACACGGGCTGCTCAGCACACAGAAGATATTTTAACCTTTCTCCTCACAGCTTCACTTCAGCTCTGGGGCATTCGTTGGCAATTTCGTGATAAGCGATGCAGTCAATAATAAATTAAACGGTGACAATTAATCCCTGTGCTGTAGTTGAAGGATTAACAAATCCAGTCGCCCACTGGAGTTGTGTAGCATCTGTGTGTTTCTGAAAGTGTATTAAACATGAGATATGAAACTGTGGGGACCTGCAAAACCGATGATCATTCCGTCCACTGAAGTGTATGAATGCAGACCGAGCACACAGTCGCACACAGCAGCGGGCGAGATGCCCATCTATATGCATTTGCATTTTGAGTTTGAAAGCAGCCTCCATTTTCTGCTTCAGCGTCATTTTAAAATGAGTCTCAAAAACGTGACTCCTCTCTGTCCGCTGCATAATATACCTCCACGCTATCAATCCAGCTAACTCTGAGGAGGGCGGTACTTGTTTTGAGGGTTTTTTATTTCCACCGGAGCCGAGGATGCAGCAGATGTTTCATCTCGGTTCCACAACAATCCCCCAGATATTCTTCGCATCAACACAACAGATCATCACACTGACTAAATCAATAACATCATCGCCCAACAGTAGGGTTGTTGTTGTTGTGGTTGTATAAAAGTGGGAGGTTGGGTGTGTGTGTGTCTGTGTGCAGTCTATACTTGTGAGGGATTTGTTTGTTTATCTAATCCAAGGTTCTGAGTGGGCTTGGAGTCGTGAGAACCTCATCGAGGCCAATGGGTCGGTCCACAGTGGGAGTAATTGAATAGCCCTCAGCCCACCTGTCACTCATTAAGTTGTTTCTCTTCCTCTTGTTCGTCTCTTGAAACCATCTGCACACACAGCATGGTATTTGGCGAGTTGCGAGGGAGACTGAGTTGAAAAAAGGGTAATGGGCTTAACACTGTGGACCAAGTCACTGTGGACCGTGTCGGTTTTTTTTTTTTTATAGAGACTCAAACAAAACTTATAAAGAAGACACGGAAAAGCAATCTCAATCACTGGCAGCTAACTCTCTATAAAGGGACCCGATCGCTCTCTCTCAAAACTGGGTCAGCCCAATAGAACAACCCAAAAAAAACAATATGGCCCCCAAACCTCCACAGTCACTTAAATAAATGTGTATGGGAAACTCCATATAACTGCTGTTTTTCAGTTATAACAAATAAATTAGCTCCAAACTCATTTGCTCTAGTGCTTCATATACTACAGTATGTCAATTGTCACGTGCATAAATACATAATTTAAATAATTATATTTACATGGGACTCAAACATACCTCGTGCTGTGAATATTGCTGAAAATTACTTCCCGGTTGAAGTGTTGATTTAATGCACACCTGATGGCGGTGAATATCTTTCCCACAGACCACCCCTGGAGACTCAAATATAATGAAATACCTGAATGCCTGTATGTGAACGGGTAGAAAGCCCCCCTTAAAATACCATGGAAACCGTTCACTGCTCAGCGGGGCTCATTATCTGCCTCAATGAAGGACAAGGAGGTTATAAGAGATAGGAGAAGAGATGATGAGGATGCACATATGAGTCTACGTGAAAGGAAAAATATGGAGAAAATTAAGAGTTATGGGAGAGGGAGGGGGGGTCCAGGGGGGGGGGGGGTTGATGAGATCAATATTCCCTCCGCTTCACTGCAATTACGGACCGGAGACACGGCACACAATCAGATGTGGAGGATGTAATGACTTTTATACAAGGGAGAAATCATTCATACTGTATGTGGCGTGCACAAACACGTGACATTTTTTTCTCCACACTGGGTTAGACTCTGTGTGGAGAATTAATGTGTCCACCCGTCGCAGGACGGATAGCCCTATCATTTATTGAACGATTTATTCACAAGTGAGCTGCTGGATGGTGCTTGGCAAAAACGTTGCAATATAATATCTTTTCCACGATAGATCTTCTGCTTTTCCTCATCACAACACAGCGTATTTTATATTGGCTCATTTCCTGCCACATTTATCAATATGTTCATATTAATATTGAATTGAATGACTATGTGTACGGTAAAAGGGATTTGCTTACAGTGACAAATGATCTGAGATACCACCCAACTGCGAGCTTTTTAGCCTCTATTAGCTCATTGTTTTTGGTTTTATGGCCCCCATATTTACTAAATGGTTCAGTCCCACTGATCTCATCAACCCTGTTTTTAGCAGCAGCAGCAGGCAGCTTTGTTAAGCTAAAAAGAGAGAGTACAAACCGAAGCCAGTACCAAATGAAAAACAGACAAAATGATCAACTAACTCGATTAAGCTTATAGCTAGCTGAATAAGACCCAGATATTTTTCTCTGGAACAGTATATCCGACCTCATCAGATGGCCAGAAGCACAACCCCAGTGGGAGGATAATGTTGCAAGAAACATTTTCAAGCATTTGTATTGTAGCGCTGAATACACTCACATGGCTTCTTTGGAAGGTATGAAATATATAAAATTTGAAATCCAGATTTTTCTGACTCTTGATGATCTTATTCCCTCTGTAAGTATTTATCAGGCACAGAGCAAAGTCTTCCATTTCTCAAAGCACATGTTGGAGTATGAAGCACAAAGTTCTCACTAGCATTCATTTCTAAGATTAGACCATATACTTCCACAAATGAATAAACCAATATTTTGCAATTGCAATTTTGTTTTTGCGAGTATATACACTCTCATTGAATGTAAATGTAATGTACGCTTAATTTATATTGTAGATGCATGAGATGCATCGCTGCATTATTGCAATTTTTTAAGCATTTTTCTTTTCTTCCCTTCTTGTCTTTTGAGTTTTGTTTTTGATGCACTGACATGCCAGCACTGTGGCCATTTATCGTACCATCTGACATGCCTCAAAATGTATATGAAAACATTCTGATTGCAATTTTTTAGACCCATCTCGCACAGAGTGATATGCACCCTGAACAACTTATTAAGGTTTATTATCAGGTCTGTGTCAGCTTGTTTTGGAGTTCTCCGGCCCACTAGTAGCCAAAAATCCATCATTTTAGTTTTAAAATTGGTTTGTTAAGTGTGGAGAAGTAGGAGACAGCTTGAGTACAAAGAGCTTAAAAGTAGCTATCATATGGCCATATGTTTCCAGAAGCCGGTAACCTTTTATGACATTACACATTATGTTATATTTAGTCTTATTTACCCTTGAAATTGAATTTCTCATTTCCAGGGGGAACCTGAAGAATACATACTTTTAATTAATGTGGCAGGTTTAGTTAGTTCCCATTCCCTCACAATAATGACCCCCATTTCCATTCCACACAGAAGCAGAAAAAGGCAATTCCAGAATCACGATCACACCAAGTGGAGTAACATCCTGAAAAGAGTGAGTGTGGTCCATATCCTGTGAATTGTCACACGCATTTGATTGCTTTTTTTTAGCTTTTGAGGCCCATTGAGAGAGTGATATGCCGGGGCTTTTACCCAATCACCAAGGTAGTACAGAGAAGCTTTTTATCACACTCTGAGTTCAGGTGAAAGAATCAGGAGCACGGTGTAATTTACCTCGTTGGTATGGCAGGAATCTCTGTTTTGCAGCAAAGATTGAAGGAGCTCCCAAACACCCTGATAGACGACCAACGGAGAATGCACTACTGTTATAACCTTATAATGTTGCACAGAGGTCAGATAGAGGTGCCAGCTTGTTAACTCTGCTGCCTTGCTCTCTATCTTTGGAAAGGGTCCAGGTCTTTGTGCATGAGCCAGAGGGAGCCTTAATGTGTACGACGAGAGAGGAAGACAACTTCAAAATGAGGAAAGACAGAGGCAGAAATGAGAGGGCGAGTTGGGTGCAGAGTGGAGGAGAGAGCGGTAATCCGGATTAAGGTGGACGAGGTGTGTGCTGGCCTTTTGTGATAACACATTATGTGTATCTGAGCGCCTATCAGGAGCGGATTTCTTCAGGTATTTAGTGTCCTACCCTGTGCGGAGACTTATCTGCTGCACAGCCTATGGGGGATTTAAGAAAATCAGTAAGGATCCGTAATCTTTCGGTGAGCGAGGTGTAAAGAGGCACTGCGGGGCAGCTTGTTGTCAAGGACAACATCATGCTCTGCCATCAAAGCTGATGGGAACTGTACTGTGGTGAAACATTTGGAACACGCAGATCATTTATGGGTTTTACCTCCATCTGGTGTGATTCAGCACAACATTTTGTTTTCTGCTGCCATACTTTGAGCACTGCTGTAGATGCACTTCACTTTGAGCTTCACAGGTTTTCTTCTGTTATGTAAATGCAGGCCATATGAATGCAATCCATTTACCTTTTTCCTTAAAACCTTCAAGAGTTCAAAATAAAATAGGTATTGATCATCTATGAATTACACGAGATAAGTACAGGTCCATGTGGTATGTCTAGATTTCAATGTAATACACCAAACAAAAATGTTCTTCATGTTCTACATATGTTTTCTACTGACACAAAATGTATTATAAAAAGGACGTCATATTTTGCAATGTACATTTTGCAATATTTAATTTTGTCCTCTACAGTTCACAGTACATCAGTTAAAAAACTGTATTTGTTGCTCCGAAAGAGTAATGTCAAAATATTTGCAAAATCTTCCTCTCCATTTCTTTCAGAACTAGATGATTAATAAAAGGTTTCTGCATCCTATAATGACTTCCATGCAGTATAATTCAGTACATTTCTAAGATATTTTAAATTAAATAAACACAAACTGTGTTATTTTTTTGTCAAGATGATCCAGCACTACAATTCAGATTGGATCTATAAAAATAACAGTCACAAAAGGAGCATGCCCAAACTGTGGACCCCATCTTTTGTCTTTAGTGATTTTTGTTTCTTATTAAGGTCATGCATTTAAGCATACGCCTAAAGGATAAAAGCATAATAAGATCTGATCTGAGCAGACAAAGTTATGGAATAACGGAGACAGTAAAATGAATTATAGGATTTTGGGGAAACATGCCCAAACTGAAAGGAAACGGAACAAACTCTATTTCAATGCCAAAAAGATGAAGTCTTATTTCGCTGATTTCCTCTCTGAGTGTTTATCGATCACAGAGCAACGTATTTTATTTGTCAAAGCATATTTCAGAGTCTGGAGCACAGAAGTGCATTTAGTCAGCAGCAAGTTCTCATTAGCATTCAATACTAAGATTAGACCAGCTCTACTTAGCTTCCATACTTCCACAAATCCAATGAACCGATAAAGTTGTAGTTACATTCTGCATGGTAAGTGACAAGCAGCTTATCCTTCCGCTGCGAGCATGGGGCTGAGATACAATCTGCTTTGTGCGGAATCCTTTGAAAATAAAATATCTGAATACACATATATGTAATGGATTGCATCCACGGGCTTTATAGTTAGACTTGGCAAACCTTGATAGGAGTTTACTGTATGAATTAAGACACCTAATGTGACAAATGGCAGGTAAAAGATGCAGGAGTAAGTAAACAATATTTGTTGGCAAGCATACATTTCTTTTCAAATGTATGCCGAAGAAACCATTTCAATTTCAGAATTTTATTATTTGCTGTATTGAAACAGATTGACATATTTTATTTATTCCCATGCGGCAACCTCCAGCTCTGAAAAGAAAAGTGCCTTAAACTTAACTAAAAGCAGGCTCCTCTGGTTCCATAAAGAAGTCAGATTGTATAGAAGTCTATGGTAAAATGACCCTACTTCTCACTTGATTTATTACTTCTGTAACCATTGCCAAACACTAATGTATGGTCTCAATTGTTTCAAGTCTTCTTCAGTTCAGCATTATGTGAAAATGGTATGAATATAAAATGCAGATGAAACAAAAAGTCAAACAAATTGTGTCTCATGCTGTTCATCTCCTGGAAGCCTAAAAATATAATGTTCAGTTGTCCTTAGCTCCCCCCTCTCATGGCACTTCTGGTTGCAAAAACCAAGATGGCAACGGCTAAACTGTTGATCATGTGGCTTCAAAACAGCAGTTCACAAACCAATGGTTGACGTCGTGCACCTCTTACAGTCCATGATTATTTCTGTGCAGACAGTGAATAAGAGAAAATGGAGATGAATCCCTTTTCAATAAGTGCTCTCCAAATGTTTTACAGAAATCCAGTTTTCTGGGGTCAGCCATCAGCTTTAGGCAAGACAGGAGCCAAAACACAAAGAGAAACAAACTCTGAACTGACACTAATTTGATTTCCCATCCTAACATTACATTGATGAAGTGTTTTACGGAGTGAATGCACTCAGACTAATAGGCAGTGTCAATGACTCAGAGCCCACATACAGAATTGTTAACATCCTTCTGGCTGACTCAGCTGTGTGCTTCATACATCAAAGGACTCATTCAAATGTAGTTTTTAAACAGACCCAAACCAACGTTGTTGACCTATTTGTCAAATGATGACTCTCGGTTAGTTTGCCTGGGTATAGACTTCAAATCTATTTCACCCGAGCCCCATGGGAGCTTTGAAAGCGTCTATTACAGATAGAAATTCCACATGTTTTAGACAAAGCCTCACAACATAAACAGAACATTGAGAATATGAGGTCAGCGATTGGATCCAGCAACAATATTCAAAATTAGCTATAAAAAAATAACCATATTACATTTAGTGAGCAACCCAAAACACCCCACACGCTCTCAACCGCAGACCTTCATCTGGTAAAACTAGGCCAACGGTGCGGCTTATTGTCTGGGTGTTACACCTCCACGTGACGCCCAAAAGAGTCCCCAACAGCAAAATAATAAGGAAAGACAAAATACAGGTAGAGGGCAGTGTCCCTGCAGATACTGATACTGCCATACACTGTAGTATGTTGAAAAAAGTCACTAAAAGGTAAAAGCATAGTACATCATAAAAGAGTCGTACTATAGTATGTCAAAAAAAAGTCATGGTATAGCACAGGGTTCAGCAACCTGTACTATCCAAAGAGCCATTTTGCCCTATTTTCCACCAAATAAAATTTGTCTGGAGCCACAAAAGCTATTTGATATCACAACTTATAAAGTTTTATATATAATCATATTATATATACAAAAACTATAGTTTGTTGTATTTATGAAATTATAGAACAAGAATAAAGACAATTCTTGACTTTGTATTGCTATTTTACCTGTTATAACAATATCAAACTCATGAAGAGGAGGAAAAAAAGTATCGGCCTAGATTGAGGTCAGTTAAATATAGAACTATGCGAATTGTGAGTCCCCGCCATTTTTGTGGTTCATGGTAGAGTGGTCGTCCTGTAACCACAAGGTAGCAGGTTCGATCCCTGGCCTGCAATAACTTATTATTTAAATAAAATAACTTTGGAATAAATAGTTTATGTCTCTATAAATAACACTACTATGTTTCCATTTTAAAACGCATAGCTTTTGCTCCGTTCACACTGAGCGTCCACACTACGCCGGAGTTTCAGAGCACCGAGGACGGAGGAGTTTCTACTAACGGACGCCTCACTGTCTCACGAGCTGCCACAAAACCAGCAGAACGAGTTGAGTTTGGAGACCTGATCCACTTCGTGAAAGTAGATTTACTTTGCTCAGTTTGCTGCAGCAGTTGAGAAATCGCTCTTTTTCGCTGATCTGCAGCTTGATACTTCTGTCTTTCAACATTATATTTGTTGTTGTTTGTTAACTTCTCGCCACATATCGAGCATACAGGTAAAGCCAGCATCGTTGGCAGTGAAAGTAAATGAATACGTCCACGCAGAATTAAACTCTATTTTCCTCCGTGACTTTCCTTTTTTTTCGATTGATCAGTTGATAGTTTACCGAGGGGGGGGGGGTCCTGTGAGGGGTTGGGGGGGGGTCTTGTGGGGGGTTGGGGGGCGTCCTGTGAATCATGATTAGCCACCTGCAGAGAAAGGCTCCTGACAGCGACGTAAGGCTTTTTGTCAAAGCCTCAGGGAGCCGCAACAGAGGGGCTGAAGAGACGCAACAGAGGGGCTGAAGAGACGCATGCGGCTCCAGAGCCACGGGTTGCCGACCCCTGGTATAGCATGTCGCTAAAAGTCAGGATATAGTATGACGGAAAGAGTCATAAAAACGTTATGGTGATAAACTATATAATGTAATTTTATTGCATACGATACCATGATATTATGACAATTGTATGGCATACTACAATTTTACCTTTTTTATGACGTACTATCTTACATACTAACATTCTCTGTTATGATATTTTTATGGCAAATAAAAAAAGTTATGACATTTCTATGACTTTTTTATGACGTACTATACTACGACATATTTCATTAGATTTGTTATGACACACTATGTTATGATGGTGTTATGACGTTGACACACACGCAGTTAAATACAGTTAATGGTTTGACTGAATATTATATGGTTCATTTACGCACCTTTACGGGATGATGATCTAAACATGTTTGATTTTTTAACATTTCAAACATTTTTGACACATTGTTTGGCCTGTGAATGTCCTCAGGCAGTGTGTCGCTGTAGAAGAGAGATGGAGAGAGACTTCCGTTTAGACTTTAGATATCTGACAGTGTTACACAACCAAATGTGACTTGTTAGCACATGGATGCCCAGCAGGCCGTTTCCCTCCGCTGCCTCTGACAGCTTACCTGTCAGCAATACTATGCCATGTAAGGGCACTAATGCAAGATGAAAACGCCACTCATCTCGTGCGTATATACACACTCAGCCTCATTCCACGAAAAAAAGAAAAAAAAAGCTACATTGTGGAAGATGAGAACTTTTTTTTTAGTGATTGATGATCAAAATTCATGTGTTGAACATTTGATTATCATGTCGACAGTTCAAATCCATTTTAACCACTTGATAGGAGCACGGAGAGAAACAAATTCCTCCTCTCCCCCAGTTTTCTCAAGATTCCTGAGTTTCACATTCAGTGTTTTCAAGAATATTTTGGATTACAATTAATACATAGTTTATTGTGTTCATCAAGTGTATTTGTATGGCCTTTAAACAGGGTCACAGTGTTAGGTGGGATTGGAGAAGCTACAAAATAAAACAGTGAACTATAAAAAAAACTTACAACCAAACTCCCTGAGAAACTGAAATGCAATAGTTGGTGCTTCATCATCGAAAGGTTGGTGTTCCTCCGACTGCATGTATTATAGAACCCTCATTATGCAAAATATGGGAGAGATTTCGAAAAAGTAATACAGTTTGTTTTCTGTAGCCCCCTTTTTGCACTAAACAATCATAAATAAAGAAATCCATCACAGAAGAAATGCAACTGCTTCACTGACGGTTGCCTCAATAGAGCCGAATACAATGCAGTCATTGCTGTGAGGTCAATGCCCACACAGCAAGTTCCTATCTATGTACACATTTGATCTGTCTCTGGGGTTTGTTTGAAAGCATCGGGGAAATGCAGGAAGTCAGAAGCTGATGCATTGCAAGAAAATAATCAATGGATTTCCTGATAAATCTGAAATCAGTCCACCTGTACCGTCACTATCTCACTCACACACACGATAACATGTCTGTACTGTCACATCTGTCTTTGTCATTTGCCATTATCATACCGATTCAGGCTAACAACACCATTGGTGTTGCTGTGTAACCGAGGGATCTTAAAATGAACTTCTCTAATAAAGATAGAGGGAATTCCCATTTGTGGAATCAGCTTTTCCAGAAAGGCAGACTAATTGTGTACCTGGTTAGGGATTACTTCTTTCCCCTTGTTGCTTCACACAGCCATTAGAGCTCAGTGGTTTACGGCTCTGGCCTAGGACTTTCTCTCTCGCACACACACACACACACACACACACACACACACACACACACACACACACACACACACACACGTGTGAACTCATGCACAGCTGTTGTATTGATCTGTCACATAATGAGACGGGAGGAAGCGTGACGAGAGAAGCAGGTTAAAGCTGATTAAAAAGGAGCTATTCCAAGCTCTCACTGTGCTCATTTGATATTAGTAATCATTAATTGGTGTTATTTCTGACTCTTAATGAGCCTGGTTAAATATCTCTGACAAGCATTCCGAGGTAGCTCTGCGTATGTGAGTCCTGCTGTGTCTGGGTCACAGGCGCATGGAGGGCGAAGGGGACAGCGAGATAGACAGAGGATAAGTAGACGCTCTGAGTCATGCAGCGAGCATGAAATATTAGCCCCGCGAGCCACAGCACGAGGTACTTTTGGAGAAATTTGTCATCATCGGTATTCTTTCTTCCATTGAACTGTATGAGCTGATCTGACGCCTCATACATAGAGAACAAGAGAAGCGCTTGTTGAAAGTATCTAAAATTCTGGAGTTTCAACAGAATTATTCATTAAGGCTCAACAGTGACTCATCTGGGTGGTCCCGTCCTGCTGAGAATCTGGTAAAAGTACATTTTTACATAAGACAAAAAAAACCCCAAAAAAAATAGCAGCACATAAGCAGTTCACATAACACATGGAGGCATTACTAATACTTCTTTTTTTACAAACACTTTTGAACAAGTTCAGCAACTACAGTTTCATACATATCACGGTAAAACATTATATGTAAAAAAAAACAACAACAACAATAAATAAACAAAAAAACCTTTGTCCTCCCCCCTGATATTATTAAGGTATCTTGTCATCTTGTGAAAGGTAAACCATTCCAAAGAAGTTAAATCTATTAACAAAAGGCTGGAAGTCACTATATTGTATCTGTGGTGTTACAAATGTGTGAGGTCATAACCAGGGTCACACCAACAGCAAATACTGCTTTGGGGCATTTGGTTGGGTTGTGGTGTTAAAGGAGTGTGGATAACAAGATAACACATTGGAAAATAAGTATATATAAATACAGAGCAAATTATCACACTTGGCATGAAGTGATACGATGTTGAGTCATTTTGTCTCTGCATAAATAAACAGGAACACGAGATGACTGAGTGAATGGATGACTGAGAGGGTTCAGACAGGTGGAAGATAACTTTAAGGGGATTACAGTCCATGAAGCTCACTTTGTATGGAAGGTGGTAGTACAAGTACTCAAGTGTGTCTGTAAACCATTCAGGCTATATGGGCAGATGTGCTGCTTGAGCAATTGTGCTGGTGGAGATGTTGAGTGTGTACTTGAGTGTAGATTAATACAAATGCAGCCCTGCCTCCTTAAAATGACGTTCCCATACAACAAAACTGCATTGTGTATCACGTTTTATGGGAAACGTATTTTGTCACGGATTACGTTGCTTTTGACGTACAACGAATACGTTTTAAAACAAGTCGGCGGAAGTTCATATGTGGAGAAAACAAGGGGGGTGGATGGGTAGAAAGACACAGGGCATTAACCCAGGAGAAAGATGTTTGTGTTCCATGTGAACCAAGTACTTTTGTTACCTGAACATAAAACAAAAACGCAACAAAACTACTTGGTTGTTTCAATTTTTTTTTTTTACTAATATTGTAGTGTAGACCTAATGAAGTAGTTTTGTAGCTATTTTGTTTTGTTCCACTTTACAACACTAATCAGGTGTGTCAAACCTTTTAAGACTGCGACCGTAATCTTGGAGAAATAACGTTTCTCTCGAAACGTATTTGAGAGTTCAGTTTAGTTTCATGGAAACATTATTTTGTAGAAGACAGGATCGGGAAAAAAATCCTTAGAATCCTTAAAACAACGTTTTGCCGCACCTGCTATTAAGAGCAATGCAAAGTAATAGCAACTTTTGTTTCTGAAAAACTACATGACCAAAGTTTATGATCAAGATCATGCAACTATTATCAGAAATATCTGTGAAAATACTTAAGCAATCTAAAACTAAAATGTGTTCCTGTAATTCAATTATGGTAATTGATAAATGATGAACAATTGAAATGTTAGGTCAGCTTCTGATCACAACAGTGGAAGACCTCACTGTAAAGCTTTCAAAATATCAACTCTAATGACACATTGCCATAGAGCCCGAGATACTGTGTGTATCCATCAGTGATGCCACGTAACGACACAATTTACCAGCAATGTCACACAATAATAGCATATTACCAAGTCAGTGAACTCCATTGATTCACACACACATGGAGCCTCCATAATAGCCCTTGAAAAACAAAACTGTCTATTTACGTGTGGTAAATGGAGCCCGATAAGGGCTCTATGTGATGCAACCGTTTTTTGTTTTCCTTTTGTTTCTGGGTCAGAGCTCCAGAACTGCATGTGCACAATATCAACTCATCATCTACTTGAGGGTTGGCGTATGTGGGTCACTGATAATAGAGCGTTGGTCTTAGCTTGCAAATGCAAAAGCCTGGTCGTCTGAGGTTAGGAAGTCAGCGAATCAAATTATGTCCGTACCGAACACCATTGGAATCTATCTGATAGCTGTTGAGATATTTCACTAAAAACCCACAAATATCAAGGTAACGGGGGTATGGTTTATGTCTGGGTCTAATCTATCAATCAGCGGGGGTGATCAGAGTCCATGGCCATAGGATTTTAGAAATACATCGGTCATGAGTCCAAGTGCCCCGTCTTGGTGGGGAAATACATAAATATAGCAATATGCCTTGAAACAAATCAAGCAATTTTTCTTTTCAACAGACAATCCAGCAGCAACATGATTCTCTTAGTGCCATGGGCAAACGAGCAACCAGCTGTTCGCTTCCACATTCAACATGCCTCACTTTCAGTGCACATGTTAGGCATGCTATTTGCTAGGAAGCATTGCTAAAAAGTAGCATCGGAGCATTTTTTTTTTTTCATTTTTAGAAAATAGTCCCAGTAATGTGATTATTTTTAAGGACTTAAACTTAGGAAAAAGTGTGGCATATTCATGGTAACACGATTTGTATGTGTTTCCGTTTCGCCAGGTGTGAAATTGGACAACTGGGTAATGAAATGGGCATCAAAGAGTAGGAGGCATTATATGTAGGGCAGCAATCAGAGGCAAATTATATAACATGTTCATCCTCGGTGAGTAACAGCGCCCCTCCACGCACACTCACACCTACAAGAGGACTCTTCTCAGCATGTCATGGTGGCCGACTCTTTGTATTTGCTAAAAAAAAAGTGAAGCTTTAAGACATCATTTTTCTGGATACGTGAGCAATTACTCTTCACCCAGTCATTGTTGTTGATTTTTTTCAGACGCGGCGAAATTACAGTTCTGTGCCATGGACGGCTCAAACAGCCAAACAAGGACACAGCGTCTCATCAGTCACAGGCCAACAGTGCGGCTGTAAGGCACCAAGTGACTAATCTTGGTGATACTGCCATGTTTCCTGAGCACCATCAGGGCACCATCAGGGGAAGGCGTGGGAGTGAGTGAGTGCCTGATGGACTTATCTTCTGGATACATAAAATGGTCGCTTTGGAGTTTAATCAGAAAGACTGTTCCTTCTTAACTCATTCAGTTTTGCCCAAACAATGCCTCTTGGCTCATATCCATTTAACTGGTTTCTTGCTTACCTCTATTATCCAATCAGTTTTAAAATGTTAAAGACACCTGCCATAACCCTAACCTTACCTATGTGTTCTTTCAATCCCATGAAGTTAAAAAATGATCCCGCTCAAACACATTGCAGCGAATTATTCATTCATTTAGCAAAACATGTACGGCAAAATCTGATCTTAATTTAATTGCTGACATATCTATTGTCTCTCCTGTAGCACTCTATTGCCTCATTTCCTCTGCATGGTTTGGCTCAACTCGACTCTACTCAACTCCCTTTTTGTTCCAGGTGCTCGTCAATGAGGGATTCTTAGCGGATCGAAGCTGCCGTGACATAATCCTCAATGGGAAACAGTTCAAGTTGCTCCATCCATCATTTCTTTGGAAATCAAACATCAGCAATTCATCAATTGACCGTGGCGTGGTTTTGCTGGCTGACATTTTCTAGGTCAAGTGAATAAAAGAATTGCGGTCGCTATTGACGGTAGCTTGGCAAATAAAAAAATGGCGGAAGTTTTGCGCTAGTGACAGTTCACTCCGACCAATCAATGGTTCACATCGTTTCAACCAGGTACCAGGTACTATCCACAACTTTTGCCAACGGAAAAAAGACAAAAGAGTGGTTCCAAGGGATTTGAGTAAAGACGTGACGAGCTGGTACCATGCAGTAGAAATCAGGCACATGTGAGCCTCGGCTAATTTGGCTAGAAAAGGGAAGCCATTAAATCTACATCACTTACACTTAAAAATATGATTGTTCTTCTCTGTAGGGATCTCAGTTCCATGTGATTTATCTGTTCATGGTGCTGGTGGCCTGAATTCCTTCAAATCACAAAAACGTGACATTTCAGATTGAGAGCCAGATTTAGGTTGATTATCATCAGCTTCATGGAAGCTGTGACTAAGTTTGCACCTGTGGATGGAAATACACGACCACACGACACTGAAAAAACACAGATGCACAAACACTCACATACGGACATGTGTACAGTATTTATACGGCAAGAACGACGGAAATCTTTTTTTTTTTTTTAAATGTGTCACATTTTCACTTTCATCATGTGGAACCTCGGAATCCAGCATGACTGATCACCCAACTGATCACTGTTGAGCCTAATGCAGACTGACTAGCCATCTGACTGCTGCTGACTCACACATGCATGTACACTCCCACCCAGAAAGTGGCAAAATGCTGCAATCTAAAAGCTTTTCACCCGTCTTTTGAGATAATTGCAGGAAATGAGAGGTAGGTAGGTCAGGGATTCTGAAATGTGTGCACATAACACTGCTTAGAGTCAGCCATAAATGGGTCTATTAAGTGAATATCAGTCATTGAGTACCATTGCCCTCCTTCCACATTGTTGGACTCACGATGGACAGTTTAAATAAAAGGATCAAAATCAATGCAGAAGATCAAGAGATGTATTTTTTTCTCCACCTCCACCCATTCTTCCTCCCTGTCAAAACTGGAAGCCCACTAGGGCTAAGTAATCCTTACTTGCCACGAGTGACGCATCAGATTTGGTCCTTCAGCTCGATCTAGAAAACTATGCCGTTCTTTTTTTAATAAAACATTTTTTTGTCCATTTGTTTATGCATCTGGCCCTGGTGTCACCAAACATGATTTTCAGGAAACACGGCATCTTTCACTGCTATTCTGGCCTTTTTTCCCCTCTGACATACAAACACAGGCAGGCACACGCATTCCCCAAGCGAGCATATCTCCGACTCTGTTTGTCTTGTGCCGAGAAACATCTCAGCACTGAGTCCCAGTTAAACCAACAAATTATTATAGAGCGATTAGCGAAAAGATTATAGAGCAGAATACATTAATTCACACTTTTGGAAGTGAGTCATGGGGTTGAGCTGCCGGCTGGAGTGGTTTTGCTCTCCTACTTCCTAATGACTTTCCATTCAGTGTGTCGGCAATTTAAATGAAGATGAGAGATAACAACGTACTTAAATGTTTGGATTTCGGCCCGCTATTAGACCTTTTTATGAGATGTGCTAGTGTGGTTTGACTGATAGAGTTTGTCGTTTTACTGAAATTCTATACGGCTTCATCTCACAGGAAGCTGTCAGTAGTAACAGGACCTGACAGCAGTTGCAACAAATAGTTGTGAGTCACGTGACTGTGGAGACGTTTGTAACCCCATCCGACCCTTCTCCACACGAACTAAAGAATGATGACTTTCTGGGTGAATGAGGTCAACTTGCAAGTTCATTTGTTTATGTGTAAATACGTCATTAAATGAGTGTTTCACCAGCAGATGTTCAATATTCCTATTTCATCTTTATGTGTGGCGTAGCCTTGCTTAGTTATAAACATGCAGATGCATAGCTGTGATCCATTTTAATTCCTATGAAACCCCATTTGCCCTGCCAGGCATTACAAATTATGACAATTTTTCTCATCAGTGACACCTTAATTAGCATTGAGTTGATTTTAATTCACTTAAGATATTAATACTCAGTGTCCCCAGATAGTGTCAAACAAAAAGTTCAATTGCGTTGGCAATTCTCAAATCAGCAGAAATATTCTAACACTCCCATCCTTCACTCTGATTTCCATCTATTTATCTCCTGAACACGTTTCACTGCTATTTTGATGTTGTAGCTTTTGAAATCCAGACATTAACATAATGCCTATGAATCATGAGCCTCCAGTCCAGGCATGGAGGCTTACTGTACATCCGCACATGCAGCTCACATCCAAAACCTGAATATATAATCCAGGCGGATACATTTGTGGATTTTGGTTGGTTTAGTTATTACACCCAAGTGATACGTGAAATGTGGAGAGGAAGCTGATGTATTTGCGGGGCAAAGGGATGTTTGTCAAAACAAACTCCCTGGTGATTTGTCGTTCCTCTTTGATATTATAATTTTAAATTGTTACATTTTTGAGTCAACATTTTTGGTAGTAAAGCAGAGGTAAACACTAAAATCATAGATTATATGTTGAATATGTCATTCTTCAATCTTACAAATGTCCCGTGAAGCAAGGATTGTGGGATTGCGATTAAGTGCCACAAAATATGACAGATGCACGCTGGAGAGAAAACTATTTCAGCCCAACGTTTGACTGCTCAAAATATATAACAGGGCAACTGAGGCTGAAGATGCGTGCATGGCCTCAAGAAAACAATCGTAAGTGAGAGTGTTTTGAAAAGAGAACCGCAAATAGTGCATTGAAAATTACTCCACAGACAATATTGTGCTTCGCTGCCCTGAATCGCAATGCAGTTAAGAAACAAGCAAAAATGGAGCCTTATAAATAGACAGAAATATAGCATCAGTGCAACATGCAGGACACATGATGCACAATAATAGAAAAGGCCTTCTTTTCCAATGTTTTTTGTGGACAATTTTCTTTTGTGTATCCTGAATTGACTCAGTCAAACGAGGAGAGAAAAGGCAGAAAGGGTAAATATGTAAACAGGAATTGTTTTGTGTATTAGTTGGAGACGACTTTCAGTTGCGGATTGGTACACATTCGGTGCTCCTGTGAGTATTAACAACAGCAGGAAGGTTTCTGATGGAATGACAGAAAATAAACAAGAAAAGTGCACTCAGTAGAGTGCAGATCACCACCAGGTGTTTCTGCAAATACCAATGCTTTATTGTTTGATTGACTGGATACAACCCACAGTTGGCTAATCCCCCGTCTAGACTGCAGGTTTTATCAGATGGGGTTTTCACTCGCACGTCTCAGACAACAGCTACGCTGTAATTGTAACCTATGCAGCTAAAAGCTGTTATTAAGTTTTAATATGTTTTCAAGGGAGAAAGTAACAGTAGATTCCCAAAAGGTTAATCCAGATAACGCCTGTTTGGGCCTTTGCTGCAGCGTTTTCAGAGATGTAACTGAGCCGCTCGCCGACCGGCGCTTGAGCATACTTCAGGGTTAACCGTCCTGCTGGTAAAATGTTCATTTAGTAGGCAGTGTGCTGGAAATACTGATTGAGTATATAGTATGCAGTACATTAGCATGCGATTACGAACACAGCCCATGTCTCTGCGGCTGAGCGGCGGCAGAGCACTGAGGTGAAGAATCACTTGAGTTGGGAGTGCGAAGGAGTCAATCGGTGGCGGTATTAAACGAGTGGGATTCACCACAACCACGAGAGGTCCTTTAGAATACAGCCATAAATGAGCCACCAAAATATTATGCCGTTTGGTGCAGCAGTATGCGAGACTAGCCGTGGACAGATACACACACACACACACACACACACACACACACACACACACACACACACACACACATCTCATCATCTCCTGGCAGAGAACTACAGTAACCGCGTTGGAAGGAACATGTCACCCAGTGTAACAGTGTGGCTTAAGTACTTTTAAGTAGTTTTTTGGACAACAATAAAGGCACAGAGGACATAATGTCATGGCTTAAATACACAGGCAATACTTGTCAGCAGGTTCAATTCCCTGTTGGTTTTGGTCTTTTCATGGGATTTGTTGAAAATAAGAAAAAACAGACTATCATCAGACATATATTTTTAAATTTAGCCTCATTGGGTAGACACATCTCATTACATCATCATTTTTCTTGTTAACACAGTGATAAGCGAAGCCGAAGCACAAAATACAGTACATAACAATGTCACATAATTTGTAGTGATTTATTTGACAAGAATGAGACGAGTTGGAAAATTCTCTCTCTCTCTCTCTCTCTCTCTCTCTCTCTCTCTGACTGTTGACGTACAATATCCTGGCGGACAAACCCAGTAAGAATCCCCGGTGTGCAGCGGTTCATGATGATTGTGATGACATTCCATAAAAGTTATCTGAATACACCTTTCATATTTTGTCTGAGCACCCTCTGTCATTTTAAATAGGACACTGTTTCTAATTTGTGTCCTCTCTCTCTCTCTCTCTCTCTCTCTCTCTCTGTGTGCGAGGACACTGATAGTGGTTGTCTAGTCAGACAGGCGATTCGACTGTTGACGTACAATATCCTGGCAGACATCCTGTCCATCGCTACAGCGTGTAGCCTCGATCGCAAAGATGTTTGTTTTATCAGCTACTTGGGCGTATGTCTTTACTTTTGAAATGACCCGTCCGTCTTCCAAAATGTGTCAAACAAAAAACAGAGAATAGATGATTAGTTTCCACTTAAGGAAGCCATGAAATAAATGTCCGGGCCACAAAAGCCATAAAGTCAAAAACCCAACCATAAAGATGGTATCATTTCTCCTGTTCACATTTATTACTCCCTATTTACTCAACTACTGTACATGTACAACTCAATTTGCTTCAACAAGGTGAGCCTATGAACCGACTCTGCCGGACTGGAAGGCCATTTGGAATAAGCCCAAGCACCATATCAACGCAGTGTTACAGACAAAGATTTTACAGTGGCGACAGAATGGATTGTACTATTTTAGCTTTGGCTCTGATAAGACGTAATGCAGTTTATGATGGGCAGGAAGAGCCCACGTTTACAGTCCGTCTAAACTACCGCAGAAGTTCCACAGTAAAAAGATATAGTAATATTCGGATGTTGGTTAATCCATGTTATAGTTTCATTTCAGTAGCACATTCACACTGGACTTCACTGTTGGCGCATGCTGTCATTTTAACATCTCCTCAGCCCCGATGTGTTTAATGGGGACGTTTGCCGCACATTTGCTCAGCAATACAGCGCCCCCAGATTGCCAAACCCAAAAGGTAAAGTCTGGGGTAATTACATGAGCATGAATTGTCATGTAATATTGTACAATGACTAACCACGTGTGAGCATCAAGCAATTAGCTACTACACACCAGCTGCTTTGCAACAGTGCAGCAACTGGGTAATATTAAGAGCCAGAGCATCAAGGACAACTCTCGGTGCTTTTAGTATTAAACTCTCGGTGCGTTTAGTATTAAACTCTCGGTGCGTTTAGTATTAAACTCTGTGGTGTAGACAGTGTGGAGACTGAAAGGTTCCTCCTGTCGTAAATACTCACTAGAAAACCAAATGAATCCACAGCTGAATATATATCTTTTTTACTCCTGTTTGGGTAAACTGCAGTGGCCATCTGTTTGAGGAAATGACAGCCTTCTGTAAAATAAATAAATAAATCAACTAGATATTTATGAACTGTTTTCAAGATTCAAGTCTTTAGTAGGAACAAATGGCCTTGATTTATTTTTTATTTTTGTTTGTTTATGGGTTGTGTATTTTGTTTATGTATTATTTTTGGGGGAGGTGGGGTTGGGGCATTAACGGTTTCATTACATTACAACGTCCACGTGCTATCCGCATCAAAACATGATCAGTCCTCCTTCAACCGTTCTGGTGAGAACAGATATGTGAAGGTTAATTCACACGTAGGACAACATTTATATTTGGCATCTGTCACATTTCCATATCATCATCTTTTTGGTGTGGCGTCATTTTGACAGGACAACAGCAGTGAACATTTCCTACAGGAGTGTTGCTCTGCACTTACTCTTCTTGAGGTTTCTTCCAGTTACTCCTCTTTAACGGTTTTTTTTGGAGGGGGGGGGGGGCATTCCTTTTCTGAAGCAAGGGTCTAAGGACAGAGGTTTTCATTTGTATGCTGCACAGATTGTATACTCCCTTAAGGTCAATTTGGGATTTGTGATATTGGGTGATTGTAAATAAAATGTATTTGGGTGTGTATGTAATCAGGAGGAGGAGGGCCAAGAGACAGCACCAGGACTACTCCTCACAGCCACTCGGAAATCTATGTCAAATGAAGACGCAGAAAGCTAATAAAAATACAGTTTCAGATTGAAGTCTACGAGAAAATCAGTTCCTCCAAGAGTTTTGTCAGTATATGAAGAAAAAAAATGAACACAGGTAGGAGGAAACGTTAGCAACGCTAAAGTGATAGGAGGGTAATTACAAGAAACAGGGAAAGAAAGAAAAGAAAGTGAGGTTGTATGTGCATAAAAAGCACACAATGGCTCATTCAGTGTCACGACGTGGGTCTCGTAGACAAAGCAACCTGTTGAACAGGCATTGACCACTGAACAAAACTCAGCCCATTAATGACAGGATGATTAAATATATAGGGCTATTCCTGGATTGAACAACACAATTGATGGAACGCTTTGACCTGAAATAATTACAGCCTGTAAATAAAAAGGCATTTTGCTGTAAGAGATTACTGCACGCCACGATATTCTCACAATGTGAGTTTCATATTTGCACACGTCTGAAAATCCGTTTCAGGCCAACAGGCAACGCCATCTGGTGATAATCATCACCACAGGGCAGCACGACCGTAAATAGGAATGCAAAAAAGAGCCTGGGATATGAGACATTATGACGCATGAGGCACAAGACAATCCATCCAGTGGCCACAGATGGGAGGTTCACTTTTCATTTCACTTCAAGCTCTTAATGGTGCTGACTTCTATGTTGTGTGGGTTCAGTTTGTATTTCGTGTAGGTTTGTGGCATTCTTTCTCGTGCAAGCTGGATATCGGGATATGCAGTGTGCAACAACGGCCGGGTACTTAACTGGAATTAATAAAAGACGGAGCCCGCGGATCTCACAGGATAGACTGCGTATTCATAACAATATATATGTATTATCCCTGACGTTCTTTTTAATTCCCAGTGCATCAATTTTACCTTCACCTGCCTCATGTATGCCCACTTCTGTTTTTCATTTCCTGCATTTCCCCAGAATACCTCTCAACAACCCTCCAGATGAGAGGGATGTAAATGTTCGTAGAGAAGGAGAGTGGTGGCATTAGCAAGCACTTCCAATTATAATAAAGGCATAGCAATACAGCAAAACAATATTAAGGCGCAACATGCGATTGACTATCACAACAATCCCTCAGCGACGTCAACAGCACAACAACAACAACACAATATACTTCCTTACGTAACTAAACGTCTACATCTTGATCGGGTAAAAACACAGCTAAATCAATTTAAAAAGGCCCTGAAAACCTATTTTCACAAATCGGCTAATTAATCAAAACTAAGATTTTCTACATGAAGACACAAGTCTCTCCCAAATATTAAAAAGCTTTGGTTATTTCACGTTATTTGGCTATTTTCCGTTTTCTCCGTGCAATGGCTTGAAGTGAGCGGGATGCAGTTGTGGCCCAATTAGGCGACATTTATATCAAAACATAGCGACAGTTTTGGTGTTGTCCGCTTATGTTGCCAGGCAACTGACTCTCCATCAAACCTGATGAAACCACACTAATAACGCAGACAAACTGGGCTTTCGAGTATTAAATCCCATCCTCCAGTTCCCCTTCAGGTAAAAATGGTTTGCACCGTCAGCACCGTCAGCGCCGTTAGCTGCGAGCCACCGGCTGAGCCGGCGCCATGGAGAGTCTCTGAGAGGCAATAGAAATGCCGAGCACCTTTAACAATATTATATATTATCGAGAGATACCAAAGTCTTCAGGTGGGAATATGCATTTCTCTATCACTGCACTGCCAGAACAATATGACTGGAACTGTCATCAGTTTAGACGCCCGGTTTTAAATTCCACAGCAGTGACTGCAGCCGTTACTGTTCCTCACAGTGTGTGCATCAGGCCAGGAGAGTCTACAGCTAATATTCCCACAGTGCTTAGCTCTGCTCCACTGCCCATCAGGTACAGCAGGGGGGGGGGGGGGCAGTGTATGAGTGCATATTAACAGCCTGTGTTGGTGGCTTGTCGTGGTTCCGCGCTGTTGCCTCACCCAACAAGGCAGGGGGAGAGTCACAGTCTGCGGAGTCTCAGGGGAAACTTGGGAAGATCAGTCACGAGTCAGGCTCACTCCCCGAGGGGGAAACCTGACAAACTGGAGGCAGGATTCGCAGTCAGAAAGTTACAGGGCGACGCATCAAACCTAATTGGACACCGAGGACCGCTGAGGGCCTTTCAGTCGTGCGTTTGCCTCGCGAGACTGAGCCGATCTATAAGCTGCTCTCCCGAGAATGTGCATAAAATGTCACCAGCTTAAGGGCAGATAAGTTCTGCAAAAGGTATTTATTTTTTTCTAAATTAACACTGCGTGTTAGCAAATCATATGGTTTTAGCTCAGGCCTCAGTGGCTTCCCTTTTACTACTGGAGGAATGAAACAACAGACTGAAACCTGCTCCTGCTAGCTCTCCATTCATACTGGCATGATAAGACTGAGGGGGGGGTAAATACTATTTCCTGCTGATGAAACATTGCGCTGGTTACATCAGTGGGTGAAGTAAATAGTCAGATATAACCTATTTTTATGATAAGAAATCAGTCGTTGGTACATATGAGTCAACACTATAGAGCAAGGATGTGGAAAGAATCAAGCAAAGAATCTATTTAAAAATGTTATTGGTTTATGTAAACCATCCAAACCTTTCAGATCATCTCGAGACAAAACACGGAGAAGCAGTATTCAGTTTTTATGCACCACTCACCTGGAATAGAAAGAAATAAAGGCTTAGAACATTTGTGTGCCACGACCTTTTATTAAATGAAATATTCATTTTGCACTGGGATTTCTATTTCAGTTTGATTGAATTTCAGCTTTATTTTTATCTGCTATTTTATTGTATTACTTTTTTTGAAATATATTCAAGCATTTTAATATTGCCTTGTGGTTCTTTTATATGGTGTTTTAATGCCTTTTTATGTAAAGCACTTTGGAATTGCCTTGTTGTTGAAAGATATGAATACGTTTGCCTTACCAGAGTTCCTGTACAGTGGAGAGCCAAGTGTTACAACTGCCTCATATTGTGCACAGTGAGTACAGAAATATAGAAATTATAGAAATCTGTGAGGCGTTTTCAAAACAGGAAACGGACCATAAAAATAACCCAAACATGATGAGAATACACCGTCTATTTAATGCAATGTCATCTTTCATCTCTCCACACCTGTGTGACCGGAGCACTGTGCACATTTTTATCCCCCAGTCTTTGTAAGGTGGTTGTTCTCATTCATAGCACATCAACAAAAGAAGTAAATAAATATAAAATAAATAGATTTACCGCGTGCCTGGGTTATCATTCCCGGCACCATCAGGGTCTTTAGTGCAGTCCAATAATTGTCTGCAGAACATATTCATACAAAGGGATGTCAGAGCTGTAATTATAAGAATGTATGACACATAGTGCAGCTTCACAAAGGTTTGTTTATTTTCAGGATGATCCCGTCTCATGAAGAGGAACCACAGAAGCCATTAATCAGCAGGATGGGTTTGACCCTGTAAGAAGTGGACTCTCTGCAGCGAGACAATCTAAAAAGGATCTTGGGACATCTGCCTCCATGTCTCCATGTTTCCTCATGCGTTCCACGCTCTGCCTGCCGTCGAGATATCGACTCCTTTCTCCTCCTGAATTGGCCGCGTACAGCGATTTACATACTCCATCGTCATTGGTTGCCTGGATGTTACACTGCAACAGGCTGCCCTCTGCTGATTGGTTGCAGCTGCAGGAGGGCATGGAAGGGCTCTCACCAAAACAGGCATAAAAGGCAGCTGTGGGGAGCAGACGCATCGGAGCATCTGATAAGCAACTTTAAGGAGCTGTGACGGAGAGCCACTGCCAGTTTGAAAAAAAAGAAGAAAAAAAAACAGAGCAAGTGAAACAAAGCAAGAAAAGGAAGCTCAAGATGAAGACTCACAAGGAACTGCTGTAAGGGAGATATTCAAGGAAAAGCAATTAGGAAGACAGAAGTCAGGGACAGGTGTTGTCATTTGTAGTGTCAGCTTTACAGCAGCTGTTCACCGCTGAGGAAGTGAGTCAACCGAGATTGTTTCTGGGACATTTCCTTTTTCTCATTTTCCCCCTCGACAAAAAACAGCGCCATGTCTCTGGAGGTGAAGGAGAAGACGCAGGTGCGACTAGTCTTCCTGGGGGCAGCGGGAGTGGGCAAGACGGCCCTCATCCAGCGCTTCCTCCAAGACACCTTTGAGCCCAAACACCGGCGCACAGTGGAGGAGCTGCACAGCAGGGAGTACGACATCGGCGGGGTCAAGATCACCGTGGAGATCCTGGACACCAGCGGCAGCTACTCCTTCCCGGCCATGCGAAAGCTCTCCATCCAAAACAGCGACGCCTTCGCGCTGGTGTACGCCCTCGATGACCCCGAGTCCCTGGAGGCCGTCAAGAGCCTCCGCGATGAGATCCTGGAGCTCAAGGAGGACAAGAACACGCCGATCGTGGTGGTGGGGAACAAGTTGGACAAGCTGGACCGCGAGAAGGAGCGCCGGGTGTCCAACGAGGACGCGCTGTCGACCGTGGAGATGGATTGGAACAACAGCTACCTGGAGGCGTCGGCGAAGGACAACTCCAACGTGGTGGAGGTGTTCAAGGAGCTCCTGCAGCAGGCGAACCTCCCCAGCCGCCTCAGCCCCGCGCTGCGGAGACGCAGGGAGACCTTTCCGAAGGACACCAACTTCCGACCGCCCATGAACAAGACCAACAGCTGTATCCTGTCCTAGTGATAGACAGGAGGAGGGAAAGTGTTGCTTTTAGTCTCCCGGAGGGACGAGCGATGAGAGCACTCGGAGGAAGAGATTAAAGAGGAAAGCCGGGACTTGAAGTCAGCGGGGGCGTTAAGCGAACGAGATAAGTGATTCTGGACCAGCAAAGGACACTTCAGGGTTCAAAAACTGAGAGGAACAGAAACCGAGGAGGTGAATGGTATTAGGACTTGACCCGAACAGACTGCCAGTGGGGAGGGAGGGAGGGAGGGGGGGAGACGCTTCATTAATTACTCAGTTGTTCACTCTATGTAATGTGGTTGCTGCTTATTTGGTGACCTGCTGCTGGTGTTTAGATCAATGTATACCTTTTTTTAAAAGGTTGTTAAATTAAACTGTTCACTTCCACCCAGATTTGGACTGTTGCCAACAGATTGTTTACCCGGGGGGGGGGGAGTGGGTAAACATGTTGTGAAGAGAAGTTGTGCGTCTCAAGTATATGGTTTTAATTTAGTAATTCAGTGTATGTAGCACATCATGATGTTTACATTTTTTCTTGTATTCCAATTCCAATTTGAGCGTAATATTACTTGTTTTTAAAAAAAAAAAGTGGTGAAATGCAAACGTAAACTGTGGATGCACTTGTCATTTTTAAATGACTTTTCAAAATGATGTTTTAAGATGTTTTTCTTGTTTAAAAGTTTTGATTTTTTTTTACTTTTTACTTTTTATTTGTTTTTTTTGCTGTTTATTTGACAAATATAAGTGGAATGTGGCTCTAACTGTGTAATAAAAGATATAAACTAAAAAAAGGTGCAATTTGTGGTGTGAAATTGTTTATAGGTTATGTATGTTATGCAGTAAACAATTATGTAAAGGAGGTAGGTTATGAAAAGTAAATCTATCACACATGAACATTTAAATAGTTTCTTTAAGGAAAACCGTGTCAGTGCACCAATTAACGGCAATACACAGAAACAAATGAGTTTTATAGCTACAGAATATAGGACTGTATTGTAGGACTGCTGTCATTTTGACTGCTCAAATTTACATATAATTAAAGCTGGAGTAGTCTTGATTCATATCCTAATCCATTAAGAACAGAAGAAACGATATTCTGATGTCCTTTCGGGTAGTAAGGACAACAGGACGATAACACTGATTGTAAAATGTACAGAGAAGTACGTGAGAAGCATCTGCGTGTTATTGCACATATTACAGAACCGTGAATACCGGTTATTTTTGGGGTGGGGTTCCAGCACATTTATTTGGTCTTAAAATGTGACAAATAAGGCAACAGGTGGCATGTAAATTATTCCCTGTGTTGCTGTAGTTCTTGATCGTATTCATTATTGAACTAAGTGACAAACTAGAAAATGTATGCATAAAGTGGACTGAAATCAAGAATCTGACCTCTACATTTCTCAACCGTCTGCAACGTAAATTATAAATCAGATCTCTGGCGCCATCTGCTGATGAAAGACACGCATTACGCTCACTGAAACTAGTAATATCTCAGTATAGGTCCAGTTTTAAATGTTTTTTAACCTCAATATTCAAATATCCAGACAGACTTTACTGCATATTCTCATTAGTGTTAAGATAACAAAAGAAATGTGTGCCGACGTTATTATCCATCACCGGTCTGGAGTGACAAACTGTTGAAGCCTCGTTGATTGTCAGAGATGACTTCTCTGAACCATCAAACCCACTTTATGTACAGTAAGCAAATGAAACAGCCTGGATCACATCACAAACTTCATATGAAAGCAGGTGTGACATCTCACTGAAGGAGGCGGTGTAGCCTCTAAGGGGCTCCGGGCCTGAGGAGAGACGGCAGTCAAAGTTTGGCAAAAACAAAACCCCCCCCTTGAGCAAAATTTTAATTTAAATAGTTTAGCAGCGATTCTCTTCAACCAAACATATAATGGTGCAGTTCCTGAAATAACAGTGCTCGGTTCCCCCCTCGACGAAACCTGCCGCGTGGAGACAGTTGACGTGCACAGGTCCATGCACCCCCCACCACACACACTTATATATATATATACACACACACACACACACACACACACACACACACACACACACACACACACACACACACACACACACACACACACACACACACACACACACACACACACACACACACACACACACACACACAATCAGATTAGACTGAACCAAGTTTCCTGTTTTTTCTTCTTTTTTTTTTTTTATATTTGAGGAAGTGGCCGAGTAAACGTTTGCGGGCAGTTCCTCTTTCAGGACTCATTTAAACAGTCTTCCGCACTCCGTGCTTGTTCATTTTCAAAAGGGAAGGAGGCCTCGAAGCTGCAGTCACGCAGGTGTGTGGATTTGTCATCTCGTAGCGCAGAGTTCATCTCTGAAGTCATGTCTCCGCTGGATACTGGAGGATTTCTGGACAGCCGTTTCACGTACACTACCTTTACGTTAGTATTACTCGTATCAGCGTCCAGTGGTCAGAGTTGAGCCGATCGGAGGGAAGCCATTCAAACGGTTGGGACTCATTTTCTCAGATGTCTTCGCCCCTGGACTTGGTCAAAGCTCCTCAGCAGATTACAGCAACTCTGAGGCGTTTAGAACAAGTTCAGGGTCCTGGGCAGAACACAGCAAGATTATTAATGTGTGTGCGTGTGTGATGAAATGTCAGCACAGAAGTAAGGCTTTTTTTTTTTTGCCTCTCCAGAAGAATAAACATAATCTGTCACATCTATTGTCTATTCCATTTTTACTCTGGGTCTCATGTCATGTGAGAGACCGAGTCACACATTCAAATCATAAAAAAAAAAAAAAAAAAAAAAAAAAGTAGGAATGAATGTCTTTTTAATTGAATTGTATTCCAGTCAGAAGTTAAGATTTCATCACCCAAAATGTAATTTAAAAAAGGTTGACTAACAGTGATTGTATACTTTATACCCACAGAGAGAATCATGGTCGTTATTGGTCACCTTTTGTGCATAAAACTTGAAATTTTAATCTACTATTTAACTAGTTCATTAAGGAAAAGGTTAATTTACCTTTGTGTTAGACAACATCTCACACAAGGATTTATCAAAATAAATAAATCAAGGCACATTGTTACCATCAAATCCAGGAACCCTGGCAGCATAACCCCAAAACGTCGGACATCGGCCTGCATTTCCTCATAAGTGCTGTCGTAAAATGACATCACACCTCGCGCAACGCAGAGCTCTTTTGGCTCACGCTTTATGATGAGCATTTTCCTCCAACCGAAGCTGAACGCTACAGTTTGAAATGGCATGCTTCTTCACGCTTCATGAAGCCAGCGGCCTCAGCTGTGACTGAAACCGCTACTGAAGGTTTAGTTTCAGGTGTGAAGCCACTGGACTGCACACGGCTGGCAGTTCCAGGAATGCCTTCACACTTCCAATGCAAAATGCAAACTGTACTAATGCCACCTATGGTACTGTGCCACATTCATCCAGTAATTCATGCACATCCAAGTGTTTGTCACTTAAAAGAAAAAAGAGAAAAAATGACAGAAATTTACTCACCCAAGATGAATTGTTTTATTTGCCAAATTCTGCAGCGTACTGAGAGGCTGCACATGATACATTGTGTTGTGCGCTATTCATGTTTTTAAGATGGAGGAAGCCTATACAGTATTAGTGTAGTGAAACAGTTTGTATTGTTTGTACAGTCCGAGTGGAATAAAGCACAATTTGAGTCGCTTCATATGTCCAATGCAGGGAATGTAGCCAATCTCTTGACATGTTTATCAGCAAAACAAACAGGACCGACAGGTTTCTTGATTCTTGGTCATCAGTGTGTGTGTGTGCGCGAGCAGGAATGTGAGTGAGTGTGTGTTGCCTCAGTCATCGACGGCGATGTTGCGGAACAGGTAGGCCATGGACTCTCCGTTGTGGATCCTCCGGATGGCCTCAGCCAGGATCATACTGACGTCCACGGTTTTGATTTTTGGACACTGAAGCTTCTGCACCTCATGAGGTACAGTGTTGGTCACCACCACCTGGAGGCGCAATACAACAGCCTTAGTGCATTTGTGTGTCAGCCTTTTGTTCTCACTCTCAAGCTGGAAGAGACCAGGACAACAACTATGGGGCTTCTTCTCAACTTTACGAATCCAACTCTAAACATGAGCGTTTGATTACTTGTGCTGCTTGAGGCGGTACGCACCCCGGGAATAGTGGTTGCATTATAAACACATGGAAATGATATGATCACATAACTAACATAGTTGGGGGTTTGTTTCTTTGCAGAGAGTAGTTATTTACTTAAATGTCTAAATCTCCCCGTCATGACATAGGATTCCCCAATAATTAAAGCCATTCCTCACACGCACAACAATACAGTTGATGGGAGGCTGAATTCAGGAAATAAAGTCCCATAAACCAACACGGACATAAGTAAAGGATATCACACTGTTCGGGCCCCATTTAAACCTATTTAAAGTGCATGTAGGGCGTGTCCAACTCCACTCGCTAGTTAAACGGTAGGGATGCAGAATGGGCTTGCCGTCATATACGCTACGCCTCCGCAAACCAGTCATGATGTTGCAGTTCACATCCATGTCAGTCACTTCATTTTATCCTCTTAGCCATGTGTGTGGAATTATTGAGTCTAAGTGAATTTGTGCCAAATGTGAAGAAATTCCATCCGGGCGTCCCCGAGATCTCACGCTCAGGAGAACGGACCGGATGGAGGGACGGAGGAACGGACAACCTGACAACAGAATGCCTCAGGCCGCGGCGCGGAGGCTTCAAAATAAAAGCGTGTGGGGGGAAGCCTCCGAGTGCGTGACAGAGGATTTTGTGTGTTTTCCTGCATAAATAAACATTTCCACCCTAAATTGATGCGTAACAATTCACCAGAATGCAATTAGTTTTGTCACTCAAAATATCCGTCCATGTAGGCGCATTTTACTCTGAAGAGGAAAACACTTCGCCTTTGGTTCAGGTTCTTGTTTGCCCAACCATGGGCGTAATTACACTTGCTGAGATAGGGCCCTTGAAGTCCAAGTCTGTCTGTCATCAGGATTGTATTACGAGTGAGGTTCTCTTTTCTTTCGCTTCAAACCTCCCCGAGACGTTCATCAAGGCACTAGATAACCATGACCTTATACAAATAGAGCATAAATAAATATGGAGGGACGCGTCACAAAACCGTGACCATGCTTTGTTTCAGGAAGATCAATCAATACACGCAAACTAGTGAAAAGTATTTACGGGAGTGAGGATGGAGAAACTCAGATCCACAGCATGTATTTGTACTAGAGTGCTGGGATTGGATTACATTGAATATACATAATATTAATTAGATCAGCTTACTGACTGGATACGAGTCAACGTTTTGACACACATGACATAAGTTTCCAATGCACCTTCAATTTTTAACTCCAGTGGGCCACTCATTATTTTTACCTCATCGATGGCAGACTCCTCTATTATTCTTGGCGCATCTGCGGACAGCAGGCCGTGTGTGGCCATGATGTAGATCTTGTAGGCTCCTCTCTCCTTCAGGATTTCTGCTGCTGCAACAAAGTCCTCCACATCATCGATGATGTCATCCTGAGAAAGTGGCCACGGGGTTAGGCATCAAAGAGAAAAGAAAAATACGTATATTTAGATTGCTGGAGGATCTGTAATTTCTGAGAGGGTGGCATGAACCTGATGAAGTGCAACAAAAATTTTACAAATCACCAAAAACACTGCACCTTATGATAAACATCAATGAACTCTCAGAACTCCACAAGAACAAGAAATGCCACATGGAAAATAATCTGTCACACAAACTTGCATAATAAACAACCCCCCCACTTGGACAGTATGACATTGGATTTCCCAAAAATGTAAATTCCTCACCCTGCATCGCTCCAGTTCAAATGTTCCGTTTAAAATGAGGTATGAGTTACTACATATTTTTAAATAAGTCACATAAAGTTTGCGTTCTTACAACAATGATGGCGATTCGGCCTCCAACATCTCCGACGACAGTGATGGGGGGCTTCTCCTTTGCCATCATTACTGAAAGACACAGATGAGGAGAAAGAATGTTTTATTTCCCCCCCAAAAAAAAGAGACGAGGGCTCCGTCCTCCAACCCCATTCAGGAACGGATTCTCGGGGTGAGGTGAGCGTAAGGGTGGATATGGTGAGAAGGGATTTGGTTAAAAACCTGCAAACGTCACATGCAAGACAGCTCTACCCCAGCAAGCTTCCATCTACCACGGCACCGATCCAACAACTGCAGGCTATTGAGACCAAATCATCGGTGGGAGGAATTTGTACGGAATCCAAACCAAGACTTGAGAGGGGTTTACGCGGTGCTACTGCATGTGGATGCTTTCGGTTTAGCGGGAAGCAAGTGGCTGTAGACCGGAGCCTCTTTCAGGAACCACAGACCAGGATCGATTATTATTTGTAATCTAATCAAACACCTTTTATATAAACAGATTACAATATTGATGTTACAAACATAATTGATCTTGGAGCTTATCTAAGCCCCTCAATTTGAATTCTCTCAACCCAGACAGGCATATTAAAATATCTTGGGAGGAATTTATTAGGATTTAGGATTTCAAGTAATAATCAATCCGGGTCTAGAACCCACCACATCTGACTTGTAGGGTCCCAACGGGGCCCCGAACATGTCAAAAACCTTCTTCCAAACAGCAGCAAGGCACCTTCAGAGGTCACTTCCCAAATCCACCACAAGACCATCCAGCAAGGCATCTGTGCAAAAAAAACTCAAATTCAAAACTTTCCGAATGGTTACAGGGTTGAAAAGGAAGCCAAGAAAGTCGAATCAAGCGGTTTGAGTCCTCAACTCCGAGCGGATCAAGCAGAAAGATGACAAAACAGAACAAAAAACATCAGGCAGAGGTTCACATCAAGCAATTCATTAATTAAAATCTCCAGTTCACAATCATTAGTGTGCCAAGTTGTATGTAATTCCATAAGCTAAATCTAGTAGGTGGGGTAATTAAACATAATGCTATTCAATGACATACTGGTTCATGTCTCAACTGGGTCTTTTTTCATATACATATTTGAATTATTAGGCAGCCCGAGGATTACACATCTGTGGCGACTAAGATAACATAAGTCGTATCATCCATGTCAGTTTCTTATTCCTGTAAGAATTCAGAATTTTCCCTGAAAAAAAGGATATGAGAATGAGGGCAATTATCCTCACCACTTGGGGGAAAGCAATATTCATCTCATAACCCAAGTATTTTCCATTATGAAAAGCATGGAACAGAAAGACACTGTGGGTCAGCGACGTGTTGGCTTTAAGAGAAAAGTCTGCTCGGCCCACGTTGTTGCGTGTCGGCTGGTGAAACCTGCGCGTTTCATTTCCCCAATTCGTTTCAATACCTTTGTAGAAAGTCCTGTTTCACCCAGATGTAAACTCGCATGACGAGTTCAATCAAAAATGGAAATAAAAAAATATTTGGACATGCCCCTTGTATTTCTACTGTTTAACAGATCCAAGAAAAAAAAAATGATGTGTAGATTCCTTTAAAACCTCAGCAGTAAGCTCCGGTCAGTGTGTGAAATACCTTAGGATGACATCAGCTTCGATTGAGCCGCAGGAAGAGGCCAAAAATAAAAATGGGCTCACACAGTTTGGCTGTACTGGGGAGAGACGTCCCTTAATCTGAACTTGTTTCTTTGTACGCGGTATTTAGATTCTACGTGCTGCACAAATTGGTTTCGTGACAGTTTAAAATGTAACGATGAGGCCAACAACAGTTTTCACTGCCCAATCCTTCACCGCTGCCTGGACTTGATCACACAAGTGATCATGATTATTTATTGATTATTGAATGTTGTGAAATGGAAGTGGAAGCCCTCAGTAACTCATTCAGTCATTCCATGCAGGGAGAAATCAAAAAGGCAGCACAAATGGATTCAAGCATTATGGTCATACTTGGGAGCTCTATCCCAGGAAATGGGGTATGATGTCTGCTGCCTGCGTTAGGGGGGAGGGGGGTGAGGGGTGGGGGAGAGATAGGATGGTAGAGAAAATGTTATTGCACAATTAGACATACAGTGGACAAACCATTACAGAGCACATACAAGTGATATCCAAAACAAACTCTTACATCGGTTTTCAGAGGACAAGCAGCTGTGTTTAGGGTTAATAAGCCTTACTGTACCATGAATTGACCCTTCACGTAATCAATGCATGTGTGAAGGCAGAGAGAGAGAGATAGAGAGAGAGAGAGAGAGAGATAGAGAGAGAGAGCGAGGGGGAGACGGCTGGTATGAGTGTGACTCAGCTCAGCTCCTGCTGGGGAAGAGGAAGAGACGGTCGACATAAAACACATTTCTAAGTCGAGGAGGGAGAAAGAGGAAAGGAAATAAATTCGGAGGAGGAAGAAAAAAGGGGGCAATGTCAGTCACCGCCTGCAGTATTTCACAGCCGGCTATGACGCCGCCTGGGGCAGCGCTGACCTGAAACACACGTGTGCATGTTACTGCAGGGTCAGCAGGGGCATTACGCTGGCCTTAAGCTGGTGATTTATTTTCGGCAGCCCTGCAGCTGGTCCTCACTAAGAGGTATTTGATAAACATAAATATATAACAAAAATTAAAAAAAGATTCCTAAAGGCATCTGTGATGTTTAACGAATCCGGGAACTGAACTTTGCCTTATGCTTTTCTGTGGCTACAGACACACGAGCAGCAGAAGTCAATGTGCCTTGGCACCCTGCGCTTCTCAGTCGGATAAACACACAGCTCCAAACTCCAGCACTCTAATCTCCCCTGTTGGAAATTTTGCTCTCCACGTCACCCAACAAGAGAGCAGAACTGGTCAGGAGTTACAGTTTCTCTTTATTTGGCCAAGAAGCCGGAGGAAAGTTTCCTGTCTGCAGTGGAAAAACTCCATGAACAATTAATAGGATCCCTGCTGATAATGCAGTTATGCTCCCGTCTATGGCTGCACATATGACCCCCCGTTATAAATGAACACAAAACGGGTTTGTGATTGACCAGAAAACACTTCCCACCTTGCACTCATCATTGAACTGTTGGTGAAAAGGAACGATGAGCGACTGGAGTATCGGTTTCACAAAGGAGCTCACTTGGCTGAGCATGGAACAACAAAACACAAAGATATGAGGAAACACCCACGGCACATTGTTGGTGTTTTCACGAGGCACCGAGCCATGGGCGGGCTCGGAGGAATATGTAGCAAAAGGGCAACGTTGTTTCCAGACAACCAGAAATACAGAATCAGTCGTTCAGCTGTGTTGGGTGTCTTACATGGCAGCTCCAGGCCGGTGTGTCCTGGGGTGGTGCGGGTAGGGGGAGGGGAGAAGGGGGGAGATTGTCGTCCATCGACCATGTCCAGCTCTGAGTGATGGGCCTCCCCGTGCATCACTGCCAGCCCGAGTCGCAGCCTCTCGGCGTAGGACTGGGCTCTGAGACGGACGGAGACACGCAAGAGTCAAAGAAACGCACAAACACATACGAATGCCCGCTCAAAAAAACAAAAACAAAAAAAGAACAGAGGGAAGTTTGCACGGAAGCTTACAGAGACAAAGTGTTTGTATGTAAAGACAAAAGCACAATCATAATATGACGCGAAAGCAGGAAACTCTACACTGTGACAGCAGGATGAGATATGACCGGAGAACGCAACTTGAGAACTTAAGGCTTTCTTTGTACCTCTTGGCAGCTGAAGGGGACTTTGCAACAATTATGGCATTCCTGTAGTCCGGGATCTGAGGAAAAAGAATAAATATTAGCGATACATTGGTTCCAAGACTCATTATTTGATGTTCAGCTGGACACTATCACTGTTGTGACTCTGTGCTCGTGTCTAGTGTCACTCAGCCTCACCTCTTCCTGGATGTACTGGATGAGGAAGGGGGACGCTCTCAGGTTGTCAACAGGGAAGCTGAAGAAGCCCTGGATTTCTTTCTGGTGGAGGTCCATGGTGATGATGTGAGTTAGCCCTGAAACGCCAAGGACATACGTGCATCTTCAGCAGGGGAAATTCAATATGGCCCAACCCTAACTTGCACACTGTCTGATAAGCACACAGCTCTAGGGGTCTCTGTCATGTGCAGCTAAAGCGTGGGACAAGCCTGAAGACGAGCTGAAACCTACAGAGACTGGACAATCCACGCAGAGAGATTGTTCCCAACAACACGGGCACATGTTTTGTGTTTTTTTTTAGCCTTTGACAGTCGGGGAAAGGAGCATAAAACTTAAGCTTGAGTAAATACACACACGCACAAAAAAGAAAAAGGAAAAAAAAGAAGAAAAAAAAAAAACTACTGGTGGTAGACGACCCTGCCAAAATTGTGTTGCTCGTTCTTGTGCCAAAACAAACATGGACGGCAGCCAAAAGCTTGCACAGAATGGTTACAGATCAAAAAAACAATATCGTTCTATCTGCCCATCAACACCAACAGACCTAGACTGGAACGGACCACGGGTCCAACTTGGTTCGATGAGTCATCACGCCCTCATCATATTCATAATGGGCGTAACAGCCGTAACGCGAGAGCACGCCCTGATAGAAGTCTGGTTTCCTGACTTTAAAATCGGTGCTTTCGATCAGTGGGTAAACGTTTAACTACATAATGGCAAGAGGAAATAACAAAAACACAGTGCATACCGGCTTTAGCCAACATGGATGCTAGCAGCTTGCAGACAATGGATCCTCTCTTCCTCATCTTGCACTGCTTGCTGTAAGGAAAGTAGGGAATGACCCCGATGATGTTCTTGGCACAGGATGTCTTCAGGGCGTAGGCCATAACCAGAAGCTCCATGATGGCCGTGTTGACATCTCTGAGAAATACATTGAACATCATGAGATTTCACAACTCAAAAGGCATTATGCTGGTACACAATTAGTCAGAGCCAATGGTCGACCACAAAGACGATCCAAACAGGTATACAAGCATATGTAGATGGGCTGATGGGGATTGATGAGTCAGCGGCTTAATGTTTGTTGACATGGCCATCATCCAATACACCACTGTCAAGAAATACAACACTGTCTGGTATTATTCAACCTGTTTTTATTTCCCATTGTTATCACACGCCCTGTTATTAGACTCCACCTTAACCGACCTTTCCACTGAGCCCTAAGCCAAAAATAAACTTGGAAGTTACTGGCTGTCATCATACGATTAAGGTTGTAAGAAAATAAACACCGCCTTAACTGCATTGCTAAACATGACCTAATTCTAAAGTTGTTTTCAGGAAGAAAAAACAACACGCATGCAGGTAAGAAAATACTTGCTCAAGGGACATTTTTAAACTCAACCTGTGGTGAGATTCTGACAGTAGCATGAGGTCTGTTGTGTTGATGAAGAGGAGAGTTTCACTACTTCAGAAAAGTGAAGAGCTGCCGGTGTAACAGGAGACAGTATGTGACCACTTTGACCTCGGCCGCTTGTTGAAACCAGAGATCTCACAATGTGATGTCCTCTCCTGTGGCCTCTGGTTATCTTTCAGATAACTCATTAACAAGGACAAACAGAGGGCTCCCCTGGCAGAAATGGAAGGGCCGTGGCAAGGGTGGCATTTACCGTTTTTTAACCTGCTGCAACGGTAAACTTCATTTGGACTTGAAGCAAGCGGACAAATGGATGCCGTGGGATTCTTGGACGTACAATAACAAAGACGAAATTTACCAGAGTCACAAAGCGAGTATATGAAGTCGACATGTTTCAATTGATTGCACAGCAATGCCAAGTATACTGGCATTAAGATTGTTTACTGGCAGAGCGACAGAGTTTGATGGCAGAGATATATTTTACAAACACTATTTTGTCACAGGCTCTTAGTCATGTGAATACAATCATAAGTCAATACTGAAATCCTTATTTAAAAAAATGTGATGGCATTTGACGTCCGTTTATGCTTTAACCATGTAGAACCAGAGGGGGATGCAGAGTTTGGGAATAAAATAAAGCTTTGCATGCGACTGCCATTGGGGAATGGTATTTTCATATGTAAACACAGTGCGGTAATTAGGAAAACAAATACATTAAACGCTGCTTTTGTTGGTTACGTGGTGGCAGATATTGACAGCTGTCCTAGTTAACCAAGTCCCAAGAAAAATATCTGGGTCTTTAGCTTGCTAGAGGTTCACTTTTCCTCGCTGTTAAATTGTTAATTTTGTCGGCCTGTTATTTCATTCGCCGCTGGAAAGGAGGCTGATGAGAGCTGACCAAATATTAAATGCATGGGCTGGAGAAGAGGCTAAAAATCTCAGTGGAGTTCAGAGATGGTTGACTATTACGGAGGGTTCATGGTATGAACAGAGCGATATAATTATTTGTTGATACAGAACATTAAGGCATCAAGGGCATCCTTCCGTCTCACCTGGGAATGGTCTGAATGATGAAGATGTCTTGTCCACGGACAGACTCTTTCACGTCCACTCGAGTCTCTGAAAATAAAACAAGACAGAAAATAAAAAATGACGGTATGACGGTATATGAAAAATTCATACCGTATGGAAATTTGAAACCGGTATACTGGTATACCGCACTGCCAGTTCAACCAGTATACCGGTTGAACTGGCTGTGCGGTATACCAGTTCAACCGCTATACCGGTTTGAACTGGCTGTGCGGTATGCCAGTTCAACCGCTATACCGGTTTGAACTGGCTGTGCGGTATGCCAGTTCAACCGCTATACCGCACAGCCCTACGTTCAAGTGCAAAGTCAAGTGAGAAGACACTAACTCATTAATCTAAAGACGTTCACTGTGGAAATGAGGATATTTTTCAGCCTTACCTCCATTTGACTCTTGATAAACCAACGACTTGCCCAACTCCACACCCAAGCGTCTGGGAAAGCACAAACAGGCCACAGGGTGTTAAAGACACAAACATTAATGTGTCCCATTAATTGAAGTGTGTAAATATTCTAGCGTCTACTAATCCATTTGTTTTTACGATTGTGACAAGCAGCTTAATGGATCAACCAAACCGAAAAAGGCCTAACACGAGTCGAAGAAGAAAAATATGATCATTATGACAACCAGTCATTTTTAAGTCATTTGTAGTATTAGTCAATTAATAGAAAAATAACCCAGAACTCTTTTGGGAATCTAATTTTCCAGCAAAGGCACCAAACATAATTGGGCTGCAGCTTCTGAGATGTGAGGATCTGCTTCTGTTTCTTATTATTGCATATTGGAGCTTTTGGTTGAACAAAACAAGACATTTGAATCTGAGAAAGAGACTTTTTTTGGACACTGACAAAACAATACATTTATGAATTAAAAAGAAATAAAATTGGCAGACTAATGAATAATTAAAATAATTGTTGGGAAACTTTTCAAACTATGCTAGCTATGGCATGCCAACTTCACAAGCCGCAACTTCTCAAACGCACCCCCTGTGGCCCTGTGGGTCACTTATTAGTAGGAGTGATGTGGGGGAAATGCGGCAGCCATGAAGGAACCCTATGCATTTAAGGTTTTGTTAGGTTCAGCGGTGGTAATGTAATAGGACTGTAAATCTCTTACCGACTTCAAAAAGAAGAGAAAAACACTTGGCACAGACATAGACTGAGTTGATATTGACTTTCAGAGCAGAACAAGCCAATATCTGAACAAGCCCAGGCATCATGAACACAGCTGTGCCTCAGGCACAAACTTATGTTCATTTTAAAAACCAAAACAGTGCCAAGTCACTACAAAGAATGAACTCGATGGAAGTTTCAAAGCACATCACTGATGAATGAGGCCTTGACAGTAGGGATCCTGCGAGGCAAGACGGGCCTCTCTGCCGCCGTAGCCTCATCTTGTCTACATCCCTCAACCGTATTACAATTTTTGATATAATGCCTTATATTTAAGATGACTATGGGTCAATTAAGCAGACCAATAAAAAGAGCAGTCAGAGAATATGTCCTTGAAGTATTAAAGTATGAATTGCTTTGAATTAGTTATTTTCGGTGAGGAATTAAAGGGTCTTGAAACTAAGGGTTTGACTTAAGTTCGGGGGGTATTTACACACAGCCCAGTCTCCACATGCACCTCAGAGTGAATATTCATTAACATTTTCTGTGTGCACACATTGTTATTTAACCTTTGCTCCGCAAGAAAAGCTCTACTCGGCTCCAGAGTGGCAAAATAATCTCCCGAATAATGGTCTGCGTTGTTGCCAAACAGTGAAAACTGAGAAAGAGCTGTGAGCTCTTTTTTTCCTCTGTGCGAGCAAAGAAACCTTGGCTTGGCTGTCTGACAAGTCTGCAGGGAGGGAAAAAAAACATGGCTGCTCCCCGATTTCAGTAGGCCAACTAGAGAAGATATTGGTGTTTGCAGAGATCTGGGTCTTGGTAGCAACACAAACGGATACGCCCCACGCCCTTTTCAAAGCAGCCATTTCGGAATGTCATAGCAGGGCAAACACAGGTGTAATTGATCAAAATGAATTATGGTTCCACTCTTTTTGGTGTGTCAATAGCCATTGCAGCGAGCAAGAATGCACAATAGCAGGGTCCCCGGCACACAATGAGACAGGGCCATAATTAATGGTATCATTGACAACTGTGTTTACCCTGCAGTGACATGTCAAAATGCCAGCGGCGAAAAGGGGCTCTCTTGTTTTTATTTACACATGGTTCAGATGCACCCTTCCTGGTTTCACTGGTTTAAAAAAAAACGCCACAGGAATAATTGCCTCTTAAAAAGACCCCTGGCTGCCACCAGCAGCATCCAGTGGGCATTATCCATGCCCTGCTTTTCTCCCTCGACAGAGCAGCATCTGCACAGCGTGTTCCTTTCATCATAATGATTATCTTTGACGGGTCTTTATAATTTCCCCACACCAACATCCAGAAGACAAAAACACATTCATATTTCAATGCGTGGCGTTGTGCATAGGGTGCCATTACTGGTAATCTGGGATGATACTCTTAAGGGAAATAATGATTATGGGGAAAAAATATTCCCCATATTCTTGCAAGTATGTTCATGCAAACATTCAATGTGCTGAAGTTGGATCACATTCGTGGAAAGAAACGTGTAGATTCTGATTACTTCAAGGCCACTGAAATAGCAATGAGGCCATCTAAGGACACCAATTTGTAAAGGTGGTTTCATAGCTAGTTGTTTTTTTTACATCATGTGAAAACAGTGCCCACGAACTGATCCAGTGTTGATGCTAAAACCTGTTTTTAAAAGGTTGTGAAGTTGGTGTTGTTGTTGCACGTGACGAGACTGAAGTGTGATTCCTGTAAGGGGTTGGACAAAGAAATGTAGACAACCCAACTGTTTTTGCAATATAACAACGACAGCACCCATGTAGGAAGTAGTCGTCTTGCAATGCAATAGTGTTTAATCTTCCTTTAGTACAGACACCAACTCTTTTATTACTGCTAGTTCAGACTTCAGACCTACCCCTCGATTTCCACACTACGTACTATGTACTATGTACTCTGTGTGTGTGTGTGTGTATGCGTGCATGCGTGCGTGCGTGCGTGCGTCCCAATTGAACAGCAGCACTGAATTCAAAACAATACACACCCACTGCCCTCGGGTCACCTGCAGCTACGACTCCCAGGTGTCCCGTCGGGAGCATGTCGGGTAACACACAGACACGCCAATCACCACAGACATGAACACGGCATCACTCGTGACGGTGTCGCAGTCAAAAACTCACTTACTCTGTGATCTTCTTGGCCAGCTCGGTGCACGCGGTGGTGGAGTTGGCGGAAAAGACCCGGTAGCCACTTTTTGAGACGTTCATTTTTTCGTAACCGTACGATAGCTTCGGAGTGAGAGAGACCAGAGACCTGTGACCCCCGAAACGCCTAATAGGCATGTTGCTTCGGAAACCAATGTGGTGTTTGGTTACGTCCACCCCTCCTCCTCCTCCTCCTCAAACCCCCCTAAAAAAAACGTCCGTTAGAGCCGTTTCTACGCTGAAACCTACACTATGGCTGGTTTAGACTTCCAACATGTAGACGTATGTTTCTGGAAGAAAATACAAACCTCGCTGAAGCTGTGCACCGCCACACTGTGTGTAAACTAAAACCAGCACGCGCACATACTCCACATGTAGCGCTGGTCCCACCGACCAGCACCACACACACAAAAAAAAAAACTTCTCTCAGTAAATCGAAAGCAGATGGAAAGCTGAGCGCTGTTTCTACGCGGGTCTCTGACTCTTTCCCGTCTCCAGAACACAAACACCGGCTCGTGTTACCATGAAGACGAACCGAAATGGACTCCCACCCACCCAAAAAAGACTAAAACCCAGTCTCGGTCGCTGCAACGGGGCAATAACTTCTAAACTCCGCTGATAGCATTCAAATGTGGCGACAGTAAACTTTGTAGCAATGCGGTCGCAGCGAGGGAGAAACCGCCACGAGCGCATGTTCATTGGGTGGATGAACTGAGGGAGTGACTTCAATCCGAACCAATCGGAGACCAGATCAAAAACATCGGTGGACGTATGAGACATATCTTTGACCAACCAGTGCGTGGGGTTTGTGTGACCTCAAGTTAAAGGCGCAACGACCGAAAGAAAATGTTCTGGGTGGTTATTGGAAAGTTTGTTTCGTCCTAAATATACCAACTGTCAGCTGTAGTTAGTTAGAGAAGTGAGACAATCCTTGGGTTTTGTGACTACAGTTGCTACAGTGGAGAAAGAAGTGCGCTGTTCACATTATAAACTAAAGTCAAAGCAGTAATAACAGTGTAAAATACTGGGTTACAAATACAAGTTAATCTTGCATTCAATTTTTACTGTATTTATCAGCAAGAGAGCTCATTATCCAGAATTGCCCCTTTCGGATTATTAAAAATATGATTTTATATACTGTAGCTGTCACATTATTGGTACAATACCAATGCAAACTTAGATGAGGCAGAAAGTTGAGGTGCTAGTTTTAGCTACTCCATGTGCTTTTAGGTCATGTAAACAAGCATCCCATAACCTGATCATCTGTTTTGTATGTGAAATCTGATTCTTCAAAGCTTTCAGATAGATGTAGTGGAAGGAAAAGTCAAGTATTTCTTTCTGAAATGTTTTGGAGAAGTGTAAAGTAGCATGGAATAGAATTACTTAAGTACAGTGCAAGTGCATAAGTTGTGGTTAAGAGTGATATAAATGGGCCAATTACTAATCCACATAATGCTGTCATGCCAACTGGAGCCATGTGCAACCACAAGTTGTAACAAGTTCAAGAACGTAGATAGTTGGTAAACACGAATGTGTCACACGTTACTTTTTTATTTTCATGTCATTTTCATTTATTTTCCGTGCTTTCATTTTATACAACGTAGGCTATGTTATCTGGACTTGAAGAAAAATAGCATTTTTTTAATGAAAAATATACAGAGGTCCAGTAGCAAGTGTCATCTAATAAAACCGCTGAACACGTAATAAAAAGTGCTGCTGTCATGAATTCCATGTTCATGCAACCAATGTCAGTTAACTATACCTTAACAACAAATCAAACTGAGGACATTGGTTAAAAAAAATAAGTTGTTTCTGTATAATCTATAGAATGTGGACAGCCACTAAATGGCTTGTATTGTTTGCAGTACAAAAGTGCCTACCAGTCAAGTCAGTGGATTCACAGTCAGTAAAATATAGTTTTACTTCTACTTTAATCAAAATGTCTTCAAATTGAAAAAGAAGTGGCTGAATGAAGCAAGTTTAAAGTCATCCCTCTGCAACGCCACAGAGTTTCCAAAAGCTTGAGCTGCGCCACAACTTTGATTGTGAACTTTCTTTCATACCGGCACCAGAAAAGATTATGATGTGATCAGGACTCACGAAAACAAGGCGATCCTGTCTGCCAGTAATGGCTTAGTGGACCGCCACACCTAAGACACGGCACCACACCCTTTGGTGCATTCCACCTCTGAGGTGACACTCCAGCAGTTGCAGTGCTTTTAAATCCTCATGCAGACCGTGCCATGAGGATTACAAGTCAGGGAGTGCCTATTGGGATCTACACGGGTCAGCTATGTGCAGCTGGTTGATGCACAAATTGCAGCTTTTAAACACTGTCTGCAAGTTCATGTCTTTTTATGGTGCTTTGTGCACCAGACACACATAAAGTATATGCCTGCATAAACGTGGAACACCCTAACTTTACTGCCCTCCATTTGTATGTTTAATTTACAATGGCCTGGCAGTGGCCATTGATCGTTTCACTTCCTGTTTCCTTGCTTCCCTTCCCCGTTTAAGTGGTCAACTATGTTTTTTATTCCCCTCGTATTTCCTGCTTTGACTTCCTTGAGAAGGTGGCATTAGATGCAGGTGATGCAGCTCTTCAGCCCTTCAGCACCTTTTCTTTTAGCAGGTCCAAGATGACCTGCCTCTCTTGGCTCTCCAGCTCAAATCTCCGTTCCCTTTCTTTTCTCTCAGCTCCCAGACGTTCCCTCTCCAGAGTGATCTTACCTGTGAATAAAAAAAAAGAATGTAAATCAAATCTGTAGTTCAATGCCCCTTGAGGAGGATGACAGCATAACAGTTTAAAGACAACTTTGATCTTTTTCAGCTGACATTTGTGACCACACAAATCTCTCACATTTTCATAAATGACTTCACTGATAAATTACATTAATTCTTAAAATAATGGCTCTTATTTTCTATTCTTACTTTAGTTTAGCCTGGTTCCAGACCTCTGGAATTTCTGAATTATTATCAGAATAACTTTAATACAAACTTCTTGCGAATTTTGTCAAGGATGAAAAATAACGTTGTTAGAGTCAGCGTATTTGCGGTTACACAGGCACATTTTAGTTACAATTAATGTCATAATACCTGTGGCAAATGATCGAATATATGCAAAATGACACGCATTACAAGCAAGTTCCACATTGGAAGATAAAATAACCACATAACCCAGGGTTGATTTTAAAATCACTCTACATTACTCTCTGAAAATCTTACTCCTTTGAATCTCAAGCTCCTCCCGGCGCAGGGCAAACTCCTCCTCTCGTAGCCGTTGCTCCGCCTCCGAGCGTTTCTCCAGGAAGCTGAGAATCTCAGAGTAGGTCTGGCAGCAGCACTGGCAGGGCCTCTTGGCTGTGGGCGCCGCTGAAAGCTCTGCCATTTCTTCGCGGCAGTCTTCTGGTTCTGCTGTGACAGTAATTATGTAACAATGTACCAATTTCAAAGAAGCAGTCAGCTACAGAGCAACATCCAAGGAGCTGGCAGGGATGAATTGCTGAAGGACATTTGGGAAGGGCAAATACTTTGCAGGCGCTTGAACTTGAAATAGACGTTTGAGGGATTTAGACTATGCTTCACCAAAGTCTGTATTTTGAGTAGGAACACTCACTCCCCTGTTGACTTCTACATTTCAAGCCCACAGCGGGTTAATGTTCCACTTAGGCTTCATCCACACGACTACGTTTACGCCTAGCGTCCACACTACTCCGGAGTTTTAAAACCCCATAAACTGAGGCACTTGAAAATGCTACCGACGTCGTGTCAGTTTGAAATCTCCGGGGTGGCGTTGTAGTGTGGACGGGGAAACCGGGGACCTTTAAAAACGATGAGGCAGACACCCGTGTTCGCTACTTGATTGGGTCGTAGCAGTCACGACGTGTCTTTCCCTGATTTGTCACGTCGCCGGAAGAAAACAGACAGCAACAGCCTTGAGTACAGATCGACTACCAGAGGTTAATTCAACATGGATAGCGGATGACAGGCGTTGCTGACCTTGTTGTTTATGCAAGCAACTGTTGTGCAGTTAAATTCTGCATTTTATAATGCTACGACCGCCTACATGCGGAGAAAGAAAGTTGTTATTGGAGGGATTTGTGAGCAGGGTGTCCAGCGGCATTATCGGCCCTATGAAGTGGACGTTTGAAGTCACGGTTTGCCGCTTTGAGGAGGGCGATGGACACAAAACAGAGGACTTTCCTTCTCTTCTCAATGCTTATTTTGTTCTGCACAACTATTGTGAAGTTCACAAAGAAACTGCAAACAAACAAAAGCATAAATGCTCTCGAGTGCGACAGGGAGTTCAGCCACCCGGCAGAGCAACGAGTGTGAGAACAGACAACATCGAAACCGAGAGGGAAACCAGTGAGAAACGTGTGTTGACCAAAATGTATTTGTCTGTGTTCATTTTTTAAGTAAATGTGATGTGAGTCAGAGAGAGATAGAACAAGACCTGCAGCCTTGAAACTAAGTTTGAAAAATAAAACGTTTTTGTTTCCCACGAAATTTGTCCGTTTATATCTGAGTATACAGAGGAAGATTATAGAGGAAGATCTTAAGTATCAAGCACAACCTTTTATGGTTAAAGAATACATTAATACTTAAATTGTATTTTCTGTAACTAAGCAACCAATCTACTGAAATGCGTGGTTAGAGAACGTTTAAGTTTTAAACCGAATGCAGCCGTAACAAGTTTTTGATGACATTTGATGACATCATTTAAATGTTTATTATATTATGTTTATTAGCTCAATTATTACGCCTGATCAGTGGAAATCACATAAATACTATAGATGATATCTTGTGAATTTCCATTAAAAGTACAATAAACATAGGGCCAACCTTTCCTCCAATTAAGTCGTCCTTATTTTGATATTAATAGCCTGCTGCCACCGCAACCCAAATCCAGTGATGCAAGTGATCAAATCTCCTATTTCCTCAGAGTACACCAGGTATTATAGTGTAGCTTCACCCTCAGGTCTGAGCCTAAGTCCACCAGTTGCACATAAAGTGCAGGAAAATGAGAAAAATGTCACAACTTAATGCTTCATTCACACATTCTTGTCACAGCGTTGTAAAGCCCATTGCTATCGCCAGCACTGATTCTCCAGATGTTGTAAAATGTCGATTGAGGGTGTTTAGAGCCATTTGCTGATCTTCATAGATTTGGTTGAAAATGACAATATTAAAACCAGCTTGAAACCAGAAACCAGATTGAAACTGATGTGTTTCATCACAGTACAGTCATATCATTTAGTTTATAGCTTAAAAAAAAAACACTTTGTTTACAGTTACTCTTTCAGCATTCTCGACGGCCTTCATTATCAGTACATTGATGCAGTATTTGTGACACCGGTGGCTCACACCCCTGATTTATGCAACATCTTTCACTGCACAAACATCACGTACGGAGTCATATTCCATGATGAAACAAGATGCCATTTGCCTCTCAGCCAGATGAAACGATTGATATAGAAGAACCTCAGAAGCAATAATGAGTAAATGTCCTTTTTGACTATCAACTCTGAAGTGACTGTCAAGTCTCGTCATGTCTAGTGTTCGGAATTAGTTCTTACCTGCAGCGGGTGTTTGTGTGATGGTGATGTTGGGTTTGTCCTGTTCTGGTAGATTTAGTTCTTCCATGGCTCGCTTTCTCAGTTCATCGTCCTAACAAAGATAAGGACAAGATTACATATATATAGATCTCTATATATATATATCTCACTTCTACAACAATAATAACAATGAGCGACAGCAGCAAGTGTTACCAACAGTGGCAGTAGAAGTTGTCCTTGTAATAGCGATACTAGAGTAGCAGCAGTAGTGGGAGTGTATAAGCAGGAGGCAGATTTTGAATCTAAATGATCTTGTTGGTCAAAGGGACAAAGAGGAAGAAACCTACATATCACAATATTTTTGACCAAATACCTCGACAACGATATTATGTTTTGTATCAATAATGTGATTTAATGAAGTGGGTAATGCCAAATAACAGAACAGCTAGAACGTTCTGGTAAGTTCAGAAGATTACATGACTTTACTGTAATGCAGCCTTTAAAGCTGGGAAAAGACGACCATGCCATATGACGATATCCAAAATCCAAGACGATTTATATACTCTCATGTCACGATATTGATAAAATACTAATATACTGTATTGCCCAGCCATACACTGGACTATAAAATGAATAAATCATAGGCTTCAGTTGGCCAATAACATGTCTATAACTCAGTACTGCTGTTAACAAAATAAATAAATTGCAGCATGAAGCTCTGTGATAAGCTGCAAATAATACGCTCAATCTTCCCTCTGAGCTGCCCAGTGGCACTAAAACACCCTCTTTTAGGAAAAGGTTTTGGTGCTGGTGGTGTCACTTAAGTTGACCTACTCTTCTTTCTCCTGACGCGACACCCACCTGGTACTTTGTGTTCTCGCCGCTGGCCAGGAGCCCCTTCTCAGCCTCCAGCTCCAAAACCTCATGGAGCAGGTCTTCCTTCTGGGCGTACAACCTCTCCGTTCCAAATCTGAGCGCACCAAAAGCACACGCACACGCGCACACACGCACACACACACGCACACACACACACACACACACACACACACACACGCACACACACGTTCCACTTGTTTGGTAGAGGCCGAGCACATACGGTTATTTCCTCAGGTGACTAAACTAACCTGCGCAGACTGGGGAAGTCTTGTTTCTTGTAGTAGTCCAGCAGCAGCATGGTCCTCTCCCGACACCTCCTGGCATCCACCTCAAAGTTTTCATCTTGGAGCGCTGCAGTGATGATCTCCCCCACACGGGCCCAGATCCGTCCTGATGACGGTGAATGAGTTCACACACACACACACACACACAAACACACACACACGCACACACACACACACACACGCGCACGACAATGTAATAGGCCGCTGCTCACGAATACACAGGTGTCTGTGTTCAGATGTCTCTTCTCTAAAGCACACCATGTTTTCCCTTTTATTGGCCTCTCTGCTTGTTATGTGATGGATTTGTTTTTTCTTGTACGATTGTTGAATGGCAGCTCTAAAGGAAACCTTACTGTTTGAGCAACACATTGTAAAGCTGCTATGACAGTTTTAGATAGATATAGAGTTGTCCCTGGGTTAAATGTCACTGTAGCTCCACTGGAAATATTTGTGACATGTCCCAAATTCGTCACGCGGGAGCTGCAGCTCTCTGCGTCCGACAAGTATTTTGAGTGTTTCCAGGCGGATCGGCCCTTTAAGAACTAACCTGGCTCTTTGGAGGCAAAGGGATTCTGGCCGATGACCTCCTGCAGCAGGATGATGTCGTGGCGCGCTGAAAAGCGCACCTGGCGCTTCCGTGGGGTCGTGGAGTGGCCGGCAAGGGAAAAACCTAAAGGTTGGAAATATAGAACAGAATCATGAATAATGAATCCATCGTTCACACTGACGGTCTGGATCGGAATCGTCGTGACCTTCTTTAAAAGAGGACAAATAAATGTAAAAAAAAAAAAGATTGTCGGCATCATTATAATCATCAGCTTAAGAGATGGCCAATTTGGGCACACCTTAGTGCTGAAGCCACTGTTACCTGGGAAACACACTGTTATCACTGGACCAAAACCATGACAGTTGCTTGAATAAGACTGCAAGTGATATTAAACTGATCGAGATGAGCATGGGGGTCAGTGGGTTATTAGAGGCTATTACCATCCATATATATATATATATATATATATATATATATATATATATATATATAAACAAGAAGCTGAAGTGCATTACTTTGTCTCAGCACTTGTAGGCCGACTCTGCACAATGACAATAAAGTTCCATCTAACGTGATCTAAACTATGTCACGAGCTCCACTGTGTTGTGCACAAGTGCAGGAAGCCGGCGGCCGGCAGCTACAAGCACGCAGACACAGACACGAGACGAACGGCCCGTAAAGCACTGATAGCACCCGCAGAGGCTACAGCAGCGCGGTCAATGCCGAACCACGCGTCAGAAGAAGAAGAGGAGGAGGAGGAAGAGGAGGAGAAGGAGGAGGAGGAGCGTGTGCGCACGACGCGAGAGAAGCACGCCAAACGCCGTTTGGGAGACGTTAATATAAGTGGTCGAAAGGGCGCGTTAGACGTGGAGGTGGTAACGTGTCTCACCGTTGTTGATCGGCACTTCCACCACCACCCGTTCCATGTTTCTGTTCGGTGCATCCGGGAACCGTCTGACGCGCGCTGCACACGTCCAGTCACCAGTACAGGTCCCCGACTGACGTGTAGCTCAACTTGGCGGAGAATCACAATCTGGCAAAAAAAAAAAAAAAAAAACTGGAGGGCTCCGCGCTTCACTTGGGGTTGCACTTTCTCCGCGTGGCCACAAGATGGAGCCAGAGACCCGCTGTTCAACGACCCCTGAAGAGGACAGAGTTTCACTACAGATGGATCCAGAGTGTCGGAGCATCGTCACATGGATTAGTTACAATGTTTTTCCTAATCTTTGCACAATGTACAAATACAAGAAATGAACACACGTCTAACGCGTGTATTTGAAAGACAGAGGGGTGAAAAACAGGAAACAGATCCCGAGGAGGGGCCCAGATCCAGGGGACATTTGCTGCCAGGTGCCAAGTCAAGTACATTTTATTTTATTTAGGTTAAATGTGCGCTTCTCCCCGACCCCGACCTGCCTTTCTCTCAGCTTTTCAGAGTTTTGCTTACGGCACAGCTTTGATTCTCACCAGCTCCTTTCATCCCCTTTTCTTTTGCCAATTTTATTTTCACATTTGACCTCCTGACTTCCAGAGCGAGTGCGATATTCACAGAAACAACGGATCATGGTGAACTTAAAGTCAAAGTTCGGACGATGCGCTACGTGCAAATGAAAAGCCTGCGATGTCTTGTGAACAGTGTTTAGCAGCATTAACTGACCACTAGGTGTCACCCTGCAATGACAATACTCGTGCATTAGTGTGCAGTACACATTACAAACTAAAGTCCCATAGAAGTGGCATGTCTATGGATTCAGTGAACCAAAATATTAAATTGAAGAATATTCACCGTTTCCTCTCATTTCCATTGAAAGGGAAGATCTGATTGCTCCAAAGGCGGGAGAGACTCAACTGTTGGATGTTGTTGTTTTTTACTTTAAATATTAAAGGGCCCAATGCTTCACATTTATGGGGATCCATTGGCAGAAATTGAATATAATATTAATAAGTACGTTTTCTCACGTGGATAATCACCTGAAAATAAACTTTGCCGATATGATACTGATCCAAAAGCATTTAGTTACATCCGTCTTGGCTGTTATTTAGATCATAACCTCTGTCACATCCCTCACGTGTTCTTTGCTTTTGCTAAAAAAAAATGACTTGTTGTAACTTTCACTTCTGTGGCGCAATTATTTGTTGTTGCTAAGGTGATTGTGCAACCAGGTCCTGTTCAAAACATCCCCTCTGGACTTCAGAGCAACTATGAAATCAAACGGAGCAGGCTGCACTAAGTCATTAATCTCTGGCACATAATTAATATAATCTCCTCATTGAACATCTGTTTTTGAGGGTGGAATGGAAAGCAAACAAGTCTTGTGCCGGACAGTGTGCTTCTTCTCTACTTGGTCGTCCCCCCATGCATCTGTTCATTAGATGATCATTGCTGATGATGTACGATATGTCACATATTAATTGGTTTATTTGCAGTTTGTCAGAAACCCCCCTTTAAACAATTGTATTTCAGGCTGGTGGCCAAGATCACGTGACCTAGGATGAATGCCAAAACAAAACAACGCTCGGTTGATCCTGAGTGACAGGGCCAAAACCAGGAGTAACATTATTCCTTTGTCTGTTGAGCAACCAACAATTTGCAGGGAGGGAGGAAAGGAAGCAGAGAGAACGCATGCTAGAGAGGATTGACTGGGGAGTGAATAAGAGTTGTTGTTGTTGTTGTTGTTGTTGTTGTTGTTGAGAGGAAATCAGCTTTTTTTTTCTGCAGTGACTTTAGGAGTGAGTTAATGGAACATGGCAGTGTTCAAAGTAAAGGCGTCTGTATGCCCACGCTCTCATTACTGGTCGCTTTTTATTGAGAAACCCTGGACCAGAGAGAGAGAGAGAGAGAGAGAGAGGGAGAGAGAGAGAGAGAGAGAGACCGGACCGGACCGGACACGAATTAGAAACAGAGTGTCCTATTTAAAATGACAGAGGGTGCTCAGACAAAATATGAAAGGTGAATTCAGATAACTCTTATGGAATGTCATCACAATCATCATGAACCGCTGCACACCGGGGATTCTTACTGGGTTTGTACAGTTGCTCCTCTTTCTAAGAAGCTGGTAGGAAATCCTGAACGTCTAATGGAGGATATGCACTGACTTTCCAGTTTATAAGGCACGTCGTAGCTTAATCTAATGCAATCTGATACAACAGTGCTGAAATAAATGTCTTCATGAACGTTATAAAATGTTTTCAAAGTAATAGAAACACCTGTCAGTGTAACGTAATACAATTCAGCAACACCACGAAAACTGCAGCCTCCAAAGTGACCATACTGTACGTTGCAATATAATAGCAGCACATAAAGATGCAGATTTAATGACATTTACGTGTCAATGTAATCAGATAAATAGTGTTGAGTCTCAGAATATGCACATTTGTTTCTGAGAAGCAGAAAAACAGAAGAACAGGGAGAAAACCCCTGCAGATAAAAGCTCAAAATAACTTATATGAAAGAAAAAGAAGGCTATGTTTGTGTGGTTGGTTCATTTTTAGCTAAAAAGATGCTTTTTTAAGATATCCCAGTGGCGTTTGGGAGCCGTCAGGAATCCGAACCCAATTTGGTCGTTTCATCAGGTTGCGAGGAATCTGCACTCATGTTGGGTTGTGTGGTAATAATTCCCCCTTTGTTCACTACGCTAAATTGCTAAATGTCAGCGAGCATTAGCAAAGGCAGATCAAAGAGAAGGAATGATGACACATTATCTGCATCAAGTGCAAGAACATAAAAAAAAAAAAAAAACATGACAAATGAAATAGTATCATCTCATCTGCCTCGTGAGCGGGGAATAAATGTATGATCGTGTGCGCATGTTCAGTTTCTGCTTCCTGTGGCATCCATGGCAACGAGTGAGGCGACAAGGCCTTTCCCATTTGCCCTTTTTATGCAGTCCCGCTCCTCTGAGTCTTTGCAAAGACACACAGAGCCTTCAGTCAAAGTCAGATTACATAAAACTACAGTCTGAGGGCTGAGTTTACACATTTGGATTCGGCGAGTGTCTTCTTGACGGACAATTCAGCTGGCGGAGCAGATGTTTTCTCACAGGCAGCTTCCTCCCAACACATCTAGTTAGAAGAGAAGCATTTCTTAACATTTAAACTCAGAGTGTAGGTGTAAATTTAACATCACAGATATATATATAAAAACTACTGACAACTACTGAGCTTCAACTTCAGTTATGAACATTTTTATTTTTTTTCTTATCTGTGCAGCCAAAAAACGCTCCCATCAGCTACTTTGTTAAGAACACTCACATTTGACAATTAACAGCTTTCTCATTTCAAGATGAGAACGCATCTGCAAAAGCTTTGAGGCGTGAGTATCTCTGGATTACAGATAAAGAAAAGCCATGAAACAGCAATTTAAGAAAACTCTATAGCTCCAAGTACATTTTTAAAGTGATACGCTTATTTGCTTTCTTGCTGAAATGAGAAGATCCATATATCTCATGTTTGTCAGTTTATTATGAAGATATTAAGTGCAGGCGGTTAGCTTAGCTTAAAGACCGGAGGCAAGAGGAAACAGCCTCGTTCTTGGCAAAGCTAAAAATCATGCCCACCAGCACGACTGAAGCTAATTAATATACAATGTATCTTATTAGTTTAATCTCTTACACAAAGATAAATGTAAAAAGGACAAGTTGTGGCTTTACAGGGAGTTACATGCTCCAAATATTTCTTGGGTAACAGAAGCAGGGCCATTATTATAAGAGCTGGATATTGGACTCAGTCACGCAGTCACTTGGAATGAAAATTCCAGCTGGGCCCACGTAGACTTTACATTGGAATGACGCCAGGTATTTTTAAAGCAGCCTAATAATCTTGAAGATTTTTATTCAAATAAATGCCTGTAAAGTCACTATCTATCTTCGAATGAGGAAACAAACCTGTGCATTTGCGTTATTGTATTACAAACTGTGTCTGTGGTAAAAAAAAAAACTGTATATAAAGTGTAAATAAGAAGTGGACCTAGCCGCCGTGACGTCATCCCCACTGATTTGTGGACTTCGCTTTTGAAGCCTCCAGTGTGACATTTTGCTTTTTTTGCTACCAGAATTGACACGAGAGGGTGGAGCTTAGTACAAGAGAACGCTGACTAAGACATTTTTAGGGGATCAAAAATTTAACAATTTACTTTCATGAACAGAAAATACACTATGAGAGGTTTATTAAGGTTGTAAGACGAAAACACGGACAATTCCCTAAGTGGACAATGTCAATCAACTTGTAGCCCCACACTAAAGTATACCCCGCTTTATGGTCTATTTTACTCTAAAAGGGACCATAATTTACTAAATGAACATCATGCTGTATTGAAGAAGACTTGAAACTAGAGATTAAGACTCAAGTTTATGTTTACTGAGGTAATAAATCAAGTGAGAAGTAAGGTCATCTTCTCATAGAGTTCTATATAATCAGACTTCTTTTTTGCAACCAAGAGAGTCGCCCCCTGATGGCCGTTAGAAAGAATCCAAGTTGGAGGCACTTCTGCATTGGCTTCACTATTCAGAACCGGAAGTTGCTGCCTGGAAAAATCCCAAGAGGCACACAGTTACAACACTGTTTGGATCTCTGGAAAGTTTGATCCAAAAACACATAAAAAATGTCTTCCGGTATTTGCTGATAGGTGCCACCAAAGAGAACAAAACAGAGATCTTCGATATTGTAACTTCAAAACTCCAAACTTAAAAAAGAAAGTAATATTTTAAATGACAGTGTTTGCAATGTCAACTGTCCTGTCCTGCGTTTTAGAGATGTCTCTTTTATAACAGGGTCTTTTGGGGAAAATGCTTTTTGGACCGCAGCAGATTTCTTTCATTGCAATACCTTGCGTGGCCACTAGGACAAATTAGCAACGAGACTTAGTGCTACCATACCCAGCTCTCTAATTACATCCATGAGCAGGCCATGTTAATTTGCTAGAGTCTTATAATTACCATGAGGTTGCCAGGCAACCAGCAGCAACTTGACGTTTTAATTAGTATGCCTTAGAGGTGTTTATGGGCTTATTTTTGTACTAAGGAGAGAGCAAGGCTGTTTTCCCTGTTTCCAGTCTTATTTAACTGACAGCTATGAGAGTGAGATTGATCTTCTCATGTAGCTCTCAAGAAGAAAGGGAATATTTCCCAAATTCCTAAACTATTCCTTTAAGAGATGAGGGTTGCCATCCATTTTAATAATCTCAATTATAAAAGTGAAACAAGAGTCAACATCCAAGCTAGCAGCTGTTAGGTTGTACTTAGGCACAGCGGCGGTGATTTAAGTTCATGTCAGCATGCTAGCTCTGACAATGTAAACACGCAGATGCAGAACTGTATCATGTTTACCATGTTAACCCTCTTGGTTTAGCATGTTAGCATGCTAACAATTGCTAATCAGCACAAAACATAAATCACAGCCGATGCTGATGGGAATGTCCCTGACCTGTTGATGGCACTAGATCAAAAGTTAAGAGATCATAAAAGTGTTTACAGTTCATCCTGAGGGGAACATGAATGTTTTAAAGGTCATACAAGATTGGGAGCATTTCTATTGCCTCCACACGGCTTTCAGCATGGCGATGGCTAAGCCGAGCTAACGGTGCTAACAGTCCCAACAGTGCAAACTACAGCAAAGACATTACTCCACCATTTCTTTAAAAAGCTAATAGTTGTTTGCTGCTTTATTAGTGCTCTGATTCACGTAAACTGCACCTTTAACCAAACACCACATCAATTTCTGTAGTTGTTGAGACATTTCACTCAAAACCACAAATGTCAACCTGTTGGTGGCGCTAGATGGAAAGGCAGGGTATCACCAAAGTCATTAAGAGTCATCTTCTGTCAAATTTCATGGCAGTCTGTCTGACAGTTGTTGCGATATTTCACTCAAAGTTTGTAATGATGACAATGAATCTTGAGATATGATTGAATTTATTACATTTGCAGCTTTAACTGTGAACATTTAAGAACCCTGTACCCTGAACAATATAAAAACAGGTCCTTGTAGTCTTCACCTAGCAGTTTAACAACACATGCAGCCTTGCATCAGAATCCAGCGGAGTTTACTACGTGGCACGAACAAATGAAACAAGAAGTGAGGGTATGACTCAAGTCACAGTAACCATGGTAACAAAGCGGTGACAGATACAGAGCCACTCGTCACCACCCTCCTGTTTCGAGGCACGCAAACAAGCACAGGTAAACACACGCTCAGGTTATTTTCTTTCTCATTTCTGTATTTCTAACACATTGTGCTATTTCCTTTTATACTCACACTGAGGGGGGTACAGGATGTGGTGTTTGAATGACAGTCGTGCCCTTTTCACATACAACACTGTGAGCTGCCCTTGCGGGAACTCTCAGTGTTTTCACTGAGGATGACTCACACTGAAGATTAGACCCCCCCTAACTTTGTTCTCTCTCTCTCTCAAAAAAAATCTTGAATCCTCCCTTGACTCGTGCGGAGCACAGTTATGGGATGTTAACACGCCCTCCAGCTGGTGTGAGCGGCTGGTTTTATGTTGAAACGTGAACAATGAAGAGCAGAAACATGTCACACACAAAAGAAACAATTACCGATTACATGAAGGTTTTCACAGACGTGTGCTTTGTGCAGCTCAACCGGGGGAACAGACTTGAAAAAAGGAAACATCACAGTTTGAAGCTGACGGAGCGCTGAAGTATATGACAAATTGGGGTGAGAATGTGTTGGTATGGACTTCAGATGATAGATATTGTGTTGCCAAGATATTTTCGCACCTGTTTAACTAAGCATTGCTGTCTCTTTTTAAAACTCAAATACAGTTGTTCTGCTCTGGCAAAAATGGTTTATACTGTATAATACTTAACACTTGGAGACAAATTTCCCCATCAGGCTATCCACCTATACCCACATATTACTCTCACACACACACACACACACACACACACACACACAAACACTCACATATAATAAGAAGAAATCCTTCCCTGGTGTTTTATGTTTTTCTACCCCGGCTGTCATTTCAACAGTATTGGCACACATGTAATTCCCCGGTGAACCATCATGACAGCACCAGACATGGTTGCCGGGTGATATGTGACCCAAAGCCTCCATGACAGTTTTCAGACTGAATATCAATAGACCTAGTGATTTAACAAAAGAGACAGCTGTATCCATCCTCAGGACTGCTTTGGAATAAACCATAAAAGCGACCGCTCTGTCAAATAGAAATATATAATCCGTATTGATTGAAAAGATTTAAAATATTTCCAGTTTGTATCTACTGTAAAAACTGCCTTGTGTTTACTTAATATCAAAGCAGTTGTCTAAAAGAGTGCAAAAGGGATTCGGAGGCTCAATTATGGTACATTTTGTTGCAATCCAGAGTGGGCTGAGTGAGTCCAAAACATGGAAACAACAGCAATATCATATTGTCATATTGTCGCCTTTCATTAGGTAACCATGATAGTTAGTTCTCGAGTATTTGTTTTTGTCACACCTATCCCTCTCATCCCTCCGATCCATTCAACCATCCTCATTGTAAAGATATGGGATATATGGGGTTGCTATGGCGACCACTCTTCTCGGCAACACAGAGGTGCTCAGTAGTTTGATTGGCCACTCCATCCGTGTGCCCAACGTAGCGGATGTATGTGCCACAGGCCATTCAAGGGCCCTACATACACCTCAACATAAGTAACATCTTTTATAGAGATAATTTTTTCTGGACATTTTCAGTGATGATCTAGCTGGTATGACAGACAGGGATCGCTCCATAAACTAATCGGTTTCTTTGTGTGGAAGTCTGATTCAAAAGACGTGCAGGTTTTGGCTGTAACTCACTAAATATCTATGCATTATTCTATGATTTATTTGTCATAATTTCTAAGTAAGTAAGACTTCAAACACACACCTGGCACCACAAGCTAGCAAGCATGTCGACTTCAGCACCTGAACTAAATATGAGCACCTGAACTAAATATGAGCACCTGAACTAAATATGAGCACCTGAACTAAATATGAGCACCTGAACTAAATATGCAAATTTAACATTAATCATCTGCTTAAAACAAGTTGGGAACAAAGCAAGGTTATGTAAAGTCATTCAACCAGCATGTGCAACCACGTGACATGAGTTAACACTCTCGTCCATAAACTACCATTAATACGTTAATATGATCCTGGACATAACTTAGCCCTTTCAGATGGCAATGGTATCCGTTTTAGGGATCTCTGATCGATAGTCTAGTAGTTAATTCTCAGCTAAAGGAAAATAGAAATATTTTCCAGGACAACAGAAGATTTTAAGGACATTTTCAATAACTGGAAAATTGGGTATCATTTAAGGAAAATTTAGCGTAATGAGACATCCGTTCTTTCTTCACACACCCCCACTCTTTAAAAGGTTGTACCCATTTAGCTCTGGAGTCAAATCACAGGAGACTTCCTCCTGACAGAGCTCCTGATTAATGTCAGTTTCATTAGTGTTGCTGAGTGCCAGCAGTGTGTGGACTGGCCTGCTGACTTCTGTAAAACAGACAGGTTTTTTTTTTTTAATTAGTAGATTACAGTTATCATAGCTCAGTGTGGTCTTTAAATATCAAAATCATAGGTGTCATGGTAGTTGATTCCAATTAGTGTGCATGCAATACATGCCTGACTTGTGCTGAGCTGTTTCTGCCCTTCAAACCTCTCGGCTTGAAAAACAGAAATAAACAGCGGGCGTTTGGAAGCCGTGATGATTAATGAGAGAAATGAAATGAAAACAGGAGTGGGTTGAGAGACGTGGAGAGCAGAGAAAGAAAGCTAGCCGGATTATGAAATCCAATGAAGGAGACAAACAGATCCAAACACACGACCAACTCGGGTCTCGGCATGGAAACACTCGGCACATGACGTTCCTCTGGGAAACCCTCAACACGCGCCTGTGCTGCTCCATCCACGCTTCAAAGTCTTTCTCGGACTGAAAAGCTGAAACTTTTTTGGGTTGTGGGTTGTGGGCCCCCCCTCCTCCCCGCCCCCTGTGTCAGCCCCCTGCAGCGGGGCCCCGGTCTACATGATGGAGCATGTGAAGCCACAGCACTCCTTCAGCAGGGTGAGGCCCGTCTTGGCGAAGGGAGAGGAGGCCTGCTGAGCCCTGGATGGCGCCCGTCTGGTTGGTACACCTGAAGCCCAGAGACATGATACTGTGAGGAAAAGATTAAATAGTCTTCTACTAACTGCCAATGGACACAAAAAAAAAAAAGCACAGATAGGTCGAAAGCATTTCTATTCTATGCTGAATCAGTCAGTGGACGCGTGAAGCTCCATCCTCCAAAGCCCTCAGGAGGGAAACACCTTGAACAAGATAAACATTTGGAACAAGGGAAATATTTGCCCCTGCTTATTTCCCTAAACTTTACTTTTACTTGTTGATCCTTTGATGGAGCTCAACGTTGCAGCTCTCTTCATGCTCAAATACCTTTCTTCTTCATATTTCTTGGGAATTTGGACTTCAGAAAATCTGCCATTTCTTTATCTTCTTCTTTCTCCCTGTAGAAATTGAGAAAGATTGATATAAAAAATAAATAAATGGAAATGCATGAATAGATAAAGCACTTGGACTACGATGTAAAGTCTTCCCTCGCATTTCAGATCACAAAAGAGAAATGTATAGAAATCCCTTATATTATACAGATGTAAAAGTCAAGTTACACTTGCCGGCCATCTGTTCCACAAGTTGTGAATGAACATTTCAGAGAAGGTAATGTGGAGAGATGAAACACGTTCGCACTGTACAAGACATTAGAGAATATTGGATTTACTCTGAGAGGCTCCACTGATAAACTCAATAAAACTGGCGGCCACTCTTCGTCTCCGCAGAGACTTTTCTATTGGATAAACATACTCTGCACATTTGTACAAGTACAACATAAAAACTGCAGATAGGATTTTCTTGTGAAGGACAGTCAGGGTAAAAACAAAAAGATCTGTATAATAATCAGCATGGACAACATGGCCTTCCTCTCCTCTCTGCGACCCATTACTCCACTGCTGGTCTCTTGCTTCCTGCCTCTCCTCTTCCCAGCAGCCCCTCTGTGTTTTCACAGCGTGCCGTCGGCTGCTAACACAAAGTGCTTCTCACACAAACCGACGAGGCTTCATGCTGTCTGAGAACTGAGATTAAATCTAAAAACATACTTGTTGTCCTCTGTTTGAGTCACATTAGGTCGCGGTAACGTGAACGGTTTAATTTCTTTACCAGCGCAGGACAAAACAAAAAATATGATTCAACATACGTTAAGCCCACATTACACTACATTTTACATATGTTTGACTTCTCTGCCTGACAAAATATATAAAAACAAACAAAACAAAACGCCGTGCGTCTAATATTATGTAAAGCGCCCTGTGGTGTTTTGTAGAACATGTGCGGTGAAGGAGTGTCAGACTAGATCTGGATTTTTTTGGACAGGATTCAGACAGCTTCCCTTCATCTCCTGCATCAACAGCCAGCAGCGGACATGAGAGGCTGGGTGCACCTGAAAAAATGACGGAATAAACCCAAACTGGGATTCTTTTCTTTTTTTTCTTCCTTTTTTTTTTTTTTTTCAACCAATGGCTGCTCCTCTGGCAGTACTCACTGACGCACGCTGACACATCTTTAATTGAAATGGCTCTCTGCTGTGCGCTCTGCGGTGCACCCTCTCACAGCGCTGTGCCTCAGGAGTGGTTTTAATGGAGCGGCTTTGTGTGAGCCGCGCACACGAATGACACCGAGCGGAGACACAACTTCACCAGCATTGGTGGCTGCGAGCCCTCTCCGGTCATTGCGAGCATGTTAATGCTCATGAATCGGCGTTATCAAAGATCGGTGCTCCCCCTGCTTAAAAAGAGTACACGTGCAAACTTGGGCAAAGAATCCCCTGAAGTCTTTTCTGGGAGGCTGCACTGTATGTGCGCTGCATCTCTATCTGGTGTGCAGCGTAGGGCTTCATCTTTAATTATTCATTCGCAGCCTATGGTGACAGTCGACCACAGGAGTCCTGCCAAGCTGTGATGAGACCGTGGAGGCAGAAGCGCACCTGAGTCGCTCGAACTCCACATCGTCCACCAGGAAGTCCCTGGTCTCGACCAACTTGTGGATCTGCTGCAGCAGTTCTTCTTCCTTCTGCCGGTCCTCGCTGGACTTGTCATTATCTGCAGCACAAGACATCGGAGTCATCCGGTGGTTGTCACAGAATACCTGCTCTACTGCAAATATAATGAGGAATTAAAGAGACAATTCATCGAATTAATAACTGAATAAGGAGTCGGATCGTTTCAAGGAATGGTTTGATATTTGGGTGAATACGCTCATTATATTTCTTGGTGGGAGTTGGAGGAGGAGATCGATGCCACTCTAGTGCTCCGCTGCGCTTTAAAAATTAGGCTGGAGCCAAGTAAATTTTATTTATACAGGCCCAATATCACAAGTCACAAATATGCCTCAAGGGTCTTTACAATCTGTACAGTACGTGAACTAAGAAAAATATGTCAACATGTCTCACAAACCAATGAAATGAATACCGGTCCCAAAAACACCGGCCTCCTGGTGGAGAGTCCTGTGTTGGTTTGACCCACCGGCCATAAGTAGTATCTCCCTGTTTATACGACACCAGTTCTGAGGGTTGCACGTTCACGGGGATATTTGGATAATTTGTGTGTCCACCAAGGCCAGGGGTCCTAATTTACTTTCCATTGACATCGATTAGATGCCACCTAGTAAAAAGGCTGACGCGGTCAATTCACGTATTTCTGTGCGATCAGGCAAAAAAAAAAAAGAAGAAGAAGAAATCTCACGAAGAGCAACTCAGGAGTTGATCCCTCTATACTGGACGGACAGACGTGCAATAGATGTGTCGTGCGTACAGGAAGTGATTAGCATAGCTTAGCATGAAGACTGGAATCGGGGGGAAACAGCTAGCAGGGCTCTATCCAAAGTGAAAAAAAAAATAATATGCACACCATCAGCTCTAAAACTGGCAACTGTTGTGTGTTACAGCTTTAACAGAGAAGTAAAAGCAACACACTGCACAGCAGGACGGATAATCTGTTGCTCCAGTTTTAGTTTTTGTACATGTCTGATGGTATAAGGATTACGCAAACAAAATATAAACATGTTTATTAGTGAGCTTTAGAGGTGCTGGTAGGCAGATTTTTTGTTGTTGTTTCACTTTTGAGAATTCCAGGCTAGTTGTTAGCCTGCTGGCTCTAGTTTCATATTTAGCGTGGCATCAATCTTCTCAACTAAGTCTTGGCGAGAAAGCAGATATTTTCCCTTTAATTACTCTGCCTGTTTTTAATCCTTCATCTACAACTGTCAATACCCAGAGGAGTCCTACCTGGTCTGGACACTAATTTCTGCAGCTCCTTCTTCAGACGAGTGATCTCCTTGCACAGCTGAATGTCATCCATCCTTCGCAGGCGTGATGGAACAAAAGAAACACACAAAAAACACTTCGATCAGTACACGCTCAACTTTAAAGGGGAGAGATGAGTGGAATCTGGACTCTACTGTCAGGGCAAAAGGAAATTCAAACAGAGATGGCGTCATATTGATCTTGATATTTCACACAGGAGATGAAACGATCTTTTCGGAGGAGAAATCCCCCCGTGGCGTCTCGGAGCCGAATAGCTTTCACTCCTTCTGTGAATGGCCCTCCAAACTCAGTGGATCATTACTGACTGAGGCAGGGTGAAGTACCCTCTTTCCCTTCCTCGTCTAGATAGAATTAGAGGCCCTCACGTCACCCAGCTATCGCAGCTGCAGGCTCTCGCTGGACCAGACGAACACTCGCACGCGTTCATCAACGTCAGTGGAGAGAGAGAGCGAGAGAGAGAGAGCGAGAGAGAGAGAGCCTCGCCACCGCGCCTCATCCACCTGTCATGTTAGAGGCTCTGCACAGACGGCAGGTGGAGAAATGGCCATGAGGTCTGGAATACAAATGATAGGCTTTACCTAACGTACCAGAGGAAAACACAACTTGTAGTTTGTTTGTTTGTGGGCCGCTGGGGGGGGGGTTCGTGCTTCAAATAGTGACTCTCCATCTCCGTCCACTTCCCCTCCCGTCTCTCGTTCCTCCCATTTCATCCGCTTGAGTGTCGCTTGCTACCCCACACACGCCACTCCTCACATCCCCCATCCGCTGTCTGAGCAGCGTTGCTGCCTATCTTTCAGAGGAGTGGATGAATAAATATACATGCATTAGCCTGCTTGGCGGCAGCAAAGGTGGAGCCATTGGAATTATAATGGGGGCCAACTCGGGGTGTGATGGAAAGGAATGAGCAGAGAGAATAGAGGGCAAAGCTGCAAGATGTGTTTCTGATACCAAGGCGTGCCCCCGAATGGAAACGTGATTTGAACTGCTCGTGGTGGGAAAAAGCCTGGAGAGGGATGCGATTCTCCAGGGAGGTGTGCTAGCTTGTGTGCTACACTGGCCTGACAAGGTATCAGGGAACTTTTGTGATTGATTAATGAACTGAATCCTTTGTTTATTCCGGTTTCACACCGTAGCTACATGCGTTGTCCCACACGCCTGACGCATCTAAACAATTAAGAAAACTTGACCTTCAGTTACAGTGATGGCACCCTGTCATTCAGCAAAGTGCTTTCTCAGGGATGGATGTCAATGTGTTCGTCCAACGCTTGTGCGAAATATTTTGCCCATTTTTGACATTCAGGATCTCTAGAAATACAAATGACTTTAAAAAGGTTACCTTTAATCCAGCTCCATAAATAAATCCAAATTTGCACCTGTCCAACACACCAAAGTTAGCATTTTAGCATGCTAATGTTAACATTGAGCTCAAAGCACAGCTTGGTGCAGCTTAAACTGGTAGAAGGCTGTGCCAGGGTAATGTGGAGTTGAGCCTGAGGTGTCCTACACAACCCCATCACCAAATGAATGATGGTTAAGGTTTGGTTCGGAAGTCGGGAGGGAAGGATCATGATTATTGGATAGACAAACCAGGTATGTGAAGGGGTGCCGGTGAAAGTCAGCCAGACACGTACACCCTACCTCCCGCACTGGCACTGAGCTCAGACCAGCATTAAACATAATCATGCTTTCACCATTCTACCGTAGAATCCGGACTCTGGTTTGCCATGATTGAACCCGTTTCGTCTCCAGCAACCACACCGGCCGCGGGTGGCAGCCATGACACCAAATAAAAAAAGCCAGGCGTCGGCACTGATGAGCCACTCACATGTATCTGAGCTCTGACTCCCTCCTGACCAGAACGTCCCTGATCCTGTCGATCTTAAAGAGCTCCCCCTCGATGTCGTCCGCGGTGATGGTGGAGTCCGCCATGGATACCACGTCGTCCTCTGAGGGAGAGAGAGACAGAAAGATAAGGACAGCGCTGGACAAGTATGCCACATATCTGATATGAAAACATGAAAGTGCATTTTGATTATTTTCTTTATTAAAAAGGAGGTTACCGTGACAAATACTACGCAGAGATAGGCGGACACACTCGGAAGCTTTTTTTAAAATGATCCAATATCCAATTTCCAATTTTGCACCGTGGAACAACAACTACCCATGAATATGCATTTTAAACTGAATAAACAGATTCAGCAGATGCACTCTGAAATTGACGCTTGATGAGGAGCAGAGCATCACAGTCAAATTACCATGCGTTAGTGGTTGGCACAGCTCACATGCCTCATATTCTCTCTCACACACGCACACACGCACGCACGCGTACACACTAATTAACTGCAGAAACCCAGGGTGGTGGGTCAGCACAGGAAATAAGCCTCCTCCAGTACACACACACTGCAGTCCTGTCTACGCTGCCGTTGCCTGCTGTAGAGATACAGGGCCGTAAAAATGTGCTGCAATCCATTGTACTCGGTACACGTGAGGAAAAATACCACCTCTGATACAGAAAAGTGCAATGAAATGGTCATTCAAGTTGTAATTCCAAGTTGGGTTGGGCGTGATGTATCTTCTTCTGTGGCTGGCCATCTTTATGGCATGCACTGCATGGGCTTGGCAGGTGCGTTAAACATCATGAGAACAAATGTATTGCAGATAACAGTTGTCTCAAGCGGACTAAAGAGTAATTCTGCTTTAAAGCTTTTGAACCATCATATACTGCACAGAGGGATCCTTGATGGTTTGGTTTGCCGCGTTTCAATCCGGCACTCCACACACCAACTCCCTGTGCATCCTTTTAACTGTCCCCTTTCAAATAAAACAGATGTTTCACCATGAAAAGTCAATGAAAACAAAGCAATCTCAAAATAAAGCAAACAACGTCAAAGTTTACAGCGTTTGCTGAACATATCTAAGCCACCGTTTTACAATAATGCATGGGCTCGCTCCAAACGGCTTTGTAATACTTTTGAATGAATCTGACCCCGAGGTTCGTGCATCAAAGCGTTTCGTACAGTGTGGCTTCTATAAACTGTGAGCAGCAGCAGCAGCAGCTGCAATAGAAGTACATCCACCAGCATATCACACATTTAACTGCAACACCAACATCAGATTTAATTTACCCTGAGATCCAAGTGTGGTTGACCTTCTCGAAGGCAGTCGCGACTTTGTTATTGAAGAAAGTCAGCGCTTCCTGCTCTCGAACCGTTCCATTTAGCCCTGGATAACTGTCACCTCCCCGTAGGGAGCTGCACACCGTGGGGGCCAAGACCAACATCATCAGGGGGATACCAATACCACCACCGACAGACAGTCCCTGACTCCTCCTGGGGCTCTTTCATTTATTTTTATATACACACACACACACACACACACACACACACACACCCTTGCTAAGTAGCGCTCTAGTATGTAATATTTCTATTCTAGTCACATTCAGCCTTGGGGAAGGCAGCTCTCGCTGGGTTCAAAGTGCTGCCGAAGACACGTCCTCTGCACTAGCATGAAAGAAAGCCGAATGAAAGTGGATCATAATAACTCAGACTGGGGCTCTATGACTTCAGGTTAGTAGTGAAAGCACCGAGGAAAGCATTAACCACGCTTGCTGATAATTGCCGGTTTACATGGACGCGTATCCCTGCCGGCATTAAAGCTTTGTTACAGGGCACGCAACTGCAGTCTGCTTTGTGTGATGGAAGAAGAAGAAAAAAAGGGTTCCTGAAGTACAGACACACATCTTCACACAGACGCTCTGTGCTCTGTTACTATGACAAATCTGGCTGACGTCAACGTGGCGTCAACACAACCTTGACATCTCAGAGGAGAAAGCACTGAGTGAAGTGTTGCAGCGAGTTTTAAACTGTTAATGAGATCCGAACTGTTATAAGACATACGTGGAACTGTCTACACCTTCTCGTATGTGTCGGCGTGTTAATTGGAGTGAATTCAAATACACGGCTGTGTAAAAGTAGCAAATCCAACCAATTTATAAGGATATTATGTGAAAATGTGTTTCTCGCTAAAAGATAAGAAAACTGAAATTTGATTCACTTTCTATTAGAGAAACACACAGCAGGGGGAAACAGCTAGCATGGCTCTGTTTAAAAAAAATGCTGTGACTCATGGCGACTGCTGCAAAAGTTCCCCCTTGGATGCCCCTATAGGTGCCTTTAAATGGAGAAAACCTGATGAAGTGCCCTCTAAGGTTTTCCAGTGGAGAAAATGTGACTTAGTGTATTCTAGGGTGCCCTTCCACTAGAGAAAACGTCATGAATTGCCCTCTAGGGAGTCCTTCAAGTACAGTAAATGGAAGGAAGTGCCCTCTAAGGTTTCCTGAAAGTAGAAATGTGATGAAGGGCCTTCTAGGGTTCCCTACAAGTGGAGAAAATGTAATGAAGTGCCGTCTCGGGTGCCTTTACGTGATGACGTACCCTGAGTCCGCCACTGCAGCCTGCAACACCTCAAAAGCTCATCTTTGTGCCAATGCTTCTTTATGCTAAGCTAGACTAATTGCCTCCGTGCTCTAGCTCCATACCTATTGTACATACTTGAGAGAGGTGTCAAGCTTCTCGTTTAATTCTTGGCAGTGAAGCAAAAGGGCCATTTCCCCGAAATCTCAAACTAACCATTTGCTCAACTGGTTGTTACAGCTGTTACTGTTGGTCACGTTGTGCTTCCAATTGTTGATTACCAACATACCAAAATACCTTTACTTGCATGTACTTACTCTTACCTGATCTTTAATTGTAAGACAGTGAGCTGCTCACGGAGATGAGTGAACTTGACGAACAGCACACATTCTTGCCTTCAGGCACAGGCGTGACAAATACATATTAATTTAATTACTTTGGGTGTGGGTGGGTGTGTGTGTGTGTGTGTGTGTGTGTGTGTGTGTGTGTGTGTGTGCATGAGAGTGAGAAAGTGACAGTAGAAGAAAGACAGAGACACTCACTCACTCTTTGTCTTCTCATCTCACATTGCACACCCGGTACATTATAGACGCTGCAACAACATCTGATTCACGAAACAGAAGAAAGTGCTGAATCTGCCACGTCATCCCATCTCAGGAATCGCGGGCAGAGACGCAATATTGTTCATTCACCACAAAAGGCATAGAAGGCTCACTGGCTGCGAGACCGGAAATTCCCGTTGTAGCCGGACTGAAAAGCTGGACTGTGAGCTGTAAAATGTGCCACGTGATGTCATAAGCGCTGTTCAGTGTATTCTTACAACGTTAGAGACAACATGTTCTGCTGCAGAGGCTCTCGAGGACAGGTTATTCTGCCGCTGAGCAGTTATGACTCATCACTAGAACTCCCTTACACTTTCTCACTGCCTCTCTCGCAGTTCTCATGTCCCTTTGCTTCTCCTCAGTTCACCCAATACCTCGCGAACCCTGCCCCCTCTCTTTATCCAAACCCCCCCAAGATGTGAATTACACTCATGAGCGCAGTTTACAGTCTTTGCTCCAACCCCTCTTCTTTTTTTTCTTCTTTTTTTCTTCTTCTTTTACACTGCCACAAATTGCTTTACACCTAACACCCCATACGGATCAGACAGATTAGAGCCCAAGAGGCGAAAGAGGAGGCGGGATGATGAGGAAGTAGTGGACCAGAGGTCGGGGGCGGATAGGATGAGTGAGAGGAAGAAAAAAAAGAAGAAAAAAAGGACGAGTGAAGAGGAAGTACAGACAGAAGGCTTATAGAGATTTCTGCAGAGCTTTGCAAACTTCCCTTCTTACATTCATGAATGGCGCGTCAGTGCGACTAAAAAACCATGACAACATGATGCTATCACGGGCATCATGAATATAAAGTAGGAAGTCAACAAGCATCAGCAATGCAGAGGAATAGAACTCAAACCAAAAGCTGCAGGCTTTTGGGAAAATATTTCGACTGTGACACTGCAATAAAGAGTTCCAGTGACTTCTGACCTCACGATCTATTGAACGCTGAGAAACAGCCAACGTCCAGCCAAGTCCCCAATGAGGGTCATTATTCATCATCTGAGGGAGCAGGCTCCTGAGTAATGGGCCCTCACCTTTCTCTTCCACAAATAAGAGCGCACACACACACACACACACACACACACACACACACACACACACACACACACACACACACACACACACACACACACACACACACACACACACACACACACACACACCTGTGGATTCTTGACATTTCCAAAGCTGCTGCCTGTACTGCAACTAGAGAACTACATTGATCTGTTCCATCAACTACAAAAATAACCCAGACAAAAAAATTTAAAAAAATGTAGTAATCCCTCTAGTGGGAAAAGATAGAACACAAGCCTTACAGGAATATTGTGGTGATGCTACGAATTCTATTATAAAATAAACAGTGTAGGAACCGATTGAGATCACTAAAGTGATTTCACTGTACTGTATAACTCCCAGTGACACAGTCAATAGATAGATATATAGATAGATATATACTTTATTAATCCCGCAAGGGGACATGTTTTCACTACAGCAGCATTTATACAGGTAAGCAATAAAATATAAAAATATAGATATCTATGTATCTATATATATATATATATATATATATATAAAGATATAAAGATATAAATATACACACATACATACATATATAGGTGTGTGTGTCTACCTGGTTTGTTGGTGTCTCTGCTCCATTCAGTGCGCTCCAGTGAACCGTACTGATGAGAAGATCCCTGCTTCTTCTCCATCGGTCCTGCAGCTGCTCTCCTCCTCGGTTCTCTCTACGCTTCCAGTTGCAGACAGTCACCGGGAAACGGCGATATGGGGGGGCGGAGGGGAGGGGGGGGGGGGGACTACGGGGGGGGGTCTTGCGGCCGCGGTTCGTTGCTGTGTTTCATTGAGTCGTCGCCAGTCAGACACCAACCTGTAGAGGCGGAGAGCGCGAGATGCTCCAGCGGTCGCTCACCAGCTGTCGGCAGGTGACGGTCGGTGTGCGTGCAGCGCACGGGACCGTCCCCGTGTCAACCTGTGCCCAAGCTGGGCAGATGGTAAGCTAAATAGCGCCATCTGGTGGCCGCTGGACGCACCTCCGGCGTGAGGAAAGTCCACTCCACGGTGCGTCAAAACTATTCACATCCACTTCCTCTTTTCAATCGCTTTAGAAGTCGTTTAAAACCTGCAGCTTTTAGTGCAAAATAGAAGTCAGTTTAGGACATTTACGCGTAATCGAACACACGCGGCAGTGAGTGGATGGAGGTTAGAGGTGATTCTCACACCTCAAGGCCGATATGCAGCTGAGATATTTACTGGCATGTGCACAAGGTTTAGCACTTTGTCTTGTGTAATAATCAAGCACGGAGCACCGAGTGCTGCTCGTCTGGCCAGAAGACAGTCGCCCCGCAGACTAACAAGCGACTTCGTGCACACCAGCTCAACACTAAAGTCTCTCTGACTTCTGCACAGAACATAGTGTGGTTCTAGAAGCGTCGTGATATGCTTGCATTACGCAACAGGCACGGGAATGGCAAGTTCTTTTTTTTTTTTTTCAGCAAAGACGAAAACAACAATTAACTGTCAGCTGTCGTCGTACCAGTCTTTCATCAATCTGCACATTTTAGTCGCTGACAGACCAGTCCGGTCCGCATTCTTCTGTGTGTACTGTGTGTGTGTGTGTGTGTGTGTGTGTGTGTGTGTGTGTGTGTAGGAAGTAAAAGTTAGTGTGTCTATGAAGTACAGTTACTGTTACCATCACCCCCTAAAATCTGCCTCACCATGTGGTGACTGACAAAACAAGACTCTGCCGACTTGTTTTCTTTTTTTTTAAAGAGGTCACGTGATTAGTGATCCAATTATCAGTAGTCCTGAAATCTTAAATTCATACATTTATCTCACTTATTTCCCCTTGCCGGTGTATCTAGTGTTACAGGCAGTATTCTTCTTTGGCTATCCGCTCTGCATAGATTTACTGAACATATGTACAGTAGTAGAAACACTGTTGGGAGTTCAACAATAACCCTGCTGTGTGACACAACTTTGTTTCCCGTGACTGTAAAGAGAAACGTATTCCATCAACCGCAAGAGGTGACACGAGTACTGCTTGTGTTGCTTTGATTCATAGTCTTTTCCCACACATGCCAGTCAAACCCAACTGACGCAACCCGATTCCTTCCGTTCCCAGGAGCAGCTCGGTGTGACTCAAAGGGGGTTCCTTCTTTCTGTTCGTGTGTCAGACTGGACTTACAGCCATTCCCGCTATCAAAGCAAAGCACCGACGGTGCTAATTCTCAAGTTTCTCCGCGCGGCCCCGCTCCGCCGCGTCAGGTGATGATGCCGGCAAATGTGTTGATCGGTAGTGGGAGTCCTTTGCTCATGTATTTGCTCAGTCCGGCGTCTTTGTCCACTCCCAAGTTGAATTTGGACCTGATGGTCTTCTGGACGCAGTATCCGGGATCGAGACACGGGGAGATCTCGATGCTGCGACAAAGACAGGTGGAAGATAGAGGCATCAGTTCGGGGGCGCACAGAAACCCGGGGTGCAAATCAAGGTGTGGAACAAACTAGACCCTGACAGAGCAATTTCATGTACACACTGTAGGGTTCCACTTTAAAACCGACACCAAACCTTTATATCTCTCACCTCTGCACATCTTTGTAGCTCCTGCGACCATCTCTGTCCAGCGTCACCGTGAAAGGTCGACTCTCCAAAGTGCGAATCTTTATGTTGCTGCACCGAATCTTTGAGTTCTGGGAATTTCAAAATAAAAAGGTGATGAGAGGATTTCTGGTTGAACATAGATTGCGTACATTCTATGAGTTGTTTTAACATAAGCCGTCTACGTGAGGCTTATCCACTGGAGATGTTTGAGCCCGGCGTTGAATCGCCTCGACTCACCGCAACGTTGTTTTTGTTTTTTGTTGGAGATTTATTCAGTGTCATGGTCAAACAGTTCAGATCTATGGCAGAGAAAAATAGGGAGCATAAGAAGAAGACAAAGTCATGATATATATATATATATATATATATATATATATATATATATATATATATATATTTTAAAACATACAGTGGGGTCTGAGTATTGAATGCTGAATGTGTTAGAAATAATACTGAACCTTCTGCCTCATCGGAGGGAATAGCAGTGATCTGAGCGCCTGACGTCCTGACCGACATTCCTTTGTCAACGTCTCGGCCACTCAATGTCACCTGGACACACACACGCACACACACACACATACAAAGCATGCGAGTGTCAAGCCTTTTGCATTTGCACACAAACAACACGATACACAACGCCATATTTCGGAGCAATTCTTCCGGTAATTGATGAGGCCATGTGGCAGTAATCGAATAAGGAAACCATGAAGGTCCAGTCAGTCGAGTGCAGGTCTCCGTCAGATGCGTCTGCAATGGCCGCTGCCGTATTTTGCTATTTGAATGAACAAAACGCAGTTGTCTGAAGACGTCGCTCTGAGCTCGTCTGGACTGCGAGCGTAGCAGACGTGTTTGTCAGTCGCACGTCAGTCGGGTCTATTTTTCCGACACAATGCGTATAAACTTGAGGTTGATGCCCAATAAAAAAGGCGTAACTGTCTGCGGCGATGCAATCAGCTGTGTGTAGTTCACTTAGCTGTTCGCCAAACACGCCCTACGAAACAATAAAGCGTGGGCGAACAGTTTCCCCCCAAACACATACAGTCTATGATTCCCACCCCCCCCACCCCCACTGTGTCTCGTAGTGTTGTCAGCGAGGAGTGAGAAGTCAGTCGGTGGCTGTATAAAACAGGCAATAAAAGGTTGTTTCGAGAAAGTGTGAGTCACCGCAACCACAACATGTCTTTCGGCATGCAGCTATGACTGGCCTCCCAAAATACAATGCGGTTTGTTGCAGCAGAATGGGAGATTAGCCGTGGACAGACACAGAGGAGCACGCTCACTCGCAAACGTGTGTTTCTCCTGGTGGGGATAATAATAGATTATTAAAAATAAAAAAAACATACCTTTCTGTAATTCAATGAGACAACAGCGCCGCACATCTCCCCTGAGCTCTTCTTCTGCTTATCTGTTTGAGAGACAGGCGTGTTGTTAAAACTTGGTTGTGTACAGATACAGACAGGCAGGTTTGTACAAAAATCAAAAGACGACATTGGGAAGATAATGTTCACGTATGCCCATCTCACCTCTAATTGACGCTGCGATCTGTCTGAACTCAGGGAACTCCATTTCCAGATGGATGAGAAACACGTCTTCCACAGGATCCTTTGTCATCTTGGTGAACGTGATCTAATAGAAAACAAAATGTGAATCACTAAGTGTGAAAACCTTTTGGTATGAAGCTGTTGAGCTCAGTAGATGCTTCCGATTGAGGAGAGCACACTGTGCTTTTAGCCCTCACACACAAATAGATGACACATAAACTGTATCACATGCTACCTTAACGAAGTAGATGGTGAAGTAGACCGGCTGCTGGCCGGTCCGAACGTAGTAGGAGATGACATCAGGCACAAAGGACTCCTTTGGCCCCCCTGGGCCCATCTGTTGCTGGAGGAGACAAAAGTCATGAAAAATGAATCTTCCTGTCTGTTGGAACCACAAACTCATCTCGGTCACATCAAGTGAACACTGTGAGTCACGAAAAGGTCAACTGCTTATCAGGTGAAACAGCAGCGCTTGGTAATTGGCCCAGAGTCCATAAAGTAAGAGAAAGTTAACTTTAGTTCATCCTCTCGGTGCCACATGACGATGTACACATCGACCATTCAAAAAATTATTTTCAGTAACTTGAAAAGTTCTGGGAAACGGGTGGATACAGGAATTCAAGGAAAACATTTTGTTTGGAGTTGTGGTGATTGGACAAGTACATTGCTGTTTTTTCTTTTTATATTTTCTTTTGCCTCCCAAGACGAGTAGAGCGAGCACATTTTCACATCTTACTCTGTGAATTATTGTTATTTATAGAACAGTGGGAAGACTAGGCAATTAAGCCTGTTTAAGTTCGGTGAAAGAGAGAAACTTTAATTCAGGAGCTGCAAGCCTGAGCAAATATATCAGCACAATATTAACATTTTCCAAATCCCATTTAATCTAGTTGAGTATAACATAGGAGGGTCAACACTAGAACAAAACAAGCCTTTCCATTATTCTCATGAAGAAAAGTCACCTCAGTCTCTTCATTCTTAAACTATTTATATATTATTACATATATGGCCATAAAAGATGTTATGCAGCTTCCGGTGTTTTCTACTTGGGCAGAAAACACTTGCCACTTCATGTTTGACTCAAACATGTACGTCATTCAGACAAGATGAGCTACAACACGGTGGGGGGAGAAAATGTGCGAGTTTCCAAACTGAAGAGAATTCTTCTCTCTCACAAGTCCGTCAAACACAAACAAAGGACGTATCTAACACAGGGCTGCTGTGAAAAAGTGTATCGTACCATCTTAGCCAGTTTGGGGATCATGCTGCCTAAACTCTTGATGTTAGAGTTGTACCACGGGTCCACCATGCTCAAGTAGGAGCCGAGAGTGCAGAGACTTTCCTTGGATTGATGGAGGTTTTCCTAGAATCAATTTTGCAGAAAAAAAAAATTAAAATCCCCCGCCTCTAAAGAGCAGCAGGGGCAAACAGCTCGGGTCTATTTAAATGGAGGTTCTTAGTGAAGAAATTAATGAATTTTGCACATCTTTCCATCCCATTTGAATTACCATTGAAGTTTGCTTAATGCCACTTATTGATAATATAAATAGACAATAAATAGATAATAATAAATTGCAGCTATATTCAATGTTTTAGAATCTCGTCACGTCATTACTGAGCATTTTTTCACGTCACGACAGTTTTACTGTGTGATCAGGCATTTTGACGTTACAAAGGAGGCCATTTGTCTGGTTATCTCTAGAGGCTGACTGTCACGCTATGACTGACCGATGGTGTGTTGAGAAGAGGAAGTGGCCTCACCTTGACAGAGGAGATGGGAGTTGTTGTCTCACAAACAGGGATGTAGTAAAACTGGAGGTTTACTTTCATGGTAAGAAAAAGCCTCCGCGCTTCCCTTTTCCTGCAAAGACGGTGGTGAGAAGCACATCAACGTGTTACATCACTGAGCAGCAGAGAGGTTTCGGGTTTTAACGTATGACATTGGCAATAGAAGAAGTACCGTTTAGCTTCCTAAAAAAAACTATTTCCAGCATACATTTAGAGTAAGGCATCATTATTACATACACAGGAGTCGTATCAAAACAAAATATCGTATCTATAGTCAACAACATGTATTTTACCTTAGCAAATATTGTTATCCCAAAATATCTGCTGACCACATCAATGCATTGTATGATAAGTACTGACAATATAAGGGGACTAATAATAGAAACCACATTTTCAGTTTCGGCAACCAAAAGCTGAAAACTCGCCAGCCTTGCGATCGCTTTTTTGAAAGTTAATGTTGAAACCTGCTCATGAGAACAAACATCATAAATTATAACGTGCAGATCTCAGTTTGCAGAAAATGATACAAAACAACTACAGTACAGTGTAATAAAGTTATATAAAACTAAAATAAATATATCGTATCAGCCCAGTCACACAGAAATATCCAGCTGCTTTTCAAAGAAGCTTCATCATCTCGTGATCTGAGGAGTCTCTCACCTGAAGAAGAAGTAGGCCTTGGCCAGGCGACCCAGTACTCTGTCGTCTCCCATGGCGACGATCCTGGCAGTAAACTGTCTCTGCTGCTTGGAGAAGGGGTTCTGCATCGCACTGCTTCCTGCCCGCCTCTGCAGAGTCGCCCCTCGTCTTCCTCCCCTCCCTCCTCCTCCTCCTCCTCCCCCTCCTCCGCCGAGGCTTGCGTGTTCCTCCAGGGTGTCCTGCATCAGCACCATGCTGTCCTTCGCCGACGGTTTCATCTTGATGCCGCCGCGCCGTGACAGCCTCCCCGACTCTTGCTCACTGGGAAAAACGGAGAAGGTTGCGAATCAAGTGACCTACAGGAAATGATCTTGGTGAGGATTACCTACTTTATTGCGACTTCATTTTAAGAGTCTTCAAGATGATTTACATATAAAACAAGAGCTCTAAAAAAATGACGACAGAACCTGCAAATTAAGTAAAATACACGAAACTGGCAACGGGCTTCATCAAGCTTAATGTAAACTAAGTGGTACGTGATTTACCTTTTGCACTGTTCCCATAATGCACTCATGCCGGCAGAGTCCAGAGATGACGACAGGGAGGGATCGGCGCCGGGGGGCAGGTCTCTTTCGATGCCGCTGTCGTCGGACATGATGGAGAAGCGAGTCATGTCGGACGGCGTCAGGTCGCCGGGCGACTCACCCAGCTCCAAGTCCTCCTGCTCCTGGCTGAGGGAGAACTGATCCGATATGGAGCTGGATCGAAACCACTTGGACAGCACTCGCCCTGTCGACACATCGGCACTCGTCAGTTAAGCGTAATTCGGATGGTTTGCGCAAACCACAGCACAGAATATGTCCTTTCAATCAGCTGGCTGCTCTCTCTGTGTGTGTGTGTGTGTGTGTGTGTGTGTGTGTGTGTGTGTGTGTGTGTGTGTGTGTGTGTGTGTGTGTGTGTGTGTCTGTGTGTCTGTGTGTGTCAGTTCAGCTCTCCTATCGCATCGGGACTTGAACACAAGGACATGCCCCTTCATAAGCAGATTGACGTAGACTTGACTTTTCTGTGTAGCCGTTTTGTTATGGAGCTGCAGGATACACACACGCCCGCTCTTCCTCTGGGAAAGAACTACAATTCGTGCACATGGAAGGAGGCTCTGGGTGGTTCAGTGAGAGACGTCTGCGCTGCTCCCATCTGATAATTCTATTCACAAGTGTGCCCACATTCGGCCAGCCGCCTGCCTTGTGATCCCTCGGAATTGAATGCTTCATATTGCAGCACTGCATCCGGTACATGGGCAATAATCACTGTCCTGTATTTACAGGGAACGGTGATCTTATTGAAGATATAATGCAGGACAGGACAGGTTTTAAACCCACACGTAGATATTAGAGCTTCCACCGATTATGATGGTGTACACCTTCACTGTGCGACATAAAGAGCATACTGTAAATGTGCACATGTCCCGGTCACAGTCAGTTTCATGGAGTCATTGATTTAATTCAAATCTGTTCCGGTTAAATCAGTTTGATACATTAAGCGAGTCCAGCTCGGATGAACCCTTGAGCAGGGGGTTTTCAAAGACGGTGGGAAAAAGGCCCCTTAAATTCAGACTACATGAAAATCTATGAAAAAAGAAAGCGGCTCACAACAAGCTACAACTCAGATATTCTCACACTGTGACAGAGAGCTAAGTGCTATAGTTAGCTTTTTGGTACTTTTTGGCACTTTTAAACTGCCTCATACTTTCTTATTTGCGACATATTTCAGAATGACTTTCAAAAGCTCTGTGATGGCAAACTGAATTTCATCCGCACTAATTATCTCATGAGGCTGCCGTTGGTGAATAAACTTCTACCTGTATGATGTCACAGTTTTTTCTGGTTCCAGTTTCAGCCTAATTCGGTTCAGCCGACTGGCAGTAATAACTTCCTCTCAACCCCCCCACAGGTTCCAGTTCCACTCACAGATATCCAGATCCTCTGTCCACATGTGGAAGCTCATCTCTGGGTTCGGAAGAGGGGAGTCGCACAGTCGTCCACTTGACAATGGCTCTGCAATACACACACACACACACACACACACACACACACACACACACACACACATGAATGGAGGAAGAGAGCTAGGAAGAGACCAAAACTGTCACAATGACACTCAAAACAAAACACCTCCCCAACCCACACAACGTCCTGTCTGGGAACTCTGCTGTCCATCCTTCCACCTCCCAGCTGGGATGGGGGGGTGGGGGGGTAACAGGTTCATCGGATGGGTCGCTGACATGATACGAGTGGATGTCACGGAAATAGATATCCGGAATATTAAAAATAAAATACAGACAACTGACTCGACTGATGTGGTCGTGGAGGAAGCCGCTAAATAGGGAGGCACGGTCACACGTTTGATCTCAGTGACAGCCGGTGTGTCAAGCCCTGGCAGACACAGAAAACATGTCCATCACTTGAACAGAACACTGCGCTGGCTTACAGTGAAGTAGTTTGTAGTAGATTTAAATAATGCTAAAATATTGGAAGCAAAAAAGGCCGAAACTTGGTAAAAAACTTATTTAAATTAAATTAAAATCTTGTTGTAAGGCATCTAAAAAGGAGAGGAGGGAGATTTTATGCCATTAATCATCCTCATTATATCTGACTGGGATACCAGATAAAATAAATAAGAAGTCTGAGACACCTCACTGTGTGGTATACAGAGACGGCAGGATTTGGGCTCTAATGCTGGACTGAAATGTCTCACACTCCTTGAAAAGCTTCTTTTTTTTATTGCATTAAAGTTGAACCATAATTTGGAAGCTTTGCATTTCTTTTGGTGGATCACACTGCTGAGAAGCCTGAAAGGTGATAGAGAAATTCTCCATAGTGTGTGAACTGATGGGTCACTAAAGGGACAGCATCAAGATCAGAAACATGCATGTTGATAGTGTGTAGATTTACCGAATCAAAGCCAGAAGTAATAATTAGGCCAAGCGTATGACGCTGTTGATGGGTAATCGCCAGTCTGTCATTCTGGTTGTCGATGTGAAGATACCGGTGTCCTAATAGCAAAACCTTCTCATAGAAGTGATGGACAGAAAGTGGCCTTTTGATTTGGCAGGGCGATACGATTGATTTGAGTTTAAAAACAAACACCAGCTCAACCAAGGCAGTGAGTTCTTTTGTGAAAGTCAAGACAACACGATGAAGCCCTGAGGCCTATTCCCACTGTGATTGATAGAGCAGGACGGATACTCTTCGTTCCAGATCGGTGATTGTCCTGGCAGAGATGGCTCGCACCCCGGGGCGGAGAGGTATGTGGCGGCATGCCGCCCTTACTAAATATGTGGTTGTTCAGTGAAGCAGTGACGTGGCGCGTGGCGTGCTCCCCGACGACACCTGTGACGGTACGGTACGCCAGGGGGTCGGCAATGTCCAGATAATTCCCTCTCCGATTCATTTTGACACGTTTCACTCTTTTAAAAACAACTGCCATTCTTACAACCTTCCTGAAATGCATGAGCAAGGGAGAGCCCCGTGGGACAAATGGAATTTTCCAGCAGCAATAATCTGTGAGACGTGACGCAGCCACCGTTTGTGATCTGTGACTAAGCGTTGCTCGCATGTTCCCCTTAAAAAGAGGATAGGACTCATGTGCAACATAAGCACAGGTCACATTTATCATCCCTTTACAACTGAAGTGGATGTAATTGAATGCAACCGAAATAGAAAAAATCAAAAAAAATAATAGCAAATAATGTTGATAGTTTTGCATGGTATTTGAGTATTTTTTTTATCAGTTAAGCTGCTGGAACGTCATCCAACACGGTCACATCCTCATCTCTTGCTGCTTCCCTTTTTCAGTTTGACTCCATTACATCACCAAAAGTGACAGCAGTTCTTGTGTTTTTTCTTCCTTCATGATTCATTGATGCTTGGCTACTATAAGTTGTGGCACGCCTCAGACAGAGCAGCTCTGCTGCTGTGCCCCGTTTCGGGGGAGCTCCTACCTGAGTCTGCGTCCGTGATGATCTTGCTGTACAGCCGCTGCAGACGGCTCCTCAGCGCTGCCCCCTCCCCTCTGCCGCCTTCCTCCGCGCTCTGCTCCAGAGCCCCCAACACTTCCTGAAAGTGCGACTCGACATCGTGACCCATGTCCTGTCCCGAAACACACAAACACATGCGGGTGAACTCACATGCACACAGGAAGACACACGCACACACACGCACACACGCACACAAACAAACACGCACACACGCACACATGCACACACGCAAACACGCACACACGCAAACACGCACACACGCACACAAACAAACACACACACGCAAACACGCACACACAGAGAGTCTGTATTAATAGCAAATAGGTGAGGGGTCAGTAGTGCGCTTGTTTGTGTGCGTTTCTGCCCTCGTGTGCGTCCTGCCGAGGTGTTACTTTAGGATCGGTGCCAGGAGACACTTCCAACAACAGACCTTCATTCAGGATGTTTTACACAACACGTATATTATGAGGCGGGGACTCTCAAACTATTTTTAATCCAGGAGGAAAAAAACAAACTGAGAAAGTTACTGCCATCACCAAAAATGTAGCCCGACTGCATTCTGCTGACGCTACTCTCAACTTGAGAGTCCTTCTGGTCGGAACTTGTCATCACTCACAATGTACAGAAGTGTCCACAAAGGTCATTCACTCCCTCCTGAACGGCAATCGTCAGCAAATGCAATTGTGCATTCACGTGGAAAACAATTTGCTAAAAATATAAAAGAGATGTTGTGAAATAGACTGGACAACCAGACTCGATCGCAATCTTTTTACAGACTGGAGATTAACTGGAGATGAAATAGAAGAGAAGCAGCATGGCATGAAACGTACGGGCCTTCTGATTAGCATAACATTACTTTCTTACTGTAGAGCTGCATTGTTATTCAGGCTGACCCGAGATGCTTCGACCGTTGCCGTGGTACCCGGTCCGAATCAGTATTCGAATGCATCTGTTTTGTTTTTTTTATATATGTAGGCGAAAATACCCCCCAAATATCCCAAACAGCAATAAGGAACAGTAATCCCGCATTAGTCATTATACATGTTGTCTGTAACAGAGGAGAGATTGATCGACAGGCAGCCTCAACAAAGCCAGGTCTTGTTTTTGTATGTTTCATGTCAAAGTAAAGAAGGTTGAGGACATTTTTACAGCTTGTGATGTCATTGAGAAAAAAACTAAATCTGTTTCACTTACTGATCGACTAGGAGGTTCTCTCCCCCTCTCTCTCTTTTCCTGTGTGTGTATGTGTGTGAGAAGAAATTGATACGGTTTCGCGAATGCTCCCCACTGAAGCTTCAAAGCCCCCAAAAAACAGTACTCTGGACAGCCCTGACTGTTATACACACTATAAGTTTCAGGAAACTCAACTTCCAGCCATATTTCAACACCCGTACCAATCGGTGAACTGAATGAGGCTCGTTGCTTGCTTCCTCAGATATATTCAGAAATGGATTTTGGTTTATGATAGGATGAAATTAAGTTTCCTAGAGAGGGACTGCCATGTCAGAAGATTTAGTGTTTGTGTGAAGAAGAGCACACAGTCAGTCAAGTCCAGGTTACTTGCAAAAACATCTTTTTCATTCAGCACATTCGAGTATGGGATCTGAATTTGAGTCTACAGTCAAGTTGATAATGATTAAGTTAATAAGTGAACAATTAAACACGGAGGAATTCTGAGCCAGGCTCCAACTAGATAAGAGACAATGGAAAGAATGCGGAAAGCGTTCACATTTACTCGCCACACCGTGTATCGGTATAAAGACGGGGTTATTAGAGAGCCAAACAGGTGAGGCGAACCTGCGGCAAACAAGGAACTAGACTAATATGGCAGTGACACCCAGAACTGAAAGGAGAAGGCCGTGAGGGAACACAACCGAACAGCTTGGTGCGGTTTCCACTGACCTTCAGGGCTCGAGCCAGTCTGGGCCCGTGGCACTGCTCCGCTCCTAAAGCAGCCTGTATGGAGTGTTGCACCACGCTGCACATGTGATCGAGGGGACTCGGAGATCCATCTGCAGCTGAAGCGGACGTCTCAATATCGCCCGACAGGACTTGTCCCAGAGAGCCAGAGAAGACTTCTGGGTCGGCCAGGACGAAGACCCTGCAGGGATTTACGCAACGGGAGAGTGACTACATTGTAGCAGTATGAGGGAATAGAACAAGGCTTTGCAAATCTTCAAGTTCGCCAAAGCTTCTTCTGATACATTTCTTTTCTTTATTCATGACTCACCTCTCCTGAAAGGGATAGTGCTCATTTTTTAGTCTCTGCTCGGCTGTGACCATCCTCTGGTACATCAGACCTGTGGATCAAAATGGGAAGTTAAAAGCAGTGTGTGGGTGCAAATCCTCCTGTGGACAAACGGACGCGTGTTTGATGAATGAACAGTTCACTGAACATCACAGTACAGTAAGATCTAGTATTTATTTCTCTCGTGTCAAGGGAGAAATCTGCTCATCTGCTAAAGTCTGCAGTATAAGCTGGTGTCAGTCAGTCAATTCATTCCAGTATTTATTAAAAAAAGCATGTGTGGTCTGCCCAATGTCAACAGCATGAGTAATAGATAATTAATGTTTTGATTGACCCGCCTGAGGGGTTGGTCTTTGTTTGAAGTGACAGCGTGCAATCATAATAAAATGCGTGCGCATAAATATCCCATCTTTGATCTAGAAAGCGATATCCTTTTTCCATAACATAACCGGCATAGCAATGCATGCAGATTTAATAGAGCAGCATATAAACGTGTGCCAAAATAATTATAGGCTACATAGGTGTCAACTGCATTTGATGACAAGATGAGCCCCTCGAGCAGGAAGTTGTAAAAAAAATGTAATTAAATGAACCAATCACCTCCCGTTTTAAAGTAGGACTGAAACGTTGAGCTGAGTGTTGGATAATACCTGGAACGGAGCGTTCAGTTTTGATCTGTCTGGTGTAGCTGAGGCCCACGGTGCAGTAGGGGTGGGGGTAGATCAGGAGTCTCTTACAAAAGTCGTAAACCCGCTTGTACAGCTCATCTGGAATGTGGGCTGTCTGGAATATCAAAAAAAACCACACACACACACACACACACACACACACACACACACACACACACACACACACACACTCGTTACAACTAATAACAGAAAGGGAAACACCTTTTTCATTTTTCCGAGAAGCAATAATAAATTGCTGTTATTCAAGTTTGAGGAAACGCTATGCACTAAAGGCAATCTTCTCAGGTGTCTACTTTCTCGTTGACATTTTGTTCCGTAAATAAATAAAAACAACATTCCTCCTCCTGTTAAGTACTTTTTGTAGTAACAGTGCTGAAACTACTCCTTTCTCAACAATGCAACATTGTGGCAGCAATAAATACTTTACCTGAATGATGGCATACATCAGTGTGTGGAGCAGAGGGATGATGCACTTGCGAGAGTCCCATCTCTCAGCCTGCAGAGGAAACACACACTCCGTCAGCCGATGAGCTCATCGACATAAAAAAAAAATCCGCTCGGTAAAAGATGTGGTGCTTCTGTTCAAATGTCATGGATGAAACGATTAGTTATATATATATATACGATTAGCTCAAATTATAATTAGCGAATAATTAATAGGGTTCATGGTCAGTCAATTCAATTCCAATCGGTACATATTAAATCAAACAGATTTTGTTGTTTGGTACCCAAAAAAATATTTTTGTGAAAAACATTAGTCTTAAAGTGATAACAGAGCCACTGCTGACATGTAGTACCTTTTCCAGCTCTTTTATCAGCACCCACACCAGAGATAAGCCGTTCGCAGGATTGTTTTGAACCTTCTTATGAAGTGTCCACCTCAGCATGCCTACACACACACACACACACACACACACACACACACACACACACACACACACACACACACACACACACACACACACACACACACACACACACACACACAGAGAGAAAGAGAAAGCGAGCGATAAACACACAAGCCATTAACAGATGCAACATTTCCACAGGGCTATCACAGACTCGCGAAATGTGCCCCCCGCCCCCCCCCCCCACTCTCCATGACAGCAGTTCTCAGAAATGTGTCTGATGACTAAGAAATGAACAGCCGTCACATTGCTGACACGGCTAAATGTTGCAAAGTGGGATTAACACTAGCAGGCTGGCTTCAGGAAATATCTGTTGGTTTACGGGGAGCAACTGCTTTGGATACAGAAAAAAACACACAGAAACAAATCCATTCAGTTTTGTGGCATCTACACCACACGTCCAGATGTATTGAACCCGCAGCGAATGTGAATGCATTATTTAAATGATGAAGTCTTTCTGTTGTTGGCACTTTGTTACTCTTAAGTTAAGACCCTGTGATATAGTCAGATGATGTTGTTTGTAAGGTCTCATATATTACACGTGAGCAGAGCCAACGGCAAAGACGGATAAAAAAAAAAAAAAAACTCTTGACATTGTGATACTTTTCCATTATTTCAGAGTGTTGCAGTAGATCTATTGTACCTTTTTTGAGACAGTCTTGGGGCTGCTGGTTGTCTGCTTCCCTGGGCAGCACAGCCATGACGCTGCGGTAGAGTTCTGCCTCTGGAACTGTGGGCGAGCAGCCGGCTGACAATAAAGATGAGCGGTTGAGTGTTTAAGTCGGCAAATGTACCGATGTATGTGTCCAAGAGGGAGATTCATTGTGTGCGTGTGCGTTGTACGTACCTGTAGGCTCCATGCTGCACGTACTGCTTGCGTTATCCCAGGGGGCTTTGTTGGTCATGTCTCACGTGCATTGTGGGTCTATCATCTGTAAGCAGAGAGAAGAAGACGCAGACAGAACGTGTCGGCCATTTACTGTCAAGTCCAAGGTCAAACACTGCGCGGTCGGAGAGACAGCCTCCCGTGTGGTGGCTGACCATAAAAGTGGGTCAGTGATGACTGTTTCTCTTACATTGAATGGAGCTATTTAAAACTCAAGGTGACAATAATGTCATCGCTATATGTTTCTCCTTTTGAATTTGTGTGTGAGAACTATATTGCTTTCGGTCAACATTCATACTGCTGAAGGGGTCGAATCCAAAGTTCAATGTTCTCAACGGTGCTCGGAGCATATCGGTTGCTTCCACACGGCTCTCAACGTGGCGTCGGCTGCTGCGCTGGCGGCGAAGAGCGAACGGTGCCAACAGCGCAAACGACGGCGACAGAGCGGACAGTTTTTTGCCTTCGCGACCACCCTCGTCCTGATCGGCTACAACTGTTGATGAGCGCAGTGCAGAGGGGCTCAAATGACACCAACATGCACGACCAAGGCACGACCGGCCCGGCTGTGTCAACAACACACGGAGAAGCTCGTATCACAACGCACACAGAGGGAGAGCGATATCATTCCATGTGCAGGCAGACATTACTCCACGATCGTAAAGAGAACCTTTACCCACACACACACACACACACGTATAAATATATACACACACACCTACCGACACACAAGGTGCAGGTGTCCCACGCTAACCCTCCCCACCACAAGAAAGTGTTCCTATAAATAACTTCAACCTACTTAAAAAACTCACGCCACTTACTTTATCTCGTGTCCCACACAGGTTTGTGAGTCACATCTCAAACCTCCGCAACACTAAATTCATCGGGAAATTTGCATTTATCTGCTTTTTTTTTTTTTTTTTTTTTTTAATCCCCCTAATGACTCGTTTTTTAATCCTTCAAGATGAAATTAATATATCTAATGCAAATAAACCATCCAAACCACAACAAACACTAAGCGCTGGTTGCCACAGTGACTGCACTTCCTGCAGCATGTGAATGCTGAGTGGTGGATGATGACTTTCATGCTTTTGGGCCAATTATTTCAACGAACAAACTCTACTGACTGCAAATCATCTTGAGCTGATCATAATCTTTGTGTTAAATAAACACCAGCAATGTATCATAAGAAGCCTCAGTCACAGAAACTAAACATCTGAAACCATACGGTGTTGTTTCTGATGTTTCTCTCTCTCCTAACTTATGAGTTAGCTTCTCAGCCACCAAACAGATGGAATCAAAATGCATCGACGTGCATCTGAAACATCACACGAGTCACCAAAACTACTCCCAAAACTACTCAAATCACAACAGGTGTAGAGTAGAGATAATAATATTATGTAGACTTACTCGGTCCCGCAGGTCTTTTCCATCCACACGCAACACTCTCTGTACTGAAACTAACAAGTGTAACACACACTTGATAGATGTAGCGCGAGAGAGAGAGAGAGAGAGAGAGAGAAAAGAGAGAGAGAGAGAGAGAGAGAGAGAGAGAGAGAGAGAGAGAGAGAAAGTCACAGGCAAGTGAGAAGAAAGAGGAGAGGGGGAGGGTTGTTTGTGCAGGTGTCAAAGAGTCATAACCTGTTTGAGTCTTTCGTTGGCTAAATGCATTTGGATTTGAACTTCTGACTCACTCTCTTTCATGTCGGTACACACACACACACACACACACACACGCTGGGGGTCATTCCACAGGCTGCATGTGTACAACGAAAGGATTTTGTGTGATGGATTAACCTTGATCCAACCCCTAACAAAAGCTGTGCTTTCAAAAACTAGCAGCTAACAGCGCTGCCTCAGCAGCCGAACGCTGCCTGTTTGACCACAAGTTTCCGGCTGCCTCTGGTGTAATCACTCTCTTGTCTCTGTCTGTCTTTCATGTCTCTGTTTACGCCATCTGTCCTCTCTATCTAGAGTCTGTGTCTTAAAAGATCTTTTCTCTGCCTTCTTTGTGAACGAATGCAAACGCAGACATGAGAAACATACCGCACTGCGTTGCTATGATCCACATACACAAGGAACTGTGCATTCACATATACACATGCGTGCAAAAGGCATCCAAGTGCACGCATGTGGACTCTGGCCCACACAGACGTGCAAACTTCTACCTTTCTGATGGGAACTATCAATGCAGCGTAGGAGCTGACACACACACACACACACACACACACACATCATTTCCTCTCTGTAAGAATGAGTGGGCTGACAGCGCTCTATATTTAGACGGACCGACTGTGAGAGTGAGCCAGAGTGACCGAGGGAGGCAGAGTTTAGAAAGGCATAAAATTAGATGCACCACATCATTCCCAACCTTTACAAATAACTAGCTTTGAAAAAAAAAGCACACAGTCTGCAGAACGACTTCTGAAGGAAAGCCTCTAAAAACCCAAAATAACCATCATAGCTCCGTTATTGTGTGGCTTTGTTGCTTAATATTACTCTAAATAAAATATTCAAATGCAAGACTTAACTTTGTTTGGCTTTTCGTTCAAAGTCCACGTGCTATTTCTGTGCATCTCTTTCACAAAGAAGGTTCTGAAAACACGCAATTGCTCCAACAAGCATCACCAGGGAGCCGAGAGGGAATTTGAGTTAAACACACCGTGTATGTGGACACTGAGGTGAGAGCAATGTCATTCACAAAGCACGCATAATATACTTAAAATGATTATACGTACAAATGCTGTTGCACCGTATCAACTAACACTCAGAGCATGTGGGAACGCAGCTCCAGACGTCTCCAATCAGAGTCAACCCTTTGACCTTTCTTAACCTTTTTGGACTTTACAGCAGCAACACATCCTCTTCCATCATTTGAACAAACCATGAGTGTTCAGGTATGGACTACAACGTCCATTACTTGAATGGCACACATTGCTTCTTTGGCCACTAAACCCTGTCAAATGGCCAAACCCTGTCAAAGGTGCTCATGAATAGACCACAAGCTGAAAAGGCTTACAGATGCTAAGGCCACATGCCAGTGAAGCGAACTTCCCCTATGACTGTTGACTATTTACGGTTAATGTGAATTGGTTCCTGATCAGAGTTTCGGGCCGTTGCGGTGCATCGCGGTGCAACGCGGTGCATCGCGGTGGTCAGCCGGAGTCTCTCAAACAATGCGGCCCCCTGAAAAACAGAAAACAGGAGCGCTCGTTTCCGTTCAGGCGCGCTGCAGAAATCTCAAGAGAAAGAAAATGATAAAACAGGAAGGACCTGACAGTGGCGTGTGGAAGTATGTTCGTACGTAGATCAAGAGAGAAGTGGTGCTGCAGTGGGGGTTGTGTGTGTGTGTGTGTGTGTGTGTGTGTGTGGGTGTGTGTGTGTGTGTGATTGGAAATCCCCAACCTACAATAGCGTGGTGTGTCTAATCCTCTCTTACATATACACCTGAAGAAAGTGGAAGACCGAGGAAAGCACCTGCAGAGTTTCTTCCCTATGTAGCTAACAAGCAACACCTGAAAAACAATAGAAAATACAGAGTGACAGCACTTTAAGTTTCTCATAAGAAAATGCATGTTGTAAACTATGTGTGCCACCATGAAATTCCGCTTCTTTTCTTTTCTTTTTTCCTTTCTCAAGGAGATACAACAAATATGACACTGTTTATCGGCGGAGCATTTCAAGAAAAGCTACGAGTTTACATTTGAGCCATTAATAAGTTAAGAAAAACACCTAAAACCGTCTCCTGCCGAACAGCCAACAGCCAGTTTGTCTTTTTTTTATTATAACCACGCTAGGATACACAAAAGCTTGTGTTCACCAGAGATGTGCAACATAAGTTGCTTGGAAAATAAGTCATCCGGCAAGAAGAAGCATTAAAAAAAGATGTTTGATATAGCAAAGAAACCCCAAAGACACACAGACACACACACAAACACACACACACACACTCGCATTCAAAGGTTGCAACGACAACCCCGAAACGTTTAATTCAGTGTGAGCATCAGGGGGGATATCAATCAAAGTGATTTCCTGCATCAACATGCTGGACAATATGAGGAAGTCCTCTTTGACCGGTGAATGTGTGCACGCGTGCCTGTGCATGTGTGTGCATGTGTGTGTGTGTGTGTGTGTGTGTGTCTGTAAACCCAGCTGGCCTGACTGACCAGAGATTATTTTCTCCTGAGGGCCTGCATACATTGTATGAAATAATGCTGCAAAACTTGCCACAAACAGATGAATATGTCATTTAAAAAAATTAAATAAATAAACTAAAAGGAAATGTGCTGATTGGAGGAGTTGGTGTAAATATGACTTCCAGCAATCAGAGGTGTGGATGGACACGGTGACCGTGTGTGCTGCAGGGCGGAGTGTGCTAAATCCATCAGGCAAGAGGAAGGCAGATAGGAAGAGGTAGAGATACAAAGGGGTTTCCCGAGAAGGTGTGTGGGTGTGGGTGTGTGTGTGTGTGTGTGTGTGTGTGTGTGTGTGTGTGTGTGTGTGTGGTATACCGGTTTCAAATTTCCATACGGTATGAGTTTTTCATATACCGACATCCCGGTGCATAGCCATAACAACTGTTGTCGCTCTTCGGCAGGCAGCAACGTATATCGTTCACCGCTGAGGGCGCAGTGGGCGGGGCTACTTGTCTTACGGGTATTGAGATGGAGTCATGGTTATAACTTTATAACAACAATTAATAAGCCACAACTAACGCTCTTTAACAGGAAAACACCACGACACAACAGTTTGTGACACATAAACAATTTGTAACACTAATAATTGTACATTTATAAAATTACACCGCCGAACTGCATGCTGGGTACAGCTCGCCCACTATCACAGCAAGAAGAAACTCCGTCGCTACATTAAAAAACGGTCTCTCGTTGTTCCTCCTGCATCGCTCTTTTCCGGTTTTTTTCCGGAAGATACCGTGAAATACTGTGAAACCGCCAGAATCTTACAAAATACCGTGATATGAATTTTTGGCCATACCGCCCAGCCCTAGTGTGTGTGTGTGTGTGTGTGTGTGTGTGTGTGATCCCTTCTGTGGGGTCTGTGATGGCGATAACTGGCTTTATTGGTCCATTACGGGTGTCTTGGGTCAGAGGATGTGGCATTTAGGTTGGATCAGGCAACATGTGTCAGTTGAGGAGTTTTGAACAATATTCTACGGTGGATCACAAATGCACTGTGCAAACAGACCAGGCCGGGCTCCTCCGGCATTCGCAGCTATACCTACGGGAAAAAAAGAATAACGTGCCGTAATTCGTAGGTAACCCGCAAAATCATTTCGCATGTTATGCATGTATTCATGAACAAGAAAGTATGAAGACTGCAAAAGCCCACACCGGGTGAGGTCAACAAAAACAGACCCGTCAGCTGTTCATTCCCGGTATGAAACGAGAAGTTGATTTATCTGTCATGAAACTTGCGTACTTCAGCAACAACACAATTCCGTAGTTATCTTCACCCAAACGATGATCTTTTCCTAAACTTAACTAGTTTTATTTCCTCAACGTTACTAAGAATTGTGCTTTTGGTGTTTCAACCTAATTATTGGAAATTGAGTTTTATTTTCAAAAGACCATACGCATGTAACTAATGACGCGTGTTGCTGGCTTTCGCAGGGAAACTTTGCATGAGGTATCGTCCGAACTGAAGCGAAGGATACGTTGCAGTGAAACAGACACAGCGCTGTACATCCCATTGTGTGGTCACACATGAGCGCGTACACACAATAAGCATGTGGATCCAGTGCACACGCAACTCCAACTGACAAAATACCAGCGTTTCTCCTTCTGCAGCCTTAAAAAAACGTTTGCAGTCAATTTGAAACACGCATGACCCTTTACTTACATGCATGTCCATCAGTGTTTGGATACAGTGAATAGATTCATTCTTCATGCACGAAATACTTCTAAAGCCGTTCTTATCGCGGATAAAAGCAGCTCCGAACAAAGACAGCATTGTTACCCGAGATACAGCTGCGGCCTCAGCCAGAAGGCCTGCGGATAACCAGGGGGCTGTGTGGGAACACGGAGTGTGAATGATTCATGTTTTCGATCAAACCTCTTACTGAGTAAGAAAAGAGAGTTTTGTTATACAGAAGTATGCTCTCTTGTCATCGGTCGGGACTTTGGCTTACAGCTCCTGGCCAGTTTGTGAAGAAAACAAGCTGTGAATGTCTGTTTGTTTCAAATATTTTATTTTGCTTTTCTTAATGTTAAATCTACAAGTTGCCGCTTCTGCTTTACAATAAATTGCCACGGTCCAGTTGCCTTGTGGTTTGCAAGACTGACACGGGTTCGAGTCTCTGCTTTCGAGGCATCCATGCTGTTTGCTTGCGTGTCCAACCGAGCGCAAACAGCATATCAAATTTGATATTGAAGCAACGTGTTGTAAGTCCTCTCTTCGCTGCAGCGAGCGCATAGCTGTGCAGAAGGGCGCAGTACGTCTGCAACATTTGACACGTTCATAGGCCAAATATTCATGGTATTCTGCAACTCACATGAGTGGAAAAGTAAACATTGTTTCCAGACATGGAGAGACAGGGAGGAAAAAGTCCAAAAGCGCATTGGACAAATGGGAGGATTCCTATGGAAGGCCAGTCTCACCACGAAGCAGACCGTATTTAGCCACAGTGGGCACAATGAGGCAACGCAGTAACATCGCACTAAACGCTCACTGGAGGTCACCGGGTGGAAAGCAATCCAACTGCCACAAGCACAGGATGCACCAAGTGCGTCACATAGACATGATCAGCAGCAGAAATAGATCTGCACACGCACACACGCACACACACACACACACACACACACACACACACACACACACACACACACACACACACACACACCGCGTGAAATAGCCTCAGCCACGATGGCGACTGCTTTCCAAGGAGCCCGCAGGTACACGACTGCCAAGAAGCAGTGTTTGCCGTTTGTTTTCCTATTCCCCCACGCGACAAGCGCGAGGCTGGCGTCTCATGTTGAAGAGAGTCTGCGGCTGTCTGCATTTTGGGAGCTGCAGTATGTGGAGCTTAGGGCGTTTTGTAATGACGTTGTCGCGTAAAATGTGTTAGGTTTTCCGGGAATAAGCACAGGCGTGTGGACCGGCGAGGGCCGAGCACTCCGAGGTGACATCGGCCTAAAATAGCAAATGCAGCCGAGAGGTTAAAAAAATAAAGCCGTCACGCCTCAACTCATGATTGTTTTAATTATTGATTGAAATGCTGAATATTACTCGATTAGTCGACTGATCATTTAGTCGATAAAATATCTGAAAACGGTGAAGAAAAAAAATAACGCTAATTTCCTAAAGCCAGAAGGCGACTGTTTGTCCTTCCAACAGTACAAAACCTAAAGCTATTAATAGCACATAAGATGAACAAAAGCAGAAAATCCTCCCAATTGAGACGACTGAACTACAGGGAATGTTTGCCAGACTTTAACAATCAACCAATCATTGGAATGGTTGCTGTTTAGATTTGCTTTCTGACGATCGATTCATTGAGAAAAAAACATCTCAGCTCCACAAAGTTCCTCAACACGACGTACTGTAAAATACAGACTGATTTAAAGAGCGTTGTAAAAAGCGGTTTGTGCATGACTGCTATGAAGTTTCTCCTGAGCACTTTGTTTATAAAGGCATCATGTCAAGTGACTTAGTGATAGCTTGAATTTATCTGCTCATCTGCGTCAGCTGAGGCACACACACATTGTGTCCCCACAGTGTGTAGACATGGTGGAGTCCATTTGATCCATCTTCCCTCAAACTACGTCTCTCTGAAACCACAAAGGGGAGAAAACGGGGACAACAACGGGGTTTATTGAGTGGTTTTCGCCTGCAGCAGGAGGAACTCCTCGACAGGCCCTCACTATCGGATCTTTGTGTCTGCAGCACAATCAACGGCCTGTCACAGGTCGGCTCAGTTTGTCCTCTGAAAACACACATTAGACAAAAAACTAATTGATCGCAAAGTCTTAGGTGAATTTGTGGCACGGTGTGTAAAGCAGCTTGCACCTGCTCATTTTGTTTTACCAAACTGCTAAAGACCAAAGACTCCCTAGTGATGCACTATGTGTCAGATCCACCGCTGGCCTCATGTGGGCTGACTTTACAGAGCATCCCTTTTTGATCTACTGATAGCATTTTGTTTCTCATTTGCCACGGTTCAATTCTTTAAAGAGATTTTCTTTTTCTTCTTTTTCTTCTTATAAAATCAAACAATTACTTTGTTGTTAACAACAGATTTGAATTTCTAATTAATTCGAACTACACGTGTTTTGCCACACATGCGTAGTATTTCTTAAGTACAAGTACTTTGAAACATTCTTTCATTGTTTGAACCGTCACACGCAAAACTGGAAAGGTGCACTCAGTTCAGACCGCTGCCATTTGTGTCTGTAAACCGGCCCCAACCAGCCAGGGGCCGGTTAAACGGTGGTGAGCGGGAAGTCAGCAGGCAATCGATGGCGGTGTAAAGCAGGCAATAAAAGATGTTTCGAGAAAGATGTGAGTCACTGCAACCAAGAGAGGTCTTTGAGCATGGAGCCATAACTGGCCACACAAAATATAAAGCAGTTTGCTGCAGCAGATTGTGAGCTGTGGGCAGACACAGAGGTGAACAGTCACTCAGTCACGTCTGCACACAGTCACACACAGTCACACACACAGTCACACACAGTCACACACACAGTCACACACAGTCACACACAGTCACACACACACACACTCACACACACACACACACTCACACACAGACACACACACACACACACACACACACACACACACGCGCGCGTGCGCGACTTCTTCCCAAGGCTCACGTCTGGTGGAGATAATGATCTTAAGGTGGAGATAATGATCTATTGAGTTATCATAATCTGTCAGGCATACATAATAATCTATGACACGTGCAAAGTGAGGAGGTAAAAAGTTTTGTTTTCTACTGAACTACTACTTTATTGTTGCATTTTTTATTTATTTTTTATGACTTTACATGAGATATCAAAAGGTGGCTCACACGATGACAAAACAACCTTTCTTTTTGGTGCTATCGGCCAATTAACTGACACAATAACTGGGTTTTGAAGCTTGAATGAAATGTTTTATGTGGGTTAGGGTTAGGGTTAGGGATAGGCAATTACAGTAAAAAAAAAAAAATGTAACTGGTTAAATGATGTTCCCTGCCCTCATTTACGCCAAGAGGATAAACTAAGTTTAGTTTTGTGTTGTGTGAAGCTTAATATATGTAATGTGCTCATTATTATAATTAGCCTATTACCAAGGGTATTGGGTTAAGCCGCTGACTAATGACAGCCAATTAGTTAGTGGTAATCTGTTTTTGCGTTGATGTTTAAATTGCAATCCTGGTTCTCCTGTTCCAGTCATCACCTCACCTGAACAAGTATTCACCTGCTGTTTTTGGCTGCAGTATGTCACCGTTTGTGGTCATGACATATTGTGGCACGGTGATCGCACTGTCTAATGATGAGCTTACCATTGGATCTAACAACACGATGACAAAACAACTTTTCTTTTTGGTGCTATCGGCCAATTAACTGACACAATAACTGGGTTTTGAAGCTTGAATGAAATGTTTTATGTGGGTTGGTACATTTTGAGTTGTGTTCAAACAATTGTGAAAATTGTCCTTTCAGTTCAGAGAATGATAAGACTGTTTCAAATAAAATTATAAAAAAATGAGCCAAAGCAATTTAGAAAAAAACTGGGACCACAAAACAAAAAATATTTTGGTGTTACAAAGGCTTTGGGATACCCCTCCAAACTTTTGTCCAAAAATTACTTTTAAACTGGTGATATTATTAAAGAGGACTGAGTGTTCTTTGTATGGAAAGGTCTCGTGATGTTGACCCTCATTTGGTGCAGTGGCACAATAAGTCACTCACGCCCTGTGCATGTCCATTTATCATCGATCTAATTTTAACAAAACATGAAGGAGAAAATGGACTCTGTCTTCCAGACCAAGTTCAAAAGTGACCTAGATAGTAAGCAACTTAAAAAAATAAATTTAAGGGTGAGACTTAACTTTGGTTAATGTTTGCCAAATGTTGGAAGGGTGAGACATTTTGTCAGGGTGTTGTGTGTGTGTGCATTTAAAGACACAGAAGTCTGTAGGATTTGGTGGCATCTAGCAGTGTGGTTGCAGATTGCAACCAACTGAATTTCCCTCCGCTCGTGCCTCCCTTTCCAATAAGGCGGTAATATGAGCCTGCCGAGTGCCGTGGTAACGCCATTCGCCTTGCTCAGAGGTCATCCTAACAGAATGCAACAGAAGTCAGACGGTGGCTGGCACGTTTCACCAGCGTGGCAGAGAACTACGGTGGCCTTCAGGTAATGTAAAAAAAAACAACCTTGAAAGGCCCTTGCTCGAGCCCGTGTTTGGTTTGTCCATGCTGGGTGACAATAGAAACATGGCGATGCAACATGGAAGACTCCGTGACGAGGACACTATTTCTATATGAAGGGCTCATATTCCATTTCTGCCATAAAAGGTACCCTGAATAGCTACACACTGTGCCTTTAAAACACATTACACTGACTTTCCGATTAATCAAGATAAAATGAAAAAATGCCTTTTTTAACCCTTTTTGATCAAACCCCCGGTCATACTGTGCACCTATCTAACAATATATGAAGAAAAAAAGAAGAAAAAAAACGATTTCTTTGTATTTTTGTATCAAAATCCAATCATCTTTTCTCCCTGTATAACTAAATATGAAGTGTGCTCACATAAGCTAGTGCCAACCAGTTTCATCAATCTACACCTTTTACAGACAAGGGAGGTGTGTGTGGAGTCAACAGTCCTCTGTAGCTCCACACACACCTCCCTTGTCTTAGAAGGTAGCGCTATACGTGCTACCTTCTACCCCCGCCCACTTTTAAGCGGTCCAATCAAACGGCAAGGATTTGATTTAAATCCCTCTTGTAACTGCATAGCGCTCGAATATTCCTATTCACTTGGGAACAGGCCACAGTACAGAAACTAAAGACGCTCTTAGTTCCGCTTCACTGGAACTCAAAACTATTAAAACTGGTAGGTCTTGAATCTTGCACCATAATTCTGTCATGATACTTTCTGTGACAACCCCCATGGCGGTGTTGCTGAACATAAAAACATAATGGCTGCTAGACGCCAATTACACGTAACTTATTGAACTGACACAAAACCCCAAATTATCTGCATACTGTACTGCAGCTAATAAGTTTGTTGACACATATGTAGACTATTTTCATCTCTTGGTCATCCCCTTAGAGAAGAGTGTTGTGCTTTGGGGCGTGTTTCCTTAATTGGCAGCAGCCTCATCCTGTCAAAGACGACAACTGAAGAGATGGCAGTGATGGGTACATCGGTGGTGTTTCTTTACCGCCCTTGCATGACGTCAACTTTCTACATTGAACTTAGGCAATTACAGTAACAAAACAAATGTAACTGGTTAAATGATGTTCCCTGCCCTCATTTACGCCAAGAGGATAAAGTTCTCCTGTTCCAGTCATCACCTCACCTGAACAAGTATTCACCTGCTGTTTTTGGCTGCAGTATGTCACCGTTTGTGGTCATGACATTGTGGCACTGTGGTATAATATTGACAACTGATTGTTATGTTTTGTTATGTTTTGAGTTATTACCTCGAGCACCAGGTTCAAGACTGGATCACCAGCATTCAGTTGATAGCCTAAATATTTCAAACCACCATGTCACTGTTTTCTCATGTCTTACTGGAACGCCTCACCCAACCAATGACATCACCAGTCTGATTTGTTTGGAGAGATCATTTTAACTGGGCGTTGTGTGGAGGTGAACAGCTGAATATGTGAATAATACAATTTACATAACCACTCAAGATTAAATATGTGCCTTATTGTTAAGGATAGCAATGTCCCAATGCTATGGGTTGAATGAAACCATTACTGATTTGTTTTTAGGAACAAAAATACCACTTTCAAAGTGACTCAAATGGAAACACAAACACACACAAACACCAAGACTGGAGCCACCCAGCATCCCCTTCACCCCCAAAGTGGTACCAGGAAGTTCAGATCTAAAACAAGGAAGCTGGAAGAAACACAACTGTGCTGTCCGACTCCCAGCAGACACAACAGAGAGCCGGGGCTTCAATCAGATCAGGCGCCGTTATCAAAACCCTGTTATTATCTCAGGAGGTGGACAAAATAAGCAGACGTCCCGCGGCGCATGAGCCATGACGTGTGGACGTTTTTGAATAGCCTGACTTAATTAAGCGAGAGAGAGAGAGAGAGAGAGAGAGAGAGAGAGAGAGAGAGAGAGAGAGAGAGAGAGAGAGAGAAAGAGAGAGAGAGACTCCAAAAGGAGTCGCTGACATGTCCCGCAGCCTGCAGCAGCGCGTGGGGATCTACGGTAAACGTTATCGGACGGTCAGGTGCTGCACGGTGAGCCGCCCCGCCGCTCCTCATCCGCGCGCGCGCAGAGAGGAACACACGCGCCGCTACTGAGAGAACTGGAGAAGCCGCGAAACGTAAAACATCGTTAAAACCATTAGGAGTTGTGAAGGAGAAGCGAAACAATACAAAATAAACGGAAAGAGAAGAAAGCTGCGGGTAGGAGATGACTGTAGATAAATATATATATAAAGCGTTATATATATAAATATCCACTGACAGCTTTGCGTTCATCTGCATGACGTTACAGGTTATTATGGTCAACATACATGCGGTACTTGGTCGCTTAACGTACGTTACAGTTTACAGTCGCGAGTTGCCAACAGTAGCACAGTAAACTATAGAAATGTTAACATGTCTGCAATTACTAAAACATAAGCTTTCAGTCCCTTTTTTGGGACAACTTACCTGCGGCTAAGGTGTGCAAAGAGCTCCACTTCCCAACCGTCTCATCCCTAGGTCGGTGACACCTTTTACTCACCTCCAAGTATCCGTCAACCTGACAAGTGTGGCTGGTCTTCAGGCCACGCCCATCACCGCAACCGACCAATGGTGTGGGACTGCGCTCTGGTAACCAATCAGAGCACGTGTACATGTAAACTATCATTTACCGTAATAGATAGACAGACAGAAAGATAGACAGGCAGACAGAAAGATAGACATATAGATAGACAGACAGACAGACATACATATATATAGATAGATAGATAGATAGATAGCTAGATAGATAGATAGATAGATAGATACATAGGAAACTCTTTAAATGAAAGTAAAAATCATGATGAGGATTAAAGACATACATTTTAATGAAGATTGGTTTCCATTGCATAGATGATACACACACAATTATAAATATGCATTTGCAATAGTGCCATCAGAGGAGGCATGCAGGGCATTTATCTGAACATAAAAGTACCTAATTCATTTATCTAATGTTCCAGTGCTCAAATTCAATACAAGATATTGATTGACCTGCAGTGCTACTATTTCAGTCTCGGTCAGGTGATCAGGGTATTATCCCTTTACAGCAACACAACAAGTTCATATACATATTTCAAATGTCAAAAATTATGCAAAGTGCAACGAATCAGTTACTTTTTATAAAGGTTTATAATATATATTTTAACACCACAAATACCAAATGTATAGTTTCCATCTGTGCCCTTGATGAAATGAAGGTTAGTACTTTGCAAGAGCTAAAATATTGTTTATGCATGAATTCCATTACAGTTATTACAAAGTGAGACGACTGCTATGGTTTATTAAAGTAATCTATACTTCAACTGAGGTCGGTTGGAATGTCAACAGAGCCCCCTGCTGGTCACACGTATAACTCCTTTGGAGAAATGTTATCACTAAATTCCCATTCATGCGAGACAGAAAACATTATGGTGTAGCATTCAAGTTAAAGCATGGAATATAATATTTTACAAACATATTATTTACATATTGTGTAAGTCCATAGTGTCCATTCTCAGATATAGTCACATAGTCCCGTAATCCCCCGTAATGGAGGCATTAGTTCAGTCTGGTCAGCAGATGTAAGATCCCCCCCGGTCCTCCACATTCATGTCGGTTGATCCAGAGACAAGTTCTCAAACTTTGACTCGAAGACGATGTCCACGTTTTAACATACCATCTCCTGGTGGCACCCAGGCTTAGTTCCACCCATGTACAGTAGATGCCCCCTGTTTGACCAAATTACATTCTAATCTTACTGTGGGTATGTATGGTCACTTCTCCGTCAGCAGGAAAAAAAAGGAACTGAATCTCCTAGAGTGTCATTTCAACAGTTTCCTTAACAACAGTGAACGATTACTTCGTACAGAGGAAGCTTGACTGCGCTTCATTAGAACAGTTGATTATAGTCGTTCTTTATTTTCTCCGGTTCTTTGGTGTGTATTTGTATTGACGATCGCAGGCTGGGTCTGCTGCTTCCTGATTGCCCCCTCTTTCCATCGTGGTGCACCCCACTGCCGTTTCAGGCTACCATCATGTGAACTTGACTACAGCGTCAGTCAGTGTCTGTTTTTGAGAGCATAAGTAGGTGCGCAGAACATTTCCCTTCGAACCACCCATTTCAAACCAATGGTCAGCAGTTTCAGGGAAGAGCACCACTGAAAGTGACTATGGGCAGGCAGAGGAGGGAGCAGAAGGTGGGGTTGAGAGGCTGGATTTGGGCCGAGGTCGGGGCTTTTCTTAGCCTCCAGTCGGCGAGGCTGTCAGGCTTATAGCAGACTGATATGTCACATCTATACGGGACAGAGGGAGACACATGGGTTAGACGAACAAAAAACACCTAATAATAAACTTAAAACTTAATAATAAGCCTCTCTCATCTGTCTTTAAAATGAGAAATTATTTCTCTGACGTGTGAAATATATTTAAGTTGAAGACGTTAAAAGATCCAGTCTAGGGGAGCTCCACTACCACCACTTTACAGAACTGAAAGATTAAATAGTTGTGGTGTACTACTTCTTTTCCAGACTCTTTATGTCTACATCAATTCTTCGTGTGTGTGTGTGTGTGTGTGTGTGTGTGAGTCCAGACCTGGTGACACTCTGCAATATTTTTTTCTCATCCTGGTCCAGACATACAGCAAAGGTTGTGTTTCCAGTACCGCTGACCTGCACCTTGTCCACCTTCACCTCTGTCATGCTGAGCTGCTACAAAGGGAGGATTGCACCTCATGAATAAACATGTTGAAGAAGAAAACACACACACGCACAAAAAAACCTTCTAGATGTTTGGAAAATCCCTTTCAAAACTGTGCCATGTCTATGCACATCATTTGACGTGATGTCCATGGCTATTGCAGCTTTTTCTGAGTTGTTTTACTTTTGCTTTCGAAGCATTTGTTTTTGTCCCTAGGTTGTCAAGAGAGCCTTGAGCTCAGGACCGATCGCTCTGCCGAGGGGCGAAGAGACTGCTGCAAATCAAAAATCACACATCTAAATAAAGCGAAGTGATGAGGCTACAATGTTGAGCGAATCGTATTTTTGACAAAACAGACCCTCAGTCTGTCGCCTGTGATGTGGCTTTTCGTCAAGCGGACAAACTTTGTTCTCAGCATATGTGAGGAAGGAAGAGAGAGAGAGAGAGGGGGGGGTCTTTGATTCTTTCAAGAGTGTACAGAGGTCTTTGGATTTAAATAGAGAATGTGTTGCAGAGGTGTTTGTTAAAAACGTGCTGCTGCTGCTGCAGCACCAGGCCGTGTGGCGTCGAGCTAACCTGGTTGTAGCCCTTCTTGCTCTTGCAGTTCTGTCTCTTCAGGACCTCAGTCATCGTGAGCTGCAGGCACTCCATCTTTGATTCTGACGGGAGATCGTTTATGATACATTGTGAGCACACTTACACACCTGACAGTAATTGCTCCATAATTACAAAGCACGGGCATCAAAAGGAAAACATCAAAGGGATTTCCATTTCACATACACCAACGCCTGTTGAAATATTGACTAATGACAATCACCCTAAATACTAATTATTATGTCACGTTGAATCTCTACGTAGCTATTGTGCGGCCTCAATAGAGCGCTCCAGGCATGACGTAGCACTGGTTCCCTCGACAAAAAAGGCGCTCGGGAGAAGTTTATTCACCATAGACCTTATTTCAGGCATCTAAACCAAATACCCATAAAACAAACCAACTATTATCTTTGAGACGAGGGAACCGGAAGTGCAAAAACAACACATTTCTAGGTTTTGGGACTCGTTCCTGCGGCCCCCTGTCACGCTCAGTTCAGAAGGTAGCGTTAGTGGGAGTGGCGTACCTAGCTCCTCAGGGTTCTTGCACGCTTTGGTTAAGTTTACTGACGTACAGACTTTGGTCTCTCTCTTCCACTGGCTTCTCCCGCTGATCACAACCTGAATGGGAGGAGAAGGGAAACGATTATTGCCGTTTTTTGAAAAAAACAAAAAAAACAAACACAGAAATACTGTGAAATGAGAGACACCTGCTGCCTTTTTTAATCTGGGAACAATATTTCAAACTGAAGAAACAATGTATCTTGTGAAAGATTGGGGACAGATGATGAGTAACAGGGACAGGGCACATGCTCGTGACTGATTGCCAGACTGTTTTTGCCACACGATTTCGGTGCGTCATTTTCTGTGGGTGCAGAAGTGACCACAACCGAAACCAGTTGAATTCGGGTAAACTGGGAGAACCTTCACGGTCTCCAAAAGTAGATAACGGGACGTTTTATCGGCGAGTATTTATGGATTTTCTATTCCTGTAAATCGCAGTTTCAAGACTTTCTCTTTGATGGGGGATAAGAATCACCCGCTTACCCTATTGTACACCACCTCCAACATGAGAGGCACTGCTTCTCGGTCACCGTCAATACCAAACCGTTTACTGGCAGCACCTATATACACACACACACCCACACACACACACATTAGTGATCCATGAGAGCAGTGTTTCAGTTATACCATTTAAAAAAATATATAATGCTAGAGTACTGTTAACGACTTTGAACGAGGGGAGCAAAATGAACACTGGAATTGCTGCATTGTGACAGCATTCAATGTAGATGATAATGAAACGACAATAAATAAAAAAAATGTTTACCAAGCAAGCAGGAAGGTGCAACTAATCAGCGGGCATGAAGCATAAAGAGCGTTTCCTGAATTTGAACTTCTCCAAAGCAAATTAAAAGGCAAAAAAGTGGCAGTGACAAGTGAAACCAGAAAAGTAGAAGTAGACTGAATCATGACATAGAAATAACGGATGTTCCGCTATTGTAAATGTAGTTCAGCTTCAACCTCATAAAAACCGATGATCCATTAAAGTGCGTGGAAAATGGCATTTATTGCTGGCGGGGTTGCTGGGATATGTGTGTGTGTTTGGCCTGTGTGTCACACTCACCCATGGCCTTTATGGCTCGTGTTCCTGCGGTGTGACCCAGCTCCAGGGAGTGGACGAACACCTCCGTCCTCCTCTCGCCTCCAGCTAACGTCAGCTGCAACACCAAGGATTCCTCAATCAATCACCACAAAGTTGGAACATTGTCCCCTTTGTTAACAGTAAGACTAAATACCAGGGCTTACATGTTTTTAAAGTAATGTCCCTGGCGGGGGGATGCATATAGTTGTGTGATGTTTGTGTGTAAGAGTGTGTCTGACCTCAGCCTGGTAGAGCTGGATCAGAGCTGGCCGGGCAGCAAAGCGGCAGTAGTACAGGACCAAGTCGGCCAGGATGGGCAGACGCTCATGGGAACTAACATGTGACTCCGACTCCGTCTTTGAGGTTTGCTGCAGAGCAATGCAAAATAATTCATTAATACTTCACACAATAAGATATACATCAAGATTACTTATGTTGTTTTTGTTGTTTATGCTCCAGGCTTTTTATCAATCTGCATGATAACAGTTCTCTGGAATACATATTGGTTGAGTAATAGACTACAATGGAGATGTTCTTAGCTGGATAAACGTGAGGTTGAGTTTTGTTTAGGCAGTGTAAAAGTTGGACTCCATTGTACCTGGCAGACGACGTTGGCAGGCAAGTTAAGCAGGCTAAGGGTGTTTCTTTCGTACCAAGGGTCCAACATACCAAGGAGGTGGGCAATGTCGTTGGTGCTTTCCCCTGCGCCCGTGAGGTGAAGATCCTGCTTAAGCAAAAGCAACAATTACAACAGCGGAATTGTCACAAGTCTTTCTTTGCTCCGTACAGTAAAACTCAGGTCTTTGTCAGCTTAGGAAATATGATGTCATGAACAAAAAAAACCTTGCGTTCAACGTTTGATGTTTGGTTTGGTTTGCTCGTCGACTCACATTAAACAGGGCCGCTCCTTTTGGACTTCCTGTTTGAACCGGAGGGCAAGGAGACTTCAGATTCCCCGGCCCAGTCGCCGAGTCCCTCTTCACGGGCACAAAGTAGAACTGGAGCTTGAAGGCCCTGCTGAGACGTGGACAAGCACTCTCCTTCCTCCTCAGGCTGTTGTAGGCCCGGGCCACCTTCCCTGCCACACGGTCAGCACCGAACACCACCACCCTCAGCGTGGTATTCTTACTGTCCTCATCGCTGCTGAGAATCGGCCTCCTTCGGAAGCAGACGTGTCTGAGAGTTTGACTTTGTGGCTGGAGGAAGGGCTCAGGAGAGCCTAACTTGACCTGCTGCGGAAGAGAGTTGGAGCGCTTCTCTCGCACCACTAAAAGGTCTTTCGACTCCGCGTTTCCCAGGCTTTTGGCCCGGTACAGCGACCGACGCCTCTTGGGTCTGATGAAGAGTCGGTACAGGTGCTTGCTGAGCCGGGACGAAGCCTTGTTGATGGACTTTGGAGAGCATTTTTCAGCGACGGGGGAGGAGTAGATGTAGTCGTCAGAGTCGTCAAAGTAGTCGCTGTCGCCGCCCGAAGTGACGGAGTAGAGGGACGGAGCGTAGGACTCCGAGGCTATGGACAGGGTGGAGAACATGGAGTCTTTGGAGGCGGTGGACAGGGAGGAGATGGTGGAAGCACGGTGGTTGGTGATGTAGCCATTAGGGATGATAGACATTGAAGACAATTCCACTCCATGTTCCTCCTCGTCTTTGTTTTCGTCCTCCTCCTCTTCTTCAACATCAATCTCTGTCTCATCCTCCTCCTCATCCTCCTCCTCCTCCTCCTCCTCCTCCTCCTCCTCCTCCTCCTCCTCATCATCATCATCAATGTCTCCCTCCTCTTCCTCCTCAGCCTGCCCCTGGTCATCAGGCTCGTGTTCTAAAAGGGTGTTCAGAACATCTGCAGGGATCAAAAAAGACAAATATCAATCACATTGAGCAATTAGAAAGACAAAAAGAAATACTCAAACAAATAGAAATATGTTTTTTATATCTGTCATATTAAAAAGGGGGCGGTGCTGACTTCAGGAAAACTGAACCTCCATCCGCTCAAAGCAGAGAGCTATTCCTGTGTATGAATTAATAAAGTATCATGCAGAATACTTTACCAAAGTTATCTGTTTCCCAGTGAAACGTGTGACACTTGGCTGTCGGCAAGGGTAGAGTTTGTAGCATTTCTGAAAGGGACGACACAAAAATAACAGTCTCTCAGAGCAATAACCACTGGAAACTGAAAAATGATCATGTGATACAGTGTGTTTATATTCCCTTAGTTCATAAAATCCGTCCCCTTACCATCAGACTTCCTTCCGTTGGATGCGGGTATTCTCATGCTCTCCCTCAGTTGCTCAAGTCCCTGGATCACGTGACTGCGGCCCTTCAAAGGGTCACTCATGGCAGCGGCCGCCTCTAAGACATCACTCACCACGGAGAAGATGGACTCCAATTCAGTCACGTCTTTTGCCTGCAAAGAGTATTCACGAGATGGTATAGGAAAGGTACGTCTCTTGAGACATTCCTGCATTGCTATCCCGTCTAATTCTTCAAATAGTTACACACTCTGATGGTTTGTATTAGATTCTTCAAAAGTATTGATGTACCTTACAGTAGATGTAATGCTACACATTTCCATGGTATTGTGTACATGGTAATATGATGCATATAAACAGGGTTTAAAAGGAAATGTAGTTTTAAGTCATATCTGTATAAATGACACTTGATTGATACTCAAAATATCATTTAATTGTGTTGAAGAACTACCCATAGACCTTAGTTCATGGTCCAGAGCTCCGAGCACATACCTGCAGGGCTCTGTGGATGCTGGGTAGCGGGTATTTGGTGCCTAGTGTGGACTGGAAGGCGTGTTTGATCAGTTTGATGTAGGTCTCTCTCTGCGAGTGCTGAATGCGACTGAGCTGCTCGGCCACCGAGAGAAAGTCAGCGGGCACCTCGCACGGGTTCATCAGGAGCACGGTCCTGCAGGCAGCACACAGATGATGTCACCGGTAACGCGTGAAGATGTATGCAAATTCACATGTCGATGCGACAGGATGCTACGGTGGTGGCGCGTGGCGGTGGTGTTGGGTGGGTGGAGAGGTGGGGGGAAAGGGACTTTTCAGGTCAGGAAGTGCTAACCACCTGTTGCTATGATTCAGTTTTTATTTTTGTGGACAGCTTCTTTTTTTTATTTACTTCAAAGTTATGGTATCAGATCAGATAAATTTATTGTGAATCCACTGACATGTTTTTTTTTTTTAAATGCTGCATTTTAACAAGAAAGCAGAAGGTGCAAAGATAACACACAGTCTGCACTGGACTGGAAATAAATCCTCGTGAAATGGCCGCTGATCAAAGAATAGGTCTGAATATCACCAACAACCGTTGAGCATGAGAAAGAGCTATTCATCCTACTATAAATCCTAAATAAGGAATACATAGAGCACATGTAGTATATTCTATAGTTCTACAGTCTGTATAGAGTACAACTTGTTTTTATTGTGTGAACTTACACGGTCTTGGAGCTCTGGCTGGGGGTGTTTAGGAACTGTTCTTCTCTCACAAGTCTCTGAAAGGAAATCCCTGTGAGGAAAATAAAATAAAGAAATAATTTCATTATTTTTCTCTTCCATCTGTTTATGGTTTCTAAATTAACAACTTGACAAGAGCACAGTGTTATTCATGACAGTGTCCTGGTGGAACAGTTGCAGGCAGAGGGAAGTTACAACATCATCGTGTCATACTGTTGGCTACTAAGCAGCCGAGTTTTATCTTAAAGCAGCTCATCATGTTCAAAAGTGCTCAGCTATGTAAGTATTAGGCTACTAGTATCAGGGTTGGAAGTCACGTATAATATTAATTGATCTCACTGTAAAAAAAAAAAAAAGAAATTGTATTCTTTTTGAGTATTTTCTTTTATTTGTAATTTTACTTTACTTTAATATTTAGCTATCAGAAGTGTTGTACTTTGCTACAAGTCGACGCTGGTGATAGGTGGTGCAGTCAAATGCAGTGACAATAAAAAGGATGGCATTATTATGGAGTATGGTGAGCATTACTGGAGCACATAAGGCATAGTTACAATAGGTTGCATCTTAATTAATCACTTAATGCACCATCCGGCAAGCACGTAAATCAAACACACCCATGGTCATACAACAGGCGCACGCTGAATCTGGTTTTAGAATAAATGCAAAAAATGCTCCAGCAGTGACTTCTGCGTTCACTGAGGAACTTTTACCTTCAGTGAGGACTGTTTGCTGTTTGTAACTGTTAATCCCTGATGCGACTGCAGAGTTCCACTAGAACATTTAATGCAATTTAATTTGGGTGTGATCTAATTTACGCGGTAACGGTAACTCTTGAGCACATTTTAACTAACCTACTTTTTACTTTTATCTAAGTAGGCTACATTTTTACATCAGTTGCCTTATTTTTAATTTTCACTTCAAAAATCTTTTTAAAATAATTACTTGAGTGCTATATTTTAGTAGTATTATCTACTAATGTCTTTCAGGAAGCGTCTTAAAAGTCAATGGAAATGTGTAAAAACATCATGGGGCCGTCACATATCCATGATGGCTTCCTATTGGATGCATTGCTTCACACTGTAGTTAAAAGAATTAAGATAAGCACAAATATTAAATCAAAATCAACAAAGGACTGCATACGCTTACCCTTTGACCCTTCCTGAGAATTTCAGCATAGTTGTTCATATGTGTTAAATGTGCTTTGTTTTGTAAATGCTTAAGCTCCATCCGATTTCAAACAGGGCCCAGTTCGACCCGAAGCCTTATCGTCTTCCTGTTGCTACAGGTGTTTCTGCCAGAAGCAGTGATAAATGCATTCCCTTGACTTGCCACTAGGGGGAGAGCGATTACCACGGTTGAAAGACACCAGTAGGGTTCCAGAGACTCAGTTCAGACTGGGATAGAAATAGAAAAAAAACACACGCACGCACGCACGCACACACACACACACACAAACACAAACACACACAGTGGCAAAAACGAACCCATCTATATTTACCTGGGGCCTTGATCTCCAGCTGTAGTGTGGTCAGGAGGATTCTACACACACTGCAGTAAGGCTCGGGCCATGTGAGGAAGCAGCGAAACGCCTCAATAGCTTGCTCCAGCAGCTCCGTGTCTGGAGGACAGTAAGGTGTCTGCAACCGAGGCACAAGTCAGTTATTTCAGTGGGCATCCTCAACTTTGAGAATAACGTAATGGACTCCTGCATTAGAGTGGACCAACCATTCCGGTCTACTGAGGAGAGCAGGTTTTCCTCACAGCAACTGATAATGTAATAACTTAAATCAGATTTGCAATAAAAGCCTGTTAATGGGATGTATTACACCCATTTAGTTCATTTAGAGGGAAAACATCGTTTTCTCTCGCGACAATTTTGCCTTCATAACATGTCTTCTTTCAGACTAGTGGAGAGAAAACGTTCAAAATACACATTCGGTGTTCCTTTTACTATTTTGTCTGTCTGTAGACTCACCTGACGTGTCTCCCTTTAATTGACCTTAATGCCTTTTTAAGAGGTGCTACGGAACTTAAACAGACGATAGTAATAACAACATTGGCTTATATGACACTTTTCTTTCCCATCACTACGTAACTGCTTCATTTTAATATTACATCATCAACGACAAACATATCACATTCTATGAGGTAATTAACCCCGCTTTGTGTAATAATGTGATTTCAGTGACCACTGTTTTACTATATTGCAGGCTTTATAAAATTAAGCAACCAAAGGCACATTGGTCACGTCAATACAAAAACCTCAAAGCTGTAACATTAAAAGTTGCTCCAGAGCTCAAACTGAACTCTGGGGTTCTCGGTTCCTACTGAAAAAAAAAAAATACTCACAAAAAGTATGTTGCATTTCAGTGAGAGTAATTAGTGTCAGAATACATTTATAGAATCATGTTAACCTATTGAAGCAATCAAACAGTGGCCATTTCTTCTCTCTTCTGTCGAACCAGTAATAAATCAATGAATCAGACATCCAATGATGGGATGTGTGTGTACCGTGTCCTGTGAAAGTTGCGCTTCAGCGTTTTTCAATCATGCTGGAGGCTTCAGCCACAGTAACACCTCAAGAGAAATGTCTGTATGGTTTTGCATTGAGGAAACAACACAACTTTTAGAGAGGACACCTCCACTTGTGTAACCCTTGTGTTTTGATAGTATCTGGTTGTACCTGAAGCAACGTGGAGGAGAACATGATCGCCAGGGGAGCCACCAGCTCGTACTGACACTGCTCCTGAACCTGAACGCACGCACATTGAGACAAACAGAGAGAGAGCTTCGGTTAGGATAAGCGTTCAGACATCACAGCGCCGGCTTGCAGCCGTGAGGACATTACCAGTCGACAAACTGTGTCTGTCTTTGACCTTTGACCTCTCACCTCTTTGGTCTTCCTGATGATCTGTTTCAAGAGGATGAGGAAGTTCTCAGGGTCCCTCTTCACCAGCTCCTCCAGGCTCCAGCGGTTCATTGACTGACCCGCCGAGCCCATCAGCACTGAAAGACAGCACACGCGGACTCATGTTAATGCAAACAACGCACACATGTTAAACAAAGAGAGAGTCAGAAGAGTCAGAAGACGGAAGCTTTTACCTCACCACAACAGTTTTGCTACAAAAAGACAGTCGCTTATTGGACTGTAAACTCTCAAGCTCTGAGTTTACCCGCAACGACTTTCAAAACTGGAAAGGCACTCAGAGAGAGAGCAGACCTCCGCTCCAACATAAAGCCAGTTCGTCCTTGGCCCATGCCACACCCTTCCACCAAGTTTCCTGAAAATCGGGCGGTAGCAGTTCATTCCCTCCTTTTGCGGAGGTAATAAAGCTCCGTGGATATGAGCAACGCTGCGTCACACTGCACGGTCGTGTAATCATCAGCGGGTTAAAGAGAATAAAGGCTGTAAAATTGATTATCAGTGTAAACACTCATCTATTAGGCACTTCAACAGACTGCATGTTGTCGGGGTTGCAGCACACTTGGAGGAGACAGAGTCCATCGCTCAATATATTTAATAAATAGTGGCACAGGCAGCAGCGCCACTAGCCAGGGCAATAAATACAAAACACTGTTTGTGTTCACCGACAGACACACTCGTGATGCCGCGACAGTTTTTGTTGCACTCTGCTGCTGAGTAGTGCAGACGGAGTCTGTAGATCTATATCTGTTTATGGCCAGCAGTGTGAGTATACATCATTTTCTATTTGCTTTGACTGCTAAATGTGGCTGCTGTATACTCTGACAGCAGCAGAGCCAAAACAAGAAGGTCAGCAATGCAGTGATACAAGTAAACCCGACCCTGTTTGTGCTTCTTTTTACATGCAAGCAACAAAAAATTAAATGCATGCTGAGAAAAGGGAGCTCAGACAAAACGGCATGTTTATTTAACTTTCATTTAAATCAGGTATGAATGTCATTGGGATTAAATTATCTTTTAAAAGACAAATTTGGTCAAAAAAAGGCCCTGTAAAACCTTTCCCCTGCCTTGAGTTAACAATTCCCGGTCCTTCTGTAAATTGTTCCATGTTGAAGAGACACTGCAGGAGCGTGTTTTGTCTCCAATGCCGACATTCAGTCGCAACATTTCATTTGCGAGACCTTTTGAGAGCACAGACCGACCGTAGCGGTTTTGGTTTCTGAGGATATACTTTATGTATACAAGAGGAACCAGCCCAAGGTGAAATTCCTGAATTAAAGTCAGCCAGTGGGTTTGGCTATGCACATACAGTGAGGCACAATGGTGTGCAAGCTTCACCCGGGGAGAGAGCATTTAGCACAAATATCAAAATGTATGAGAGTTTGCTGTACCTTGAATAGATGGCATACAGTAGACCATGAACACATGGACGTTCACTCTTTTACCATGAAGGTATTGTAAGTTCAGCCTGATGTAAACAGCGTCTTCACTAACCCTCTCTTGACTGCTCATGTCATATTGTTGCCACACATCCATTTCACCTCCAGTAAAAGTACAGACATCCAGCAGTTTTCTGCATGATATCACAACAGCTGGGAATAATTACACAAACGCTTATTGTTTATTGCAACCTGAAACCTCAGATGATAGGAGGCATTTCATTCCAGCTGTGAAATCCAACAAATCATAGCCTCTTAGAATGAAAGTGCATCGAATGTCATCATATGCACAGCACCTTGATTATAAAGTGGGTTTCAGAAACCTTGTGTTTGGTTCTGAGTCTGTACTCAAGTCCTCACAGCAGGACTTTAAAGTCCGTAACTCTCAGTGCCGGTACACTTCAGGGGTGTTTTATTTTTATTTTTAACACTTTTGTTCGGTGTTTCAGTTAGGATGTTTTGGCAGAACAGATTTCCTGTTGCAAGAAAACAGAGTTACGGTATCTTCCCCAAAAGACTTGTTTTGGGACTAAACATTTAAATATGATAATAACAATCAAAAGGAAAATGATGAGGGTTTAAAGTGACATCTACGAGAGAGAAATTGGGGGATAACTAGACCCACACGGCATTAATGGCCTACTGGAAACTTTCGGTTGGAAGTTTTCTATAAAAGTGTGAAAAGGAAACTTGAGATGAAACAATGGCAGAGAGCTGGGCATACAGTATCTCAAACCACACCAATCTGACGTCTATCATGCTGATAAAAAACAAAAAAAACAACTGAGGCTGATTGCTGCCTCCTCGCAAGCACCTCACTTTCCATTTGATCCCTCGGTCTCAACGGCTCCGACTGCATCTCTGAGGAGCTCAGGAAGTAACACATCAGCCCCTGTTCAGGTTACGCAGAAATGTTTTCCAAGAAACGCGTCAGTTGCTGTCTGTCTCTGCACACGGGAGTCCTATCTAACATCTCTTGACGGTGTGTTTGCATATTTACTGGAGAGCTCTACGGCTCAGCACTGGAAATGAAGCTGCAAGTTTCAAATGATCCCTCTCGAGATGTACATTTGAATATCTCAGTACTTAAGCACATATGGATGTAATCACACTCATAGTCAACATACAAATCCCTGGAAATCGTCTAAACAGGGGATGGAGTTATGAAGTGAAGAGCAGAGTGAGACGTGAAAAACAGACTCCAGCTTAAGCTAGCATGCTTTAAATGTAGAAAATCTACATTTATACAGTCTATAAGGATATAACACCCAAGAACATGTTTGTGTAATTATAAGACACTCTCTCTGGCACTGGTTAACGAGCAGGGAGGCTGATTTAATCTTCTGCCCTGTTTTTACACCGTGCACCACAGTAGCTCCAGCCCCATGATGCCTCACTCACACACTGCGGTCTGGGCCACCACTTCCTCCCAGCTGTCTATTCACACAACTTCCTCCAGCACCCAAAAACACGTTTCCCCCCACGATGATCTGACGGCAGCAGTGTCACCAACAACAAGCTGGAGCACACATATACTCGTAGGCCGCGCACGCTGTTTGTCACACGCTGTTTGTCACACGTTGCCTTCGTGTTGAGAAACGAGAACACACAACTGCCCTCGGTTCGAGGCAGCACTGTAAATAGCACATATCACATTTAAACGTGTTTTATGTGTGTACTCGATATTTCTGAGAGTTTCTCGCCTGTACCACCGAGCAAGACTCCTCGACTGACCCTTCGCTAAGCCCCGCCCCCCTCCATCAAGCTGTCAGAGCTATGTTGCCATGTGGCCCACACTGTTACTAACTGCACTCACTGAATAAATGTTATCTGATTTAAAAAAAGATTTAAAAAAAGCCATTTTAGAGAAAAGCAGACAGAAAGGTCGACAACATGTGTTTAAAGGCTATATCCAGGACGTGTAACTGATTCAGCTGTGAAAACAGGTTGAAAAGATAAAGATAGAAGCTAAAGTCTACAGATCACCGTGTAAAAGTGAACCACCACATCACCTGGTGACTGAGACAGAAGACAGAGGAATTAAGGAACAACACTGTTCCTATTTATTCACTGTTATAATCATCGAAAATGATTGTCAGAATGTGAATGCAGCCATCATCAATGTTATTAAATACGCCTGTACTTTTCCTACAATGGCATGTCAAAATGTCTGCTGTCTAAAAGGTTGATAGTAATCCTTCTTAAAGAAACAGTGTGTAGCATTTAAGGGGATCAATTGACAGAAATTAAAATATACAGTACCAGTCCAATGTTTGACTGGTACTGTATTATTATCATTATTATTAGTATCATTAAGAAGGTGTGTCCAAACCATTGACTGGCACTGTATGTTAAATTAAATAATATTAACCTAATTAAAATATGAACCTGAAAATAAGAAGTTGTTGCGTTTTTCGTTAGAATGAGACGCTTATATCTACATACTGAGCTGGTCCTCTGCAGGTAGCCGGCCGCCATTGTTTCTACAGTAGCCCAGAACGGACAAACCAAACACTGGCTCTAGATAGGGGCCATTTGCGTTTTCACGTTGTCACACAGACGTTTTAGTTGGTTGCAATCTGCAACCTCGGCAGCAGACGTAGCCTGCTTTTGTGTGAAGTTCTCATTTCCAAACTGGAAGATTTTAACTGAAAATATGCATCATAATTCCTGCAGAAATTCCCTCATCTTCATTGAAGAAACACTGTTGTTAATGCTTCATCTCAAACCACAGCTCAGCTGTATAGTCCTCGTCCTTATTGAAGCCTCTGGTGTCTCACCGTTCCAGTGCTGTGCTGCTGTGGGGCTCCGTCTCAGCCCACCCAGACACATGTCCAGAGCATGCTGGATCCTGTCCTCCGTGCATGACGTGTGCTGCATCTTCACCGCTCAGGTTCTGTGGAGGGACGGGAGACAGAGCCAATATTAGGTATCAGAACATAACACATTCCCGTTCATCCATTCTGTGCAATATTATCTTCAAATTCGACTGAATGCGTGCATGATGCCCACATGTTCCTCTCTATTCATGAACGGTATTCGTTATCACGCCAGTTTTGCATGAAAGCGGATAACCCGATAAGTATGTAAAATAGTGGAAATAGACACACGAACCACAACACACCATGTGTGAACTCGTGTGAGCTTGTTTCTTGCACAGTTGGTCACATGGACAGCTATGTGCAACGGTTTCTATTTGATTGTGTTGATGTTTTGTTTCATTTATAGCTGTGTGGATTGAAGTACGCTTGTATATGCTACTGTATACTTGTATTTATGTGGTTTATGCTGCCAATTGCCTATATTTTTATATTTTTGTCTTTAAATGTAAAGCACTTTGAGTTTACACGAAAGGAAATGTGCTGTATAAATATAATTACTGTTGCCATAAATGGGACATTTCTGAGGGGAAGGAAAAACAGATGTATGTGTTGCTATTTTGTTGCCATTGTACCTGAAATGTCACATCACATGTGATTGGACACCTGTTCTGCCTCAAATCAGTGAGTTTTATGTAAGGTCTTTGAAAAATGAACCACATTAGCGATCATGTTCTGTGATATATTTAAATATGAAATCATACAACAAAGGATGAGAGATTGACAGTTTTATAAACGGGAGACTTATTGAAACTCTAGTCTGGCAGATGTTGAGTAATTAGTGTAAAAAACAAAACAGACAACTAATACTAACGGCAACATTCAGGCACATCAGAACAAACCCACAATTTCAACCTTATGACTCTTATGGATGGGTAAAAGAGATTAAAAAAAAAAAAAAAACGCCCCCACTGATTTCAGTTTTTAAATCAATACAACAGTAAGCAGAGTTGGGAAGCAATGAGAGACATGGTGAAAAACAATAAAATGTGTAATTCCAGTATGACCATAACAATGTAAATACATAATGTCCTCAGCACTGACTCATACGGTCGAGCTGAACTTCACTTTTATAGCTTTTCAGTTTATCAGTGCACTTGTCTGTTTCTCATGCAGCATCCGAGGACAACCCAGGTGTGGCAAGTTGTTTCAGTTCTGTTATGAACACATCTGATCAGAGGCAATATGCATAACAAGATAGCAGGGACGTCCCATCGGTGACTTAAGAAAGGGTGGCGTGACAGATTTATCTTTCAGAGTCGATAAACAGCATTCATGGCGGCAGCTGTTTAATGACAAAGTTTGAATGAAGTGAGTCTGCGACCGAACAAAACCAGGTCAACTCGGACTGTTTCGTCAACCGAGGAAATTGTCTCAATGAAAACATCATCTCAAAAGTGTACAGTGACCACTTCTCCACTGGTAACTACATCATTGTGAGGTTTTGGAATTCCCCTGAAAAGTACACAGGTTTTTTTCTGTGGGGGGAACAAGCTCGAAGCCGATACGATCTGACACGAAAATGAACATCTGTACAAACGCAGGTGGTGGTCAACACAATGTGCATGTGCAGTATGACCCCATTTTGCACATTGCATTAAAATGTGGGGTCGGATTGCAGTCGGATATCAGTTGATCACATGAGAGCGCAAAGCCAAAACGCACTGTAGGCCCGGACCACCGATGGAGGTGGTCCGGGACGCATTGTGACCACGTTGCGGACACTGGAGACACATATTACAAGTAGGTGTAAATGTAATCAGGTTACAGTCAGCTCTAGATACAATCTGGATTACAGTGCAAAGGGGGTCTATGTAGCTGCCCTGTCGTCATTTATTAAGGAAACCCCTTACAGGCGGCAACCTCCGGGTCTGAAAAGTAAAGCCAATATGGATGAGCCTTAAACTTGCATTCTTTATACTGGCCATCAGGGGGCAACTCCTCTGATAGTATAGAAGTCTATGAGAAAATGACCCTACTTCTCACTTGATTTCTTACCTCGGGAAACATTGTAAACATGAGATTTTTGGTTGTTTAGAGTTGTGGATTATCCTCACCATTCTTTTTGTAAACATACAGCATTTCTATTGCTTTTTGGCGAGAATAGAATTTTCTCACATTGTTCAGCATCTTTGGATGTAAATGTAAACTGGCTCAGTGAATGGGATGTACTGATAAAGAAATATCATATATGTTGTTTATGAATGTACATAAAACTCAGACTCTGCACGTATCTGTGAAATTTTTTTTTTGATTCATAAAATATAGTGGGTTAGATTTTGTATTCTATAGGGAATCGAAGATGCTGCTGGTTATGCGTTATGTTCCTGCTTGATATATTTTTAAAGCCTTACCTCATATTAGACTTTTGTCATGGAAATACAGTATCTGTATGTTGTGTGCAAAATACTGGGAAACGTCTAAATTTAAAGAAGCAGAACAACTTTACTTCCTCATAAAAGATCATTTAAAGATTAGTTTTTTTAGAATTTGACCAGCGTAGCAGTTTTTTGTTGTTGCTTTGAAAACCAAATTCTCAAAAACTTAATCATTTTGATCTTATTAATCAGAGCCAAATGTGCTCATATTAGTCCTCACAGAGTGTGTCAGTCGGCAGATGGACAGAAATGAGCAATGACATCAACAACTGTTTTTGTCTGAGTACATCTTCTCAAACTTTCCCCAGTGAATGACAAATTCCCCCGTTGCACATGAAAGCCAGAAATAAATGCAGGCTGTCAAATGAATTGTGTTGATGAATGATTCACTTGCTCTTACTCACCAAATAATCAGGCATGGTCGAACTTTTTTTATTGTGGACCATATATACAGAAAAACACAAGGATTCACAGGCCAAACAACCTGTTAAACTCCAAAGAAATCTGTGTTTCTAGGTCAGAAAACCCCATGTGCCATGGCAAATTAATTTTGCTATATTTTGAAAAGAAAATACTTTATTGCAATTATTATGACTGATATTTCACTTGGGATATACTACGCGATATTAGAGTGAATGATACTTTTTATGTCATTATTCTCATTTTTATTAAAAAACAAATAGAGTAAAAATAACTTGAACTAATAGATGTCACCATAAAACTGACCCAGTTGCCATGTGTATTTTCTTTGTATTATAAGTTTCCTGTATTTCTTTTGTTTAAATACTCAAATGAGGCAATACCTTATAAAATGTGTGCTAATTTGCATTCATTTCCAAAAGAGAAATCTGAACAATGGATAAAACCAGGTACAACATTGTTGTTTCATTTTGTTGACATATTAGAGTAATATGTTTTCACTAAGGGGATCAACAGTCATAAAAAAAAATGTTGCCTTGTTTTTAGGAATATAATTTTGTATGAATCAGGCTGTGAATGACATATGAACAAACCCCTCAATAAAACCCTTTAGAATATAGATAAGAATGAAAGTGGAGCGTTTAGTGTATGTAAGTGCTACTGAAGTGAAGAGAGTAAAAAAAGTACCAATAAATACCAACATAAAAAAACTTCTCCAGTTGATTACTCACATTAAGGCAATTCTTTATTAGCATTTCAAGTTTTCTGTATTGTTATGTTTAAATATGCAAATGAGGCAATATCTAATGGCAACTTTTGGCAAATTTAGGGGAAATCTACTGACGCAAACGTTTAGTGAAATAAACACCCACATGTGTATTATGGAGGTTTTCCTTCCTCTATTCTGAAAGAAGACATAAATTGACCAGTACAGGGGAAAAAGAAGAAGTGTTTTTTGCCTGGGGTGTCTCGCCTTGAAATGATTATGCGGGGGAGCTATTGAAATGTTGCAAGTGTTCCAGAAACCATTGTTCGTATATTCACACATGCATGCTTATATGCACATTATACAGTACCCACCCACCCACACACACACACACACACACACACACACACACACACACACACACACACACACACTGTACAAACATCCGACCTACCGACCTCATCATTAACGCCGGTGGAGGGGCAGGAGTTCAGGAGGGCAGAGGAATGAAGCTCAATTATCCCCCACCGCTCCACTCCTTTTCCTAGGGTTACCATTCAACAACAATATACCGACAGCCCCAGAGGTAAACACTTAGCCCTTTTTCTCAGCGCCCCCCTCCACCCCCCTCCCCAGAGAGGCATTGTGTCTAAGAGGTGTCCCGTGTGGGACTGAGCTGAGGTATTGAGCCGAGCCCGTTGGACACTCGCACTGAGGGCTCCGGGCATTGTCAAGGTCGGACAGAGCTGGATGAGAGCCCAGCTCAGAGTGGAAGGAACTAATAAGTCAGAGTCCTGATGACTCCTGCATCCAGGATGGGGTTCAATGGAGATGCGTAAAGGTGATAAAAGAGGGGAAGATCTTATATGAGGTGGCACGATGCAGTGAAAGTGTTGTTCTGAAGGTTTATCAACTAGTAATAGTCCTGCTGACGACATCAAGTTTTAGTGTTGGTGTCATTGGACTGGAATGATGTCATTGTCAAGGAATATTTAGACACAAATATGCCACAGAGAATTTATAGACGGAGGCTTTAGTGATGTGTAGATCATTTAAAGTCATCGATTGATCAATTTAACTTCAACAATACAGAAGTTAGGTTTAGGCAACAATACCACTTAGTTAGGTTTAGTAAAAAAAGAAAAACAGCATGATTGGACTTTAAAAAACGATGCACAGTTAGGTTTAGGCAACAAAACCACATTACTTTTGGACATGAGGTGTCTAACACCGGTCTCATGGTTGAAAGTCTTGAAAGTCCTGCGTTTGTTGGACCCATCCGTCTCCCCTCCCGCCCACCACTCAATATTAAATACTACTTCAATAACTCTGACCGCTTTTGCATGGCCACAAGGATTTCACGTTAAATTTGAATTTCCATTGGCATTGATTTCGTCCTGAGCGAGACGTAAAATTCGGCAATTCGTGTCCATGTGCAAGAAAACCAACAGTGATGCATTTCGTGACTTTCTCGCAAGACCTTGTACACTAATGTGGATTTTTGACAGACTACGTCAATCCCTAGTGTCATCATAGTTGTTTTACGCAGAGTTGTTAGGCATGTTGCAAATGCATGCAGTGTTTCATAAGAGGATGTATGCAGCACATCCCTAAGAGTCAACAAGGTCACTTCCACTTTTTCACGGGTTGCAACTTGCAACGGTCCGACAACGACAGCAAGCAGAACTTGTGCAAAGGAAGAACATGTAGATTTACACTGGATCAACCAAATCCCTGCTGAGAGAAGAGCACAGAACACATCAGCCTCCCTCTCTCACAAGCATCGTCTCCCAGATGAACCTATGCGGATCCCGGCACTGCACCTCCACCTGTGTCTTTATTTCTCCCGCCATCTCCTCGCAGGCCGCTTCCCATCTCTCCCACTGATCCCATTACCAACTGCTTCCTCACAGGAAGGCAGCTTCCCTGCTCAGCTGAGGAAGCAGGTGCCTCCCTATTGTTGTGGTGTGATCGGACTCTCAGATACACTCCCACAGACCAGGGAGGAGAGCTTGTGTGTGTGTGTGTGTGTGTACAATATGTGTGTCATTTTTTTTTTTACAATTGATAGAGTCTGATATTCACATCCAGTCTTCCTCTGCTGGCCCACAGAGCTGCCCCCTTTTTCTCTCCACTGACCTACTGGATGTGAACGGACCTCTTATGGCTTTAGGAAACAACAGCGGCCCGACTCCAAAGCTCTCCTCTAGCTAAGTGCTTCCCTTCGGCTCATACGGCCGTCGCCGGTGAGAACCCACCAGTCCGAGCGGAGGCAACGGGAAACCTTTGTGTCAGTCGCATCACGTGATCCTCATCAGCCGACAGTTTGCCCAGCTCTCGTGGAATTGTGCATGTTGACATTTCCTTATTTCGTTTGCGAAAGCGCTTCAAAGACTTCTTTTTTTTGTTTTGTCAACCGCTGTTCCCAAAGGTCATGGATAAACTTTCAACGTTTTTACTGCAATATCTTGCTGCACTTAATAATCCTTTGCTTTAAGTTCAACTCAAATCAATTAGAACTTCTGCATCACCTTTACAGACGTGACTCAAGTAGGAAGTATTCAAGTGTACATCTAAGTACAGCACCAAGAGGTTGTTTGTCTGGATGAATTATTTATTTTTGGGGGGGGGGCATTTTTGCCTTTTCATGAGGACAGCGAATAAATGGAAGAGAGAGAGAGCGAGAGAGAGAGAGAGAGAGAGAGGTATGACATGCAACACAGACCCCGAGGCTTGAGTTGAACCCGACTCCACAGAAGATGCTCTGTGACTTGCAGAACTGAAAGCCACTCCGTTTGCCTTTTGGTCTCCGCTTCCTCAATAAATCCTGATAAACACATGATGACACCACCATTAACGCAAATATCCAGCGCTGTAATATCAGGTAACGACACTTAGCTCCAGATCTGCTACACCAACAGGACTGAGCGAGTCCTTGTCCCCGTCTATCTAACACTGGTTTCATGGTCATTCAACAAGCCATGAGGACGCAAGTGTCCATGATTTACAGTAGAAAACCAAATCCTGTTACATTTGTTTGAATGTGATACTTTTTTTTTTTTTTTTTTGCAACAACAAGTGTGTTGTGCATGTGCGGAGATGCATATACACATGCACGGGGGTGTTGACCTCAAAGTACGAGTGGTAAATGAGACAAACAGGAAGCAACGTTGTGAATAACATTGAATTGGGAGACCGCGATCGACCTCAGCTAGATGTGAAATTAATAAACGCAACACACATCCTTCGCTCTTCAAGTCTGATCTTTGTGGTCGACAACAAATCTTCCAATCTACGTTTTTTAATCTTTCTTTTTTTCCCTTTCTTTCATTGTTATATCAAGCCCGACATGTGACCTGTTGTGGCAGTTGTTATTTCTCAACAGGAGGAGATGATTGTATTCAAACTGGTTGTGCAATATTCACAATTTCTAAGAAGAGTAGATGATCCCTTCCTCTGTTGTCACCAGACAGGGAGGAGGCCAGCATGGCACCAGGACTGCAGAATATTTAAGGCTTGCATTTTTCTTTTGGTGAAAAATGATGGTAATAGTGTTCTAATAAGAGCACTAAGAGAGAAAAGTTTGTCCATTGAACACGAGGCAGTATTTACCTCATGGCTGTAGAGGTGACGTTTACCCACTTGTCATTTTGTGCGATCAAGCCCTAACCCTCCAGAACATAGCTACATCTCAAAACTTAAGACTTGGACTCGAGTCAGAATCACAGAATGTAGGACTTGAGGCTTGCGCTTGTTAAAATCCTGCATAGCCACACAGCCGCAATATTGATTCTTTGACTTGTGTTAACTGAAACGGACTAATACTTATCAGATTAAGAACAGGTCACCTTTATGTGATACAGCTTTGAAGAGAACATGTTCAAGGGGCTGGTTCCTGTAATGAAATAGGATGTTGAGTTCAGGCGTTGGCTCAGCTGAGTTTCAATGGGGTGGAGCCCTCAACGACCACCGACAGACTGTCAATCTGAAACCAGCAGGAGTCTTTGCTTGCATCCCTGGTTGTCACTTTTCAGCTCCGTTTTCAAACCCATCTAAAGAAATCAATTTATGAAGTTGAATCATAACTGCATATGAACGTGCAAAGCAAATACACTTCACCTGCTCTGTGAGACCAACTACAGCCACAGACATCTATGGGAACGGGGGGAAGGGGGGACGAGGACGAGACACAGAAGTCTCACATCCACAGAAGTCTCACATCCACAGATGTCTCACATCCACAGATGTCTCACATCCACAGATAATGCCGGCTTCAAATAATTGTTCCCATTTGCAGATGCAGACATTTAAAGCGAGATGATGTCCTGGCTCCTGACACGTGCTTCTGCGTCTCTACTTCCTCAGCGTTTATGAAAAGCATGAATCATTTAGGGCATATGTAAAAGCAGAAGTTCCCAAAGTGGTATAACAGAGGGGGGCTTGTGATCTCACAGATGGGAGGGCCCTGCATTTCCCATCAGTGTGAGGCTGATGCTGCCCATCAGCTCCTCTGACAGAAAACAAGACGCCCAAAGGCTTTCACGTGGCAGAGAATTTAACTCTTTTATAAAACTCTATCATAAAACACACATTGGAATGAGTTTAAATAAAATGAAAAAACGGAGAGCAAAAGACAAAAAAGTACCAAAGACATCAATTAACCACCATTTAAGCTGGACGGATGAAGCTAAATAACTTGGAATAACAGTCACACAAATCGTCATACTCTCAGATAACCGGCACATGTCAAGAGGCAAACATGAGCAGGGAGCAGATGCCCTTCAAAACAAAATCTCCTGCCTCCGTTGGCTTACCTGCAGTTTACTGTCCAGCAGCCATGGCCTCCGTACGTGTCTCAATAGTCCAAGGCAAAGTGTCTCCGGCTCAGTGCCACTGCCATTCATTCACCACACATGTCAGGGTTTAACAGGCGAAGCCACATCCTGGGCACGGGCGGAGCAGTGCGGCGGAGCAAGAGTTCTGGTTGTAGCTCTCTGCTGCGCTCAGAGACTCCTGCGCTTCGCACACACACACACACACACGCGCACACACTGCGTCTCACAAACAGGAAGTGGATGAAAGAGGTGCATGTGAGCACAATGAGGGAGGCTGCTGGTGTGTGTATAGGTGGGAAGTGCAATGGTGAATGGTGTGTGTTTCTACATGTGTGTGCGTGTGTGCGTGTGCGTGTTTGACAGAGAGGTTGCATGTGGATCATGAAGGGATGTACGCCCCTAAAAGGAAGTCATCTGTTTGACGTGTTTGTTTTCATGCTATTTTCACATTTGTGAGTAAAGTGTCTTAGTTTGGGTGCTGTGGCTTTGTTCGTTATTTTCTTCGGTATTACGGTGCTTTGTTGTTTTGACACAATAAACAGAAAAGAAGATAGTTTTTGTTTTTCAGGGATTTTGAGGGGCATCAACATTTCAAAAGCAATGACGCAAATGAACAAAGAAGATGAATCATTTTCTTCTGGTAATTGGAATCCAGTGAAAAAAAACATTTCAAGTCCTAACAGACTGTAACTAATTACACTAATTGACCCTTCGCATGTTGTGATACTTGTTGTGATGAAGTCCATATTCCTTCTCTCTCTCTCTCTCTCTCTCTCTCTCTCTCTCTCTCTCTCTCTCTGTCTGTGTGTGTGTGTGTGTCAGGGAAACTGACCTTACTTCCTCCTCCTGCTTTGCCTGTCATTTACATTTCATGTATTGGTGCAACTATGAATTCCCCTTCTTTTGAAGTGAGGGAGATACAAAGCAGTGACAGTAAACACCAACTGTAAAGTTCAGCTTGAGTCGATCTGCACTATAGTTTTGTCAAAGCTTATTTACAATACGCCAGAATGTGAATAAACAACAATGTGATTTTAATACTTCACTTTGGTCTACGGCATTATTTTTTTTTTTTTAGGACAAGTATAGGTGGATCTATAAAAAATACAAAGTCTGATGATGGAAGGAGTGGGGTAAAAATGTATTGTATTAATAATTGATCAGGTTGTAGATATGATCTGCAGGATTAATAACTCAAAACTGAATCCAGAAACTGGCCATGTCTTCAAAGATGTCACTCCCCTACTGCTCGCCCTGCATTGGTGGCATTTGAATAGCCGCGAGGTTCAGTGCGCCACAAGACATCAAATATTGTGCTGCACCTCTAACTTTCAATAACAAACCAGACCTGCAGCCAGGCTAGTTATCCCAGACGCTGAGGGCTCCCATAAATAAGGGGTGTGTTGACAGAGAAATGGCTGAATGAAAGCAAATTCAGAAGAGAGAGAAAAAACAAAAACAGGCAAGGTTGAGATTAAAAATAAATAACTACAGGACGGAATTGAGGAGAAACAACCCTAAAGTTAGTGGAAGAGGTAAGAACAGGATCCCGAACCAAGATACAAACAACACAAAGAAAAGCCTCTGAAGAGACTGAGAGAAAAGGAACGGGATCACATTTGTTCTTTTTTTCCCCCTTCAGTTCATTTCTGCCTGCACACTTTTAAGTTTCCATTGGTCAAAAATGTTGCTTTTGTTAACAAATATGTGTTTTCTAAAGGTCTCCTGATCTCTCTCTCTCTCTCTCTCAGGTCTCTCTACAATAGATCCTCCGCGTAGCATTTTAATTTTGCTCTTGTTGAAATGTGTGTGTTCGAAAAAGCCCCAACTGCTGATTGCCCAGAGGTTGTTTAGTTTGTTTGTTTTTGATATTTCTGTGAGCTACGACAGGATCAATTCTAGATGATTTCCAGACAAGGGATGTTTTTTTTTCTCTCGATTGAATGCTTATTGTGTTTTTCGTATGATGGCAACTGTTGTTTTGTGTGGTTTCGCTGTATAGGTGTGAGGATTTGTTGGCACGTTCTCTGGCTGCTCTTATGTTTCAAACACATATGGGCAGCAGGAGGCCGGCAGCTGTCAAACATCTAACAGAGCTGTGATGTTACTTCCAGCTGCTGAAGTAGGCAGTGTGCGCCGCACATCCAAACTGACAGAGATTAGATGTGATTCTTTTAATTATTCTCTCCATGCAAGAGCAAGGAGATATAAAGCAAACAGCTAATAACCTGAAGAAAACCTGATCATCCTGTGTCGTTTGGAAGAGTGAAACCAAATGTGACTCTTCCCTGTTTTGCCTAAACATTTTATGAACCGCTATAAACTCTTTTTCTGTCGTTAATTATTGACATAATAGTGGTAGCCGCTACTTTTAATTCTATTGCCTTAAAAGAATATATACCTACTCGTTAAATATATCATTTATATTTTAAAAATTAAGATATATATTTGGCAGTATTATAAGCCAACTCATATGATCGTGGAAAAGTGTATAATGACAATAATGTTATATATTATTAATAATAATACAAATAATACTAATAATAATGATAATAATAATATACTCTTGAAGTGGATCCTGCAAAATGATCTAAATTATTCGAAATTATTCTTTAATGTGTTGATTCTGAGAGTAAAGGTGTCTCAGAGTGGAAATGCAGCAGCCTGCCGTATTGGTTTATTATCTACGGTTCTGACCGGCAGCAGCCAATCATCTCCGCGCTCGTGAGACAGACGGTGTTCTGCCTCCACCGCCTGGGAGAAGGAGAAGACACCGCCTGGCTGCAGCGTCGGGCTTAGTGGTGTTTCTTTCTACGGCCGCAGGATGGCGCTGTTACCACTAATGCCAACATTCAACAGGTCCAGCGACGCGACACCAGCTCGGACCGCACGAGCGAGGCACCAAACAGGAGGGATGCATCCAGCACAAAAATAATACATAATAATAATAATAACAATAATAATAACGCCGTTTTGTTTTTCAGTGTCGTTGACGTGTCAGCAGAAGCTTTTGGGTGCTATTTGGTGTCGCGATGGACCTGAGGCTGTATCTGTACACTGATCAGGGTCAGAACCAGAGTGGGGTTTGGTTTGTCAGTGCTGGAGACAAAACTGCTACACAGTCATCTGCAGAAATACCTGATAACCGTAGGACACCACGCAAAGGGAAGCCAAACGTAAATCAAGCAAACGTCCACATCATGAGTGTCTGGGGTGTTTTATTTTGAAGGAAGCCCTTTAAATAATCGGCGATGGACACTCTTCATTTAATATAAGTGGCGATCCAATAAATGGTGCGTTGTATTGATGGGTTTTAAAAAAAAGAAATGTTTTTGTTTTTACTTGATGATCAGTTTAGTATAATTAGCGGTATAGAGGCACAACAATAGTTTTGTTCTTTTACTGCACGTCCCGATGATTTCCCCACACGATCCAGGTGACGTCCGGGTGAAGGTGTGGCAAGAACCGAATCAACGCCGGGTCCGGGTTCTCACTTTCCCTCTGCGGCAATTGGCGTCTCCGCGCGAGTCCGGATCCTCTGACCAGTGGATGTCGTCGTTCCGCCCGGTGCCCCCCCCCCCCTCGCATCCTCCCCCCCCCCGTTCCCCTTCCCCTTTCGAGATGAGCTGACCAAAAAGCTGTGCCAAGCAAGATCCGATCCGAGAGAAAGAGAGAGAGAGTGTGTGTGAGGGAGGGAGATAGAGAGAGGGAGAGAGAGAGACAGAGTGAGAGAGAGGGAGGGGGGAGAGAGAGAGAGATTGTGAAAAGAACGGCAGGAGGAGAGGGACTTGCTATAAGGACACCAGCGACTCCTAAATCCAGCCGCTCCTCAGTTTTTACGCAGGAGATTTTTATTTTTTTTTGAAGAAACCAAACAAGAAAACGGGATTGAAGAAAGCTGTGACTGAAGCCCGTTAGAGAAAAGTAGCCTCACATCTTTTCCTCTCTCTCTCTCTCTCTCTTTCTCTCTCTCTCTCTTTTCCCCTTCTTTAAATCATTCTCAGGTAAAGTGAGGTCTTTATAGAAATTTCGCAAAAAAAAAAAAAAAAAAAAAACCTTTCCGCGCGTGTGAAGTGAATGTTACTTTTACATCATTGTCAAATTCTTGCCCCAGTGTTGTTGGTTTTTTGGGGGGGTTTTGGTGGGTTGGGGGGCGGGGGGGTGTTTGCTGCATCGCCAAACTTAACTCTCTCTCTCTCTCCCTCTCTCTGTCTCTCTGTCTCTCTCTCTCTCTCGCTCTCTCTCTCTCTCTCGTGCCTCACGCTCCTCGCTGCTTCCCCCGTCTGTCCCCCAGCCGGAGGAGACACTCGGGGACCGAGGGACCTACCATGCAAAGCGCGGTGGACATTGCGCTGACTGTGCTGCTCGCCGCGTCCCTGTCGTGCCGGAGCGCCCTCGGCGGCTACGGGGTGAGCCTGTTCGCGGCGCAGACCTCCCCCCCGGACCCTTGCTACGACGAGCACGGCAACCCGCGCCGCTGCATCCCGGACTTCGTCAACTCCGCCTTCGGCAAGGAGGTGAAGGTGTCCAGCACCTGCGGCAAAACGCCCGGCCGCTACTGCGTGGTGACGGCGGCGGAGAAGGGCGACGAGCGGACGAGGAACTGTCACACCTGCGACGCCTCGGACCCCAAGAAGTGCCGCCCGCCGGCCTCCCTCACGGACCTCAACAACCCGCACAACCTCACGTGCTGGCAGTCGGAGAACTTCGTGCAGAACCCGCAGAACGTCACGCTCACGCTGTCGCTGGGCAAGAAGTTCGAGGTCACCTACGTGAGCCTGCAGTTCTGCTCGCCCCGGCCCGAGTCCATGGTCATCTACAAGTCCATGGACTACGGCAAGACCTGGGTGCCCTTTCAGTTCTACTCGACCCAGTGCAGGAAGATGTACAACAAGCCCAACCGGGCCGTGATCGCGAAGCAGAACGAGCAGGAGGCGGTGTGCACGGACTCGCACACCGACATGTACCCGCTGAGCGGCGGGCTCATCGCCTTCAGCACGCTGGACGGACGGCCGTCGGCGCACGACTTCGACAACTCCCCGGTGCTGCAGGACTGGGTGACGGCCACCGACATCAAGGTGATCTTCAGCCGGCTGCACACGTTCGGCGACGAGAACGAGGACGACTCGGAGCTGGCGCGGGACTCGTACTTCTACGCCGTGTCGGACCTGCAGGTCGGCGGGAGGTGCAAGTGCAACGGGCACGCGTCCCGGTGCGTAAAGGACCGGGACGGGAGTCTGGTGTGCGAGTGCAAGCACAACGCCGCCGGGCCGGAGTGCGACAGGTGCAAGCCCTTCCACTACGACAGACCGTGGCAGAGAGCCACGGCCAGGGAGGCCAACGAGTGCGTGGGTAAGTCCACCCGCCTGAGCTCCATCCCGGTGCGGCTGCGTCTCTGATGCCGAGCCGGTTCTGGCTGATACACGTATGTGTGGGTTGTGTTTGTGGTGGCTTGGACGGACTGCTGTGGTTTTAAGATTGGGCCTACACTGGAGACATTTCAAGAACACAAAAAAAAGCAATATTAAATGAATAGATGTAAAATAAGTGAATTTTTGGGCATGCAAAATTATGCGTTTGATGGTCTTTTAAATAATAATTAAAATACATTGTATTATATTTTAATACACGACTAATTTTACAGCTTAACTTCATTAAAACCAAACATAAACATACCCGTATATGTAGCGTTCGCCAACGAGCATTAAAAAATAAAAAAGGGTTTAAATGCAATTTGAAAGTCCATTTAGCTCACTGAGGGCCACAATGGGGGCTTTTACAGCAGCTCACACGGCACCAGCGAGCCTAATCGTCCGCAGGAACATTTCTCACATGCTCGACTTTAACGCGAAGCCTTTCAATTCATCTCAAGGATCCTGCAACCAACTCAGCGCAGGGGTTATTGAACACAGCTTTTATTTTATTTTTTAATCACATAATAAAATTTTTAAATACATCCGACAGGCTGTATCAAAATGTCAGGTGTTGCGGTTGAGAATAAATAAATCAAGCATTGCGAATGTATAAATTGTTATTACATTCTAAGATATTATAAATCAAATCGTTTTCCTATATTGTACATTTGAAAAAAAGGCAAATTGGCCCTAGTTTTATTGCATTTTATTCTATGCTTTAAATTTAGTAAAAAAAAAAAGAAAGAAAAGTGAGAATTAATTTCATTTGGATATTTTCCTAATTGTCACTGACATCATTCACTGAAACACAACATGAGAACATATAATACACCCCCATGTAACGCAGTATTTGCCATCCCTAAAAGACAGCAGGTGTAAAAGCAACAACAACAAAAGCAGCAAATCCCTGATCTTATCTGTTCTGCTGCTCTTTGTGTCTGACAGCCAACATGTTCCGTCAGCTGCTGACCGATCGGTTACAGTAGTTTTATTGCAACCTGGCACAGACACATGTAACCTACAGTAGGTTGTACATATATATACTGCAGAATACTGGCCAGGTTTTTTTTTTCTTTTTTTCAAATGTATAGCTCTGTACTTGAGATGCATATACAGTAAGAGAAGAAGATGATGAGCGATCTCAAGATTGTTGGATGAAATTACTGAATTATGTTGCTGAATTCCAAGTGAAATTGTGTTTTTTGTTGTCGTTGCATTTCGCTTAGTTTAATTTCATTGTAATTGCTGGCTCCTGCTGATGAGGGGTAGAGTGAGGAGGATGAGGAGGGACAGCTCGAGGAACTGAGGGAGAGGCTGAAAGATGTTGCTGATAGAGACTGAAACCTCAGGGTGACTCCCTTTTATATTCCCCAGTCCACTGCAGGTCTGCAGGGGGGAAAAAAAATAAGACTGTGCACTGCTTGACGGTCACGGCACATGTCAGACACTTTGACACGTAGCAGATGTTTAAACGTTTTTTTTTTTCTGTTTGCTGGTGTTGTCCGTTGCTAAAGCTCTGACCCATTCTCGCTGGCAGATGTTGCTAAATCAACAGGCGCAGTTTGGTGGAAACGTTCACATTCTGCACTCGAAAATACCACTTGATGTGTAAAAGACATATACGTGAGATTGATTTTATACTCCTTGAATTACAAGTTACAGTCAGGTGAACAGCGCCCTCAATTCAATATTAGTTATGCTTTATATGTTTTACGTGTGTCACTTAAAAAAAAAAAGATGAAAAAAAGTGTCTTCATTACATTAAAGAATCAAGCTCACCGAGTCCAGCAGCACAAAGAACATTTAAATTCTTATTTGGCATAATACCATTAGAGGCAGTCAGTGAGAAAGATTGCCGCGGTGAAAATCCTAGCATTCAGATCATGCTCAAATATCTCAGTGCTCAGCAGAGCAACATTCAAATGCATCCAGTACAAAGAGGGAGATTTTTCATTTTACAGCTTTTACATATCTACATAACATAACAGTGACACATGCGTGAAAAACTAAAAAATCAGTGTCGGCACAACTCCTCATAAACTCACACAAATGAATTGTTTCCTTCAGTCAACATCCTCGACGCTCTCTCTCTCTCTCTCTCTTTTCTTTCTTTTTTTTTTTAGAGGACCAGCTTGTGTATAACAAGGGGCCATGAAAGCCTGTCGATTACTGCATCCATCACGTTGTCAGCAAGCTATTTAGTTTGTATTGTTAAGGAAACGTGTGCGTTTGAAGCTGGAGGAGAGGGAGGAATCCCACCTCTGTGAAGGCAGTGAACAACGGGGAGGAGGTGTGTTGAGGTGTGTTGTATTCAGTGGGGCAACGCTTGTGATCGCACCGAAATCCGAGAGTTTCTGTCGTTGCACTCCCCTTAATGACAGCACCGGGAGTGTCTCTGGGCTCTCATGAGGATCTAGTTAGCACAGAAGTGTTTCTGTGTGCAGTAAAAAAAAAAAAAAAAAAAAAAGCTCTGGCACCGTGTGGATTCGGAACTGATGTAAGCTGTTGACTACAAAAAAAAAAAGAAAAAGACAAAAACACAAAGGTCCGTTTCTCCTGAAGTGCACTTTGCTGATTACTTCCATCGGGATCTTAGAGGACGCTCCTGAGTGTGCGCCTCCATCCATTTGGGTTATTGACTCATCGCAGCAAAAGGGGCAGCTTCTAATGCAAGTGGGTTCAATAGCCGGCACCGTAGGCACAACGGGGACACGCTTCAATCTCGGTTTGGACGTGTTAATCTGGGTTTGCAGCAACCCCAAGGGGTGCAAATTAGCTGTTCATTTTCAGCGTTTTAATTTTCAAAATGAAGTTTGTGCAGTTTATTTTTTACACTTTGAGTTTAAAGAAAGGGGAAAGGTGTCTTGAATAATTCAGGCAGATTAGAAAAAGAAAAAAAAAACATCTTGAGGGTATGCAGAATGAGGGGACAGGAGGAGGTGGAGCAGGACGACAATAGTGAGAATGAAAGAGACAGATGTAAGGAAAATGTGTGAGAGAGGAAATAAAGGGGAGGTAGAGTGACATTTCCATGGCCTGTTCACGAATGTCTTTTTTTTCTTCTTTTTTTTAACCAGGCGCCCCTTATTGCAAAGGCTACAGGGAAAGGAAGAAACTGTTTCTTCCTTTCTGCATTGATTGATACTGTACGAGCAGTCTCCCGGCTGATTTATTCTCTTCGCCTCGTTATATCAAAATCTGAACTGTAGAAATACCCCTCAAATGTTCCCAGGTGCTGCTCAGAGGCATCTGACTGACAGGAGCAAACGCATGTTGCCGAAGAGTTGACATGGCTGATTTGATACCAATTGAAATAATTGAGTTTTAAAGCTACAATCACTTGTATGGACATGAAAAAAAAGAAAAACTACTTTAAAGTTGTTTTTATGCCTTGTGATATGTGAGCTTGCTTTCAACTTGAAACCATCAGGGTTTGAACAAATTTAATAAAATAAAATTCATATATAAAAAAAATTCTTAAACAGGTCCTCTGAGTGCCTCGACTAGATGTGAGTCTTACCTCCAACAAAATGTTCGGGCGAGCATAAGTAAACACTTAAAAACAGCTGTGCGCATACTGATGTTTGGTGGTGTGTTTTCCTAACTTCCATGGATGGCTGCCCACAACCTTAATGAGGTCGAAGATAATTCCAGAAACAGCTACAGCGGAGTTTGATAACAGAAACGTTTCCAGCGACGCCATCAGCAACAATCAATTTCTGGATTTCGTGCAGTTTTTCTTTCTGACATAATCAAAAAGAAAGAGCTTTTTGCAAACAACTCTCATACATTAAGGAATGCAGCATAGAAACAAATCTGTGTTTGTGCTTTAAACAATGGTTGCCCTGATCATAGAGATGCCCCAATGTACAATGGATCAAACGTAGTAAGAAATAAACCATCAAAGGTGCTAAAAAACATAAAATATGACAGACTATTGATATATATCTGACTGTGTTAAAATATCATTGAGTGGATTTTTCTATTGAGATCACTGTTGCTTACTTAAGTGAGGTGTTTACAGTCGTCCTGCAAGTATCAGATAATGAGATTTAAACTGTAAACCAGTAAGAATTACACCAATCAGACACGTAGCGTTCCACATTTGTTTGCACATAGAAGCGATGCTTTTTCAACTTAAAATGCATCAAGTCAGCTGAGGAACAAAAGATGTTTTTTCCTTCAGACGTCTCCATTGCCGTCATGTTCGTTGGCTACCTTTCAGACGAGACTGTTATGATAATGATGATTCAAAATCTTTGTCATTTTATTTTATTACAACCTAACAAGACCGAAGGTCTGGTTAATGTTTGAAACCTTTATGAAACCGGCATCCTTCATCTTCAAAGGTGCCGGCGGGATGCGTCGTTAGTCCCGCTCGCAGCAAACAAAGTTGGGAATAAACTGACAGAGTAGCTTTGTACTTTGCACTGTCCTACTAGTCCTCACCTTCACTTCTTCAGTCAGCACTCGCCTCTTTCTACCGACATGCACACACCTGTAGGCATGCACACATACACGCACGCACGCACGCATGCACACACACACACACACACACACACACACACACACACACACACACCCACACAGAGGGTTTTCTTCAAGTCTTAAGCCGCTAGTTCAAACAGGGGGGAATGGCCTCTCTCTCGCTTCAAGAATCTCTTTTGCCGGAGCTCTTATCTGTGTTTATGGCTCGTTTTGTAAACCGCTGCAAAAATAAGTCGCTCATGGACCAGACGACCAGCTCACCCTTCTGTTTTAGATTTTGAGGCCTGTTGTATCTCTCAGACAGACAGAAACATGGCCACTGAGGCAGCACTGTAAGCAAGCCTAACTGTACGGTATATCAAGTAGCTGTAATCGAACACAAAAAAAGAAACACGTGTTTTCTGCAGCATGTTTCGGGAGCACAGGAGAAACCGTGGCTCTCCATGGATGTGTTGAGAATGTCCATTTGCTGCCAATAGACCCTTTTTCTGTTCGTAAACACAACAACGTATTTTTGTGGGGGGAGCGTAGGTGGAGATAAAATAATTCTCTGAACACATTGGTTAACGCTGGCTAGGAAAGGACGGCTGGCTAGTTAGCTAGCTAGCTAGTCTCTGGAGCTCTCGCCTGCCCTCCTCCCTGCGAAGTAGTTTGCTAGCGGGAAGGATTGAGGCAGAGGGACCGTTAGATCCAGCAGAGTCACTGGGCATATTTTGTCTAACCAATGTAGCATGAAAGCATGGTGGAATTAGCAAGTTAGCTACCAAATTAATTCTTCGTCTAGACACTCTTGTCACAGTGTAGGAAAGCACATTGCTATCACCAGATAAGTGGCAACTTTGTTCGGATAATTTTTCTGTAACGAGTGTTGCATAAAAGTGTGGCAGAATTAGCAAGCTAGCTAAGTAGCCAGCTGTCCACCAGTTCGCTTGCTAATTGTTAAGCCCAACAGCGGGCCAGCTCAATATATCTCTAATAGTTTAGCCTATTAGCAACATTTCTCTCGATCGCTCTGATAATTTAGCAGCAGCTGTGACAGCTGAGGGGTTTAGCAGAATGCTTAGCTCAACTATTAACATTTCCTCTCCCTCTCTGAAACATTTTGCTGATATTGTAGCTCACTCGAGCCTCGAATTAAAGTAAATAATGCAAATATATAGCACCCAACGATACCGCAAGATGACATTTTCAATGTATAACTTCAGCCCACTATTCTAAGTTGATTTTTTAATGCATCCAGTCTTTCCAGCTGACACTGTGACATAATCATGACATTGGCTGCTTAAGGGTCTGTGCTCCAGTTGAGTATATATATACTGGGAGTGAACAGTATTTTTTCTTCAAGTTTGTGCGTCCATAGAGGGGTTAAAGTGAGAGGCCTGATAATCTATGCCAGGTATTTAAAAAGTAGTTAAATTTGAAATTTATGGAACTGGAAGTTCAGAACCCAGCCGTTGAAGGCTGTCACAGTGCTGGAGCCGGACTGAAGTAATGGTACATAGCCTACACTGAGTAGATAAAACCTTCAAGAATACAATGTGCTGCAGCTCCCTCTGATTATGGATTCATGCATCAGGTTTTTGTTGTTGGCTGAGGTCATTTGAAATGTGACAATATTAAAGTGTGTTTTTTAAACGTGTGATCTGGAAATAGATTTAACAGCATGTTTAGTGACAGGAGATACATTCGGTTTCTTGCTCTTCAACCATCCTTTTTGGACCAAAAATAGTCACCAGGACTGGGTCAAAAGAAGACAAGAGTAGATTAATTTTGTTCTTTAGGGATAATTATGATGTCTGGCTCCAGAACTTATATCACAAAGTATTTATATTTTAACAATAATGAAGATGAAATAAAGCCATTACCATCAACAGACCATTATAAAGCTGCTACTTTGAGCACTTGAGTAACGAGAGACCATACAATCCCAAGAGTGAGATCATTTATAATGGCAATACTTTCGACTCAAATGGAAGCAATAGATGTGACAAATAACTCTGATGCCGCAGAGTATGTTGAAGCATTGAGGATCTTGAAGCTATTAATGTCAGTGTTTGGCAGCAACCCCTTTGGAGCTGGAATTTTGGAGCTAGTTGTTGCTTGTCATGAGGCCTGTTTGAGAAACAATCCGATTTTGATTGCAGATAATATACTCTGACAGGCCTTTGAAGAGTGGAAATAGGTTTATATCAAAAAGTCTGTCTGAGGACAACATTCAGATAAAGACAACACACAAAACGGTAATTAGAAATAATTTGTGTCAGTTTGTGTCGAGAGAGAAATACAAGGAAGGCTGCCACAATTCATAAAACTAAATCCAAAACACATCTGTAGTGACTGTGTTTTACCAGAGCTATCTGCGTGTTGTGAGGTGTAGTCTCAAGTGGAAAAAGATCAGTTTCATTAAAATCTATTTTACGGCCTTTGACAAAGCTAAGGTCGCACTGCTTGAGTTGATGGAATGCGTTCACTTGTCAGAAAAGACTAAATCTGTTCTGAAATTTCCGAGCCTGTGTGTCTGTCGTTGAATTCATGGTCCTCTGGGCAAAGTGAACATTACAACGGTTGTGGTTTTGGTTTCACTGCTTTGGCTACGACACATAATGCAGCACAGATCCCGCTCACGGTGGGAGTCCGCATTTTTAGCCAGCGTGTGTGAGAGGAGCTCGTACCGGGAACGGAATCTCGTCCTTACTTTTGAGAAACGATTTGGTCGCAAGCCATATTGTGTTACTCCGTTGGCTTCTGGCCTGCACTCACTTCCTCTTGTCGCCCTCGCTGGTGCTTGAACTCACCGAGGTCTGGTTAATTACAACATCCAGCCAGGCCAGGGACTCAGATTGTCCCTATCATCATCATCATCATCATCATCATCATTCTCGTGCTTAGGATCAGAAATATTGCTGCATGCCTGTGGGTGAAAACATGCTCTGTGTGTGTCTTGCATTTAAAATGTTTCCATCCGAACTGTGGGTTCACTCTTCCAGCAGCAGCTGGCGATAATTGGTCCGGCCAATGAGATCCAAACGGATCTTTTCCTCCTCTTTCCATCCCTGAAACACAGCACTCCTCTAATATTAGCTGCACTCTGCAGAAGTCGCTCACACTTCCGTACTATGTTTTTACGCTGTCAGGTAGAGAGAAATCTGGGTGTACAGCACACTAAGGATTTTCAACAATCTGATTAATCTTTTTCGAAAACCACAGACATGAAGTGGGTTTTCTTTACGGCGATGGCAGCTGCTTCATTATTTGTATTGGACTCTTTGACAGCGGCGAGAGCTCGATCGTCGCCCTAGGTGCAAAAAGTTAAATGTATTACAAATTCACCAGCAAAACAGTGTTTAAACATGACTAGGATGGCTCCCAAACATCTGCAAAAGTGCTGCTTGCTGTTGGAGAAAAGGTGTTTGATGGACACGAGGGATACGGGCAACTCCAACACTCATAGTGTTGCACGTTATGCCGATACCAGAAAGGTATTGCAATACCCTGTTGTTAAAAAATGGTACGATACTCCATTTTTATTAGTTTTAATAAGCCAGATTTCCTATGAGTTGCGTCGATGTGCAGCAGCGGGGCAGTGCTTTGTGTGCAGTGCTCTGCTAGAGGATTGCATTTAAATCCTGCGACAAAAAAAAAGAAGGAAAAAGAGCTTTGTATTCAATCAACAGAACTATGTTTAAAAAAAAACAAACACGCAAAATATCAATGTAAGCTCTAATTACCGACCAAATGTACAGATAACATTAGAAACAACATCTTTTCTGAATCTGTCCAAGCATCTCCTGTAATTCGGCAAACACATAATCGGCTAAAGAGCACACGTTAAATTATGATTTTTACCCTGTGTCTAAGTGACGTCACATTCTCTTTCACTGTGGTGACTCCCTGGTTTCAGCAGCTTCTCACAGAACTTCGTCTCAATTTATCGTCATTTTGAGGGTCTTTCTTTGGGAAGCCTCTTGCTGTCTCCCGTGCTGCAGTACTACTCTCCCTCTAAAATGTTAGTGATTTAAATAAATGCTGTTTAATGTGATATTTTATTGCAAATATAAAGTTATCAAAGAAATCACATAGGTGACATCAGATTACTGCATGCCAATGTAAATTTTTTAATGAATACATTTTAGCATTTTCTATTTTTAAATTCTATCTATTATTCCATAACATTTCCTGATATTTTAGGTATTTGTCGTTACATCGTTTATGTATTGGTATCGAGATATTAAGGCAGGGTAATCTTTCAAAATCATAGTGACAATACTCCTCACACACACACTCACACACACACACACACACACACACACACACACACACACTTATATACACACACACGCTACTCAACAGGTCGCTCCTCGTGTTTAATCCCCCCAGTGACAGACAGACACACGATGCTGCTCTCGGTCTCTGTTGATACCTGTCTCTGCCGTCTGCCGGTTACCTGTTTATATTTGTGTGTGCGCACGCTTGTGTGAGTGTTTCCACGCGTCTTTCTTCGCCGCCAGGAGGCCTCGACATTATCCAGTCAGTAGATCTCAGAGAGACAGATTGAGGCAGGCAAGAGTGTGTGTGTGTGTGTGTGTGTGTGTGTGTGTGTGTGTGTGTGTGTGTGTGTGTGTGTGTGTGTGTGTTGTCTGCCAGTGGGAGTTTACAAAAACAGTAATTCTGTCCAGGATGTGAGCAGCTATTCAGCGCCTGAGGAGACATCTGTTAATGAATTAATTGGTGACTTGATGCCATAGTGAAAGCTCGTCTTAGGCGAGGGAGGATCTCTGTGTGCTGTGGGTTTTGGCATGAACCCGCGGGATGAGTGTGTGTGGGTTGGGGGAGGAGGGGAGTTTGAGCAGAAGAGAGACAGAGGTGTTTGTGTGTAATGGAAAGGTTCTGGTCGAGCGGGTACCAGATGATTAGGGGTAATTAAGAGCCGCACCAAACAACATCAGCATGTGTTCACACATTAGACACTCCAATGCCTCACTCATCGGCTCCATGAATCACAGCCTGCCTGTCTCTTGTATATATATATATATATATATATATATATATATATAATATACGCTGTCACACAGGGGGGGACAGAGGCCAATAAGGCAGGGAACACTGTCCCATTGCACTGGAGATGAGCAGTGGAACATGTTCAGCTCCCTGTCTGAGATATGTAATCAAAAACGTTTTATTCCGCTTCGATGCAACAGCTGGACGAGATCTTTACATAGACAACATGCAGAGCTTCACGCATTGTTGCCATCAATGTGTCAAAATCCAGGATACCCACAATGCTTCTTGACAGCTTACAGATTCAGAATTGTTATACTAGCAGTGGCTAATGTAGCCTCGAGGATCACCTACAGAGCTCTGGTGAGCTCCCTTCTTTCCAACTCCACACCGACAGATTTCTTATTTTTGGGATGTTGGTACTAGTTTTCGCAAACTCAAGTCATATTTTGTTTTACAAGAAGAAAAGATGATTTTGATTAAAAAATACAAAGACATGTTTTTTTTTTTCGCATATATTGTTAAATATGCGTACAATATGACCCGGGATGTGATCTAAAAGGGCTTTTTTTCATTCCATCTTGACTTTAACCTTGCTAGTTTCTGCACAAGCCAGCTCCATTCAGTCATGCAGTCATCACCTCTGGTCAGGTCACGATCCTCATTCATTCACTAAAGACAGACCAGAGCAATCTCACTCATTAAAAAAGGGGCCATTAAGGGACCAGTAAATCTAAAAAGAAAATGTTGTGAGTGAGCGTCTGAGAGAGAGAGCCTGGTTCTGTGCATGTGTGTGAGATGATGTATGCAAAGGCATTGGCAGCTTTTTAGAGTTAAAAAGCGGAGTGTGTGTGTGTGTGTGTGTGTGTGTGTGTGTGTGTGTGTGTGTGTGTGTGTGTGTGTGTGTGTGAGTCCTGATCCCGAGGCCGGGGCCAGCAGTGCTGTAGAGGATCAGGGCTGATGACCTCAGCACCTCCGTGTGGCAGCAGGTTACTGCACGGTTACCGAGACGAGGGAGAGTGTTTGCAGCCAAAGCAAATATATAATGGTGGGCTGGAGGCAACGGCAGAGAGAGAGAGAGAGAGAGAGAAAGAGAGAGAAAGAGAGAGAGGAAGCGAGCAAGAGATGAAGTCGTTCTCCCGCGCTGTGCCTTGCGGTGATTGGTAAATACAATATTAATGAGACTGAATTCAAA
>JACSYO010002143.1:3567585-3600085 GCA_016806645.1 Ophiodon elongatus
AGGGGGGCGATAAGGAAATTATACGGAAATTGAGTCATTAACGGTAATATTTGTGTTATGAGATGATAGTTTGTGGCGTAAAAAAATCATTTCCAAATGGGGCCCCTGAGTGTTTTCTTTGAAGGGAAGACCTGGACTTGTATGACACAGGGAGGAAATAAGACTTGGCCTCGGCCTCAGTTCCCGCTGTCTATCTCCTGCTCTCCAGCCGCCAGAGACACTCGCAGATATTGAAATTATTATGTTCCAGGTCTCTGTGGAAATCCAGATGTCCATCTGATGATAAAAAAAAGCCTTCTTTTTGTCTTTGTGCTCGCCCGCCCTTGTTTTGGTTGGATTTTTCTTCCCCGTATTTTCTTCCGAGCCCGGCCAGGACAGGCCTTTGGCTGGAGATGAAAGTTGAGGTGGAGAGCGTGAGGGATGGCCGATGGGAGATGATTCTCTTCCAGAGTCTTTTGCGGGGTGAAGAGAGAGGTAGATCGATAGGGAGCCGTGGAGGTGTGGCTCGCTCCCAACGCTCTCCTCCCGCGGCCTCCTCGTTCCCCGGGTCGGTCAGAGTGCTGTGGGAGTAATAACAGGAGCTGATGCCGACCCTGTTCCTGTCAGTAATTTAAGGCTTAGTAGAATTTTTAAATGCAGTTTTTTTCTTGTTTCTTTTTTAATGCGATTGATCCTCATGTGAATATACATTTTTTAGAAACATTGTTTTTTGCTGTGAGTACTTAGAAAAATGATACTTTTTTTTTTTTTTTTTTTTAGAACCAAGACGGCACACTTTATTACTCCTCTCAACCTTGGCTAAAGCAGCGCAGACCAGATCCCCTCCGTCCATTCTTACCTTTCCTTTCACAATAAAAGCCCTCGACATATAACTGTTTATCAAATGGAACTAATTCACTCTGAGAATTTTGCTAAAAGTGTTGCAACTGTCGCATATTTGCATTGTTGCCGATATGAATAGTCCATCCATCCATTATCCAAGGGGGCTAGAGCCGATCCTGGCTGACACTGGGTGAAGGCCAGATTACACCCTTTACAGGTCGCCAGGCTATCGCAGGGCCAATATGAATAGTTTTGATGCGAAATATTTGTAGCCGAATGTTTTTAATTTTTCGTGTTGTTTATTTGGCCTTCAGTCTCGCAACCCCGTCTCCTCGAAATTGCATTTATATACTCTGTTTTCCAATTATGTTTTGAGTGAAAATATAATTTCCGCCTGGATTATGTTCCCTGGCAATATTGTCTCTTGCATAGGAAGTGCTGCACACCATGCCGTTAAGACGGGGTCGGGGTGGATGGGGGCCGGACAAAGTGCGGGACTTTTCATGCATCCAGAGTTTTGCTTGTGGTTGGCTTTAGGCATCAAAAGCACTTTGGTTGAGGTTAGGGTAAGATTGTGGTTCCAGTTAAACGTTAATGAAGTACACACGTCCCGTGTTGTGCTTCCAATCACTTATTTAACCAAGACCACAATCTTTCCCTCACTTTAAACTTACCGCTTTGGGTGCCTGAACGTAACCATAAACCAAATGTCATTTCGAGGAGACAGGGTCAACTCTTGCCTTTTCAATGCCCATCAAAAACATACATATAATAACAAGTATTCAGTCTTATTTGGCTTGTTCCTAAGGGGTTGTTTCCGGCACAGTTTTCTTTTCTTTTTTTTTAAGTGCCAGAAATAAGACTAATAGTGCTGTCCCTTAGCCGAGGCGAGTGCCATGTAGTCCCATTATATTGGAGAGAAGGTAGAAATATCTACGGCCAATATCTCCAAAACTAGGCAGACCACACCAAAACCATCTAGATTGATAAATAGCACGACAGGTAAAAGGAAAAATGTGTATTTTGAATTTTGGGGTGAACAGTCCCTTTAAAACCGGGGGATGCTTTAAGAGGGGGTAAACAGTGGCATGTTAGGGGTAAAAGCCAGGAGACAGTAGCAGCAGTTAATGATGGTTTAAAATATCCGGACCGACCGCCTGAAAAACAGCTTTTAAAAACCAGTTGGGAAATAAACTCTGAGCCCCAATAACATACGAGGTCAGTGAAAATATAGAAGAACGAGGCGATCACAAAAGATAGAGTGGAAGAAAAAAAAATCCAAAGAGCGGGATTTAAAGAGAAGAATAACAGCGGTTAGTGTTTGGGTTGCTGCCTCGGCCGGTGACCTCATCGGAAACGACACCTCTCTTGCCAACGCAGTGGATTTCATATTTTAGTGTAGATTACAGTACAATGGGCAAGTTGTGAACGTGTTGACAGGGGGATATTTGCACAGATGGCAACATAGATATATGAAACAAGTGTTTTCGGAAAACATGATCAAGTTGATCCATATCAAATGTCGTAGGAAGAGCCCTCTGTTTGGGTTTTCTCTCTTAAATCAGCTGCAAGATGCTGGGACAAAAAAAGAAACTATAAGGTCAAACTATTTTCTGAAGTCATTTTCATTAGATTAAGTGGCCTATTTGATAATTATGGTCAATTTTCCTGGTCCGCTGAGCAGCGCAATCATCCTGTAGAGTCAACCTCCTTTGCCAGAGCAAATATTAAGGAATATCTACAGAATCAATAACGCACTGGGGGTGATAATATTATTCTTGACATAAATTACACACAACCACTTAACGTTTCCCTGGAAAGCGCAGAAGTTCATCGGCCAGCGGGGCTCACAATAGTGGCAGCATTTGGATGGAAACCCGTGAGCCTCATCTGAGAGCTGACACAGGAAGTAGCCTCTTTTTCCTCAGTAGCCTTAAACTGATAATCCGTCTAGCTTTTTGAAACCCTCCTCTCCCCCCCCTCCTCCTCCAGCCTGATATTTCGCAATTCTGCACCTCATAATTAGTCCCATGAAGGAAATAGTGTGCCCTTTATAGTGTTATTGACGTAATCTTCCCCTAACCCCAGCTATAAACCCGAAACATACCTTAACCATAATTGACTTGCAGATTTGATAAAAAGCAATTATTTTTGCTTTTCTTTCATAGCGACAGGGCTGCCTAACTTTAATCTGTTTGAATCGTAATTGCCACACAACACCTCCATAGTAGCTGTGATATATATATGTTCTTCATAAAGTGAACCACAGTGATAAGCTGGGCCAAAAGGTGTCATTTATCACAGTTTTTTATCGTAGCGTTCCAAATTCTGGCTGCTGCAAATAAGTTTTGAACTTTTGGCCCAGCCTCACCCGAATAAATCCTCATTTGAAATGAGACGTGAGACAAATAGAGAGGCGTTCCACCTCCTGCCTTTAATCTTCTGCGTGAGAGGGGGCATCAATAAATCCTCGACGAGCGGCGCTGTCTTTCTATTCGGAAAAACTACGTTAACCTCCTGTTTGCTTTGCTTTCTTTCAAGATAAAAGAAAAAAAAGAAAACCTCCTTTGTTCTTTTCTTTCTACGTTTTAAAACTTGCACTTGCTATTATCAAAAAAAAAAAAAAAAAAAAAAAAGCAACCGTCGTCTGTTGTCACGTTATTGGCGCGGCAAAGCTGCGCTTTCAGTGCAGAGTTTACCCTCAGCGTGTGTCAGCCGTTTGCTTGCTCTGGCAAAGACCAGTCCTTCCCTCACTAATTGCCTTCTACCGATGACTAAATTACAATGAGGTTTTGGGTTTCTGGATCAGAGGGGTCTCTTTTCCTTCTCCATCCACCCCTTCCCCTTCCCCAACTGTATCCTTCCTGCCTGAGTCACAAGTGTCACACTTGGTTACAGAAGATATGAAGGGCTGCGATTTTTATAAAGAAAATAGAATAAAAAAGAAAAGAAAACCTTGAAGGGCTACTGTTCCAAGATTGCAATTAGAGCAGTGGAAGTATGTAAATGTGTGTGTGTGTGTGTGTGTGTGTGTGTGTGTGTGTGTGTGTGTGTGTGTGTGTGTGTGTGTGTGTGTGTGTGTGTGTGTGCTCGAGGGACTAATTGGTACCGAGCCGTATAGGCACTATGCCACAGCAGAGGAGTGCAGTAAAATGTGGTCCTGGAGCCGGTACAGTAAAAACATCTCCGCTCCATCAGTGTCAGAAACAATCTGCGTGGATCAAACCAGCTGCCACGCCGCCTCGAGGCGCAGGAAACCCGCTCTGCTGTGGCTGCTGCAGGACGGCAGCACACTCCTGTTTTTTTGCGCCAATAATGAACCCCACCAAAAACTATTATACTTTCTTGTATTTTATTGGCAGAATCTTGTTTTTTAAAGCAAGCTGCTCAGTGGATATGTTATGGTCATGGTATTTGAAGACGTAGCGTCCTTGAAATTCAGCCGCTTTAGGATCCTTTTTGTCTAATTGTCCTCCTTCGGCTTTGATCATTGGATGTCAAATAAATCGTGGTTGGTATTAAGTCAAAATGTTTATGGTTTTTGAAAATAAATATAGGTAGATTAAAAGGGTATTGCATTTGTTTGAGCTTGATTAACTCATTGGCTGAAAATGCAAGCTCTTCTGATTGAAATGAACAAAAGCTTTAATGAGTTATTGTCAGTCAGTTGCGATTCATTCAGTCGGTCTAAAATCTGAAAATGCCTGCATGAAAAATAGCATCGTAATTCCAGTGATTACACCTGTTTAATGTTCATCGTTGCAGTGGGAACGCCTCCAATGTGAACGCACTAAGCTGAGACCACCCATGATGCCTTGCTTTTCCTCCAAGTACTTCTGCCTGCCTTGTTGCACCGGTGCCACACGTACAACGGCAGATGAAAAGTGATTTTTGAGGTGGATGAGTTACCTCTTACTGGCCTTAAAGATCAACTCACTGAGTAGAAGGATCCGAAAAAAAGTCCGCGAGCTGCTCTGAAAAACCAAATGCATCTGATTTATATATAGAGCAACATATTCCTGATGGTCTTGGATTATGATTCGGGAGAGCCAAGGCGGAAAGAAGTGTGCTGTGCCAGTCAGTCTGAGAAATCATAACGATCAACAGCTGTGAGCTACAAAATTTAGAGGCAACTAATTTCATAATCGATTAATCAGTCATTTATAAGCAAAAAAAAAATTCTAAATGATCTGATTCCGACTTCTACTACTTCTTCTAATTTCTACTCGCGCAGCTCCACTCTGCCTCTTCCGAGACGAGCTGTGACAGATGCAACGCCTGCTGCTGGCTTCACACTCATGACCACATTGGTAACCACAGCATCTAGACTGAGCGGACTTTAAAGCCTTGAACGTGGTTGGGGTAAAACACGGGCTCTCCCCCTCAAACAAAGCTACACGCTGAAGGGTTTCAAATTTATATATTTTTTTAAATAGGAATTCAAGTTAAAGTTTAAGAGTTTGCAGTTTAAAAAAAAAAAAAATGCATGAGAGCCGAGGACAATATAAGGAGAAGGGGGAAATGAAAAGAGGACAATAAACGTGTCACAGAAGTGAAGGAACTACGCCGTGGGGGTTTCAGATTTATGGCTTTCAGCGGCTTCCCGCTCACTCCCTCCTCTGGATGGGAGACTGTGCTTGACTTGGTGGCAAGAAGTCAAATATGTACAGTGTACACACACACACACACACACACACACCTCTTTAAGTACACTTCCCTCATCATTCCCACGCATGCTGCTGTCTGAACACAGTCTGCCCTAAAGGCCAGATGCAGCAAAGAAGTGCGATATGTACCGAGGCGATTAGTGACCCCGGGTTCAGCTCAAATGTCTCTCTGATTGCACACTTTGGACAACCCGGCCTCGCCGTGCGTTTACGCTCTGGCTGGATAATCGTGCACTGCTCCTGTAGCACACAATGTGGTGGTGTTTCCTAATCTCTATTCACCCGGGACATTTACTACCCACCTTTCCTGCACACAGTACAGTTCGCCTTCGACTGTGTGTGTGTGTGTGTGTGTGTGTGTGTGTGTGTTAAAAAGCCCGTGATTTAGTTTTTTTAACTAGACGTGAAGGACGTGTGAAACCACCACTGCTGCACAGACACTAAAAACAGCCGTTTCCACAACGAGCTCCGGTGCTTGATCAGTCAGGGCTTAATTTTCATTGCGACTTGGTCTCGAGCCGCTCCCCCCGACAGTGTTAATGGCGGTTGGCAGGTTGTAAAATGAAAAAAGGAAAAAAGCAACAACAGAGGGATGGAGGGTAGGAGGAAGAGCAGTGTCTTAAAAAAATTAAATAATAATTCAGTCTCAATGAGATTTATTTCTTTTCCGTTCCATCTCGCCACTCCTCCAGTCCTCTTCGTCACCAGATGAACTTGTGTTTCAGAGAGTCCAACTCTCCCCTCCTGTCGACCGCCCAACTGAAGCCGCTTTCATGGCTTATAAATTTTACAGAGACATTTGTCTCAACGGTCCGGAGTCACTAATGATATCTGCAGCAGGAGAAGGTTTTCCCCATGCGAGAGGAGGAGGAGGAGAAAGAGGAGGAGGAGGAGGAGAAGGAGGAGGGTCACGGCCCATTTCGGAGGAGTGGTAACTTAGTAATGGGGACTTGACAAAGGAATGTAGGGTGTGTGTGTGTGTGTGTGTGTGTGTGTGTGTGTGTGTGTGTGTGTGTGTGTGTGTGTGTGTGAAGGTCAAAGGTTCCCCACCTGCTCCGCATGGCCACGGTGCTGCGGTTGCTAATGAACCTCCAATAAAAATTAAGCATTTACTGCCCGGTGAGGAGAAGCCGCGGTGTTTCTGTGGACGCAGTTTCTTTTGTTTAAAAAAAAATGTTTAACTCCATTACGTTCACAATGGTGTAGTATTTAAGAGTGGAAGTAGTTAATTAACTTCTTTACGGATACAAAAAGTGAAGTCCACAGGGTGCAGCTGATAGACATTTCAAACTTGTCACGTGATCTTCCTTTGGAGACAGATTTTTCTTTGGTCATTCTTGGCTTGAATGAATAGAATACATATTGTTTAAGTTTTAAGCCAACATAGAGGAAAAGTCCTTAAATTGCTCAGGTGAAACTGAAATGCAAGCATCTTGGCAGCTACATCTGCCGAGGGAGGATCATGTGGTACGACCGAAAGCTCCAGAACAAGAATGAACTTAAAAAGGTGAAAGGGAGACATTTTCAGAAAATTCCCCCGTATCAATAATTCCCGCCGTATTCCAGACACTTAACAAACAGGATGTGTCCAGATCGACTTATGTGCAAAGTGCATTTTATGAGGGAAAGGAAACCATAAATGTTTAGCCAGAAGAAAGAAATCCAAGCGAGCATTCCGATCTCATCCCTAATCCAAAGACTCATCTGCTTATCCTCACGGCTGAGTCAGTTCAAAATGGGAAAAACTTTCCAAAGCGAGGTAGGGAGCGCCTTCTCCCGCCGGCTGCTGGTAGAAAATGTGGTTGAAACCCTCCTGCCCCCAAAAAAAAAAAACAATCAAGAAATAAAAGACAAAGATGAGCCTTATGATGGTTGATGGAGACACACAACGTCTTCACGAAGGAGGGAAACGCTCGCCGCCTTACTTTTCCTGCCCGAAGGGCCAAATTAACTCATCTAATCTTCTAATCATCCCATCTTCAAACACCGTTTATTTTCTCAGCTTCACGGCCGCCAATCAGTGCTGGCCGACTGCGTTCGGCTGTAATGCGACGGGGTTTAAAATCTTCAGTTAACATTGCCGGGGCAGAGTGATTGCCTTAATTGCAGAGGCTGTGGGATTAGTATGAATCACGGTTATGGAGGAGCGCGAGTTCGCCCTGTGTAAGCTCCGTCTCATTGTCTTGCACTGACAGCAGCGGCCCATCCCTGTCCGCCTCGGGGGCCAGCGGCGCGCGAGACGGCCTGCCAGGAGTTATGGGAACCCAAAACACTGCGGCTCCGCTGGTCCCATAGAAACCAAACTGGCGGAGTAAATAGACTGGAGGTGATGTCTGACATGATCAGCGGGGAGAGCTCTTGTTTAGGGGAGATTTAGAGATCTGTCTCGCGTGTTTCCGATGCGCGTCCCCCCCTCCGTGAAAGAGCGGTGCTTTGTGGACGTGCGAGGCTCTAGGCGGAGGAGACGGGGTTAGGTAATGGCTGGATGTAAAACAATAGAGTGCACAGACCTTATTGTATTTGGCTTTGACAGCCAGGTCGATGACGGATCCGCGGCTAATACTTGAGGAGGAGGAGGAGGAGGAGGAGGAGTCTCAAAAAGAAAACGTTCACACTGTGATTATCAGATCAGACGCTGATGGCGGAAAGAAAGAAACGTCAGCCACTTGTTCCAGTAATCCGCCTTTGCTTTGCAAAGGAAACATTGCTCCATCAGTCAAACACAATACGTTCACACGCCGTTCCCACTCACAGGCCCGAGTCGAGGCTTTCCAAGAGCGAGAACGCTTCGGCCTCTCCAGCTGAGGAAAACCGTAAATCCACTTCGTTCCAATCGTCACCGCGCTCGGGGAGCATCTTTAGCTGTCGGGGGCCGCCGCATCCGCTCCTGAACGCCGCGGGCCCCCGCCAACACTGTCAGCTCAGGGTCCTTGAAGACCTGCGTGCGATAGAAATGTACAGGATGCGTCCAGCGTCTGGCAAACTCTCCCGTTTACTGCATTATGTTGTCACACAGCGGAGCGTTGTTCGGGGGCTGGAGTTTGCGCGGACGCTGCTCGTGAGCATCGCATCGGCCCTAAAGCTGTCAGTCCCTCACGCTATTAAGACAGCTGCTCTTAGTGGGTATTGTTCAGCGGGGAGCTACGGGGGACACTGACAGGCCTGAGGAATCTTTTTTTTTCTTCTTTTTTTTACCCTAAAGGGCCTTTCAGTGCCGTCGCCCTGAATGGGACCTGCCAATGTCATCCTCCACCCATGGCATTTTTATGGCATAGCTGACATACAGACAACGCACTCTCGTCAGCGGCCCCGGCCGGGCCCCCTTTATTCCCGCACTGTATGTCAGTTGGTTGTGTTCCCATAGACATGAATCGGGGGAGATCTTTTTTTCCAGGCAGCGCCACTTTATCTTGGAATTACTCACGCAAACACTCACACGGAGACACGCACTCTGAGAGCGACGGGCGCGCAAATAAAGACAGATGGGCAGAGAGAATCTCCCTCCCTCTCTCCCTCCCTCTCCGTGTCTCTCTCTCTCTCTCTCTCTCTCTCTCTCTCTCTCTCCCCCTCTCATGCAGGTGCACACGCTTTTACACGCACGCACACACACACACACACACACACACACACACACACACACACACACACACACACACACACACACACACACACACACACTACTCAGACAAAAGACCCTTGATTACTCAGCAAATGGATGCACCACTGATCACAGGCCAGCCCTTTTTACAAACTGGCCTATTATGCCGTCTCAGCGTGGGGTGGAAGTGTTGCAGGGCCCCGAGGCAGAGTGGCTGTGGAGGGCTTCAAGGACTGTGTGTGTGTGTGTGTGTGTGTGTGTGTGTGTGTGTGTGTGTGTGTGTGTGTGTGTGTGTGTGTGTGTGTGTGTGCACACGCAACCAAGACTGAGAAGTGCTCCCATGCTGCGCCGCCTAACGAGAGGGCAGGTCAGCCATTAAATGGGCACTAATGCGGGAAATTGGAGGCCATTAGGCCCCTCTTTGTTGTCGGTGCCTCTGTGTGGCTAGTTAGACTCTTGAAAAAGGGAAAGGCCTTATTAGCCCCCACATGAAGCCGGAGTGAATATACGGGCCATTTAGCTCAGCGTGGGGCAGGCCGGCCTGCTGCTGGAGGCTGCTGCACAATTGTAAGGCCGTGTGCACGTGAGCGTAATGTACATCTGACATGGTGTTAATGTGTCAACGGCTTTACAAGCACTTTAGTGGTTTCAGTGTGTTTGTAGAAGTTTGCGGGCTGGGAGGACAGTAGGGAAATACTCTTTTCAGGGATTCTTTTTTTCCTCCACCGGGCATAAACAACGTCAGCGTCTACCAAATAGCATGCAGCACGTTTAGAGTTTAAAACAATGTATCCCATGTATTTCTATCAAAGTTATTTTTGATGGAGACACACAACGTCTTCACGAAGGAGGAAACGCTCGCCGCCTTACTTTTCCTGCCCGAAGGAGTTTAAAACAATGTATCCCATGTATTTCTATCCAAGTTATTTTTTTTAAAGCTATATTTGTTCCACCATTCACACCAAAATATGAGACAGGACAGTTTCATTTTGTGGATTGAAAACCCAAAGCTTTACGTGTATCTAAGGCCACAATAGGCAGAAAGAAATGAGGCCTTTTACAAATGTCCATACATGGACTGAGTGCCCTGCGTCAGCGCTGCAGGACTTTCTAAACACGTCCTCTTGCAGTTGCAGTGACAGGAAATCATCGACAGTGCGGGGATTTTTATGAAGACAGCCATTATAAGAGGGCCTTTGTTTGAGTAATTCTTACGACAGAAATCCCAGTTATGAGTGCAGGCTAATAAAAGAGGGGAAAAAATGTAAAACGTGGACGAGATAATAGCGGTGCATAATGAAAAATGAATGCAAGAGCACACATTAGATTAATGCTGGTATTATTCAGTCTAATTGCTGCAAATATATGTTTTTCTGTACTTTTTTCTGCATTTATGCACTGCGTCCTATCCGTGTGATTGTTCTCATGCTTTGACTAAAAGCTGCGTATAGCCTTGCCGTAGAGATGTGGATTTGTGCCGTGCTCGGCTGGTGTTTACTCTGCCGTCTACTGTAAATCCGTTGCTTAACATTAACCTTCGCTCCACTGCTAATAGCTTCATGAGGGATCCCTGCTCGCTCCGAGGCGAGGCGGTTCTCACAGCTCTTTAATAAATCAGACACATTTTATCACCCCGCTGACAGCGCATGCAGCCGCAGACTCCTGCCTGCGCTGGGAGTTGCATAATTTGACCAAATATGAGAAAACATCCGAGTGTTAAATTATGAAATAAAGAAAAGGAGAAATAGATAAACACGACTTGATGCGCGGAAAAAAAAAAAGGTCAGACGAGCGCGTAAAGGCTGCTTGACGGCGAATGGAATCTGTCCACTGGAAATCAGTCCTCCGCATGTTTAATCTGCCTTTGATAACCCTGCAGGACTGATGAATATTCTGTGTGACTTGATCTCAATTAGTCGAGTCTCCTCCAGTCCGGCCTGGGATTTAACAAGCAGCAGGCTGATCTCCCTCCCTTCCTCTGTACACCTCATCTTTTCTTTTTCCCAGCTTTTTTTTTTTCTCTCTCTCTCTCTCTCTCTCATCCTTGGTACAGTGTCTGTGGCGAACTGCTTATTAAAAAAAAAGAAAAAGAAACACAGCGGCTGTGAAACATGGCCTTCTTTGGGAGCGGCTGAGATCCAGAGTTTAGCTGAGGTCATTAGAGAGCGTGAAGAGTGAAGAGGGCTGGAGGGCTCACAGGGGGCCAAAGCGCTGCGGCTAATTGGCTGCAATAAAGGAATTAAATTAGCCTGATATAATCTCTGCAGCGGGAGCCTCATCCTCCTCTCTCTTCCCACTCACCCTCGCTCCATCGCCCCATAGTTTCACGGCATTCCCAGGGTGCTCCCCGATACAAACTGAGCGCCGTTAACCTTAACATACACACACACACACACACACACACACACACACACACACACACACACACACACACACACACACACACACACACACACACACACACACACACACACACACACTTCATACATACTCCACAACACCACCATAATCTCGCTCTCCCACTGGTTTTTTTTTCTTCTTTGTTTGCTCCCAGAGTTTTTCATAAACTCTCCGTGCATCGTGTTTTCAGCAGAACGTGGGGCCGAAAATGAAATTGTTGGCCAACTGTTGGTGGATTGTGAAAGGGTTACTTTGTGAAAGGTGTTTTGACCTTTTAGAATCCTGTTTGGTGGACTTCAACGCATGTATACTTGTTGAACAAAAAGCAGTGGGTTTGTTTGACAGTTTGTCTTTCTATTTATCGTAATCGCAAAAGTCTTGCGAAATCGGTGGAAAATCTGAAAAAAGCCCAGTCAATGCAGAAGTTCTTTTAATGTATTATTATCCCCATGTTGCAAGATGTATTTGTGTGACAAAGCCCTATTTTTTCTTCAGATTAAATACGAGTAATTAACAGCATTTTTTTGAAAAGCTCATTGCGTATCGAATCAAATACAGTAAATAAAAGGGTCTGGGTGAGGATAATTTGCAGCAATTCATACGGCAATTACACATATTGTGGCAACAACCAATGAAAGACAAATGAGTTGCTTGTATGAAAAGATTACTGGAGCTGGTAATAAATTACATTTATATAGCGCCATAATTGTATCGAAAGAGAACGTCAAAGACAAAACACTGATGTGAGCGCTGCATCTGTCATCTATCCCTCAAATGTCCTCAATTAGCTCTCGTTTATTTTGGTAATTCCCACTTTTATCATGCCGGTGTCTGGAGCAAAAAACGCACGATAAAAAGGCCGTGTTGTTCTAATTAATGAGAGGCTAAATAAACAGTTGCCATGAAACAGATTTATTGGTTTATATAAAATAGAAAGCTAAATACACCGCGGTTACCGAGTGAACATAAACATTTTTGTAATTTCACATCACTCCGTGTTTTGGTTCAACAGTTATTATGGAGGCTTAAAAAAAAAAAAAAGGTTAAATTCGTCAGTTGTTTTGGGAGAAACAGTCATTATCAGTAAAATTCCATCATCTTCTTCACTGGTGTGGTCCGACGTCAGTCTGAAGAGAGGCACTGGGCTCGGCATTTTTGAATCACTCCTCCCTGACAAAGTATCAACGCAGATTTAATCCGGCCACAAAATGATTGTTTGTGATGTCAAGAAGAAATCCAAGACATTTAAGGATAATACCAATGTTTTGTTATTTCTGTCGCTGTGAGCCAATTGTTATTCTTTGGCCCTCCACTCATCGTAACGCTGTTTGGCTGAAGTCTGTTTACAGTCAGCATAGTTATATAAATGAGCTCATGTACCGCCATTCATCCCTGTACAGTAAAGAAAAATGTTGTTTTTTATTTTGGCAAGCATGAAACCAGAATTGGCTTCTCGAAACATTCACTCAATTTAAGATTTACTTATAGGGAAGTATTTTCTATTATTTTACTTGTAATGGAGTATTTATACACTTTTACTTGTAAATTGTATTTTTTTATATATAACTTTACTTATCGTGAACTATATTCATATACCTTTTCTTGTCATGGAGTATTTGACTTTTACTTGTCATGGAGTTAGTTATTACAACCTAACATTACCTTTACTTGTAATGGACTGTTTTTGTACCTTCACTTGTGATAAGAGTATTTTCTATATTCTTTTTCTTGTGATGAAGTGTTTTTTTAAGGTGCAGTATTGCTACTTTTACTTAAGTAAAGAATCTCCCACCGGCGTGCGTCAATTACTCGACACCTACAGAAAGAAATTAGAGCGTCCAGCAAGAAAATGTCCTCCGCAACTTTGTTGCTTTAAAAACATTTCAGTCAGATTTATTTAAGGAACCTTTCTGCCCACAAGAGCTCTGTGACTCCAGCTTGGTATACAGTGTGTGTGTGTGTGTGTGTGTGTGTGTGTGTGTGTGTGTGTGTGTGTGTGTGTGTGTGAGAGGGGTAGAAAGAGAGACGATTTACAGCCAGCCTTGATTTAATTTAATGCACCATACAGTTTAGGGGGGGTATCAAGCTGTTCCAGATATTTTGGGGCACAGTTTATATGAAAACATTTGCAAAAATAAGTCATCGTGAATATATACTACTTTAAACTCTCTCTCGGACGACATTTTGTTTTTTTCATTTTCTCTCGAGGGGGCTTTAGAAGTTAATCAGATTACTTTTGGGGGGCGCCCATAGGATTAAAAGTAAACTGTTCATGTGTAGACTCCCCTCGGTGTTTGTTTAAAAGCAGAATAGCAGAGCTCCTGCCGCTCCCCCTCGCTCGCTGGCGCTGGTGTTGGGTTTTGGGTTTTTTTCTGTCCTGGCCGGCAAAATCTTTGTCAGAGCCTGCGACCTCCCCAGACCACCGTAAAACGCCTGGTTGTTTTCTATTTGACAAGAAAGTCTCAGCGTCCGTACCATCTCACACGGCACAAAACAAGACAATGAGCTTCTTGAGTTTCTCCGTTTGAGAAGCCAGAAGCATGCGGATTTAGAGCGAAAGTGGCAGAGATCAGTTGCGAAAGTGTCTCTTTACAACAAGCCGAGGCTGTGGCCGACGTCACTCAATTACCCTGCTTATCGTAAGAACGATGGGCTTAACCTCAACCACCCCCCTCGCCCCCCCGCCCCTCCCAGCTCCGCTGCGTGAATTTTTCCTCTCTCATTAGCCGAGGGGGAAGGCCGCTGTTCTCTGCTGCTACGAGACTGAGGTCAGCTGATGGGTGCTGGGAACCGACTCCAAGATACTAATTGGCCAGCTTTTCCCAAAACACACTCAGAAGCTGCTCCGGGGGGCCACGCGTTTTTCCCAGGACGTGTGGGGAAGCAGCAGCACCCGATAAACAAATCAGTTTCCTGTCAAATTCTGCAGTCGGAGGTCAAAACAGCTGCGAGTCTCCAATGCAGCGTTCGGCAATTTCAGATAGCGGTGGTGCACATTACAGGAGGTGTTGTCTGGGTAAGCTTAGCTTTATCCATCTAATTCAATTACTCTTGTTTTAAAAGGTATCGGTTCACACTTATTTTTACTGCTGACCTGGGGGAGGGTGGGCGGGGGGGACTCGCTAATCCAGCCTGGAGCAGTTAACTTGATCGAAAACAGACCAAACGTTTGAAGGTGTCCCATAAAATGTAAATGTGCTCGTTGTCAAAATGAATTATCACAAATAAAGTTTCAGCACATTGTAATTTACAAAGCTACTCAAATTGTGATATGAGGAAAAAATATTATATTCGAGGTTTTATGTTTAAATAAGCAAAATGTCTCCTCGTTTATGCTTTTTCTTTTCTTAGATTTACAGATGATTCTCAGGCAATACAAGTTCTTGTTCTCATCAACAACACAGATGAAATGTTGAATCGCAGGAGGCAAAGTGTGTGTGTGTGTGTGTGTGTGTGTGTGTGTGTGTGTGTGTGTGTGTGTGTGTGTGTGTGTGTGTGTGTGTGTGTGTGTGTGTGTGATCGCAGTAGCTTTTGTTTGCTGTGACGTTGTGTGAGCTGATTGCTTGGCTGAAATAAACTACAGCTCAGCTTTTGTGTCTCCAATGAAGGAAAGAAACCCTGATGGTTGTAAAGAGCAGGTGTGAGGAATTCTGTGTGTGTGTGTGTGTGTGTGTGTGTGTGTAGCAATGCCATTATTTGGCACCGTTATCACAGTGGTCCTCTTGAGAAGAGATGGCAGGTATTTGAGCAGCGAGCAGGGTTCATCCCAGTGGTCCGGTTTTTAATTCCGCTTTACCTCTAAGAGAAACTAGAGTTTCCACCTTGAGGTTGTATGCCTCTGCCAACCAGTCAAGTTGCATTTTACATCCGTGTCTGTCCAAAATATCATCATTCACTGTGTGAAATTGTCATAATTAGCATATGAATTCCTGAGGTATGGCCAAAAAACGTGTTTCGTTAGGTCCCAGTGACCTTTGACCACCAAAATATAATCAGTTCAATCGCGAGTCCAAGTGGGCGTTTGCTCCAAATATGAAGAAACTCACAGATTTCCTGCTTTTGTTCTCGTTTGCTTTACAAAAGGTGTTGCCCCAACACAACAAAATCAGAAGCATCACACTAAAGTGATGCAATACTGGTCGTTGGCCAACCCAAACAGGTCTTGTGCGAACTGTTCAAATTCAGTCGACCAATCATACGTATATACAATTCAACGATTTCTAATCACTACACACAAGATAATTAGTTGTCTCAGAGTGATCAATATACTACAATAATGTGAGGTGCATGTGACAAAATCTATCCGATGCAAATACATTCAAAATATAAGGAGGAATACTGACACGGTTGTTTTGTAAACCTGACAAGCTCCCGGTAGACGAGTCGCATGTTGTTTTTTTATCAAATGAGCTTTGATTTGGAGAAATTATGTCCCGCGTGTGATGATGCCATTTTTAAAAACAGTCTTGGATCATGAAACACTAACATGGTTTCCGACATTTACATTTTTTTTTCAAAGGTGTAAACGGGTATTGTGTGCACAAGCCCAGTGTCAGTGAGTTTAGATAAAGTGCTTCTCACTCGTCCCCCATTATCCGACAATAATAGCTCATGAAGCATGATACCGTCAAACACAATGTGGCCCCTGTGCCCCCCACACCTTCAGCTCGTATGCCGTCTCTTCTTCAGTATCCGACGGCATTATTCTCACCGGGGGCCGCGTAGTCCGCCAGGGCTAGAATTCCCCCGTCTTCCTTTAGGAAAAGGGTGTGAAGCGATCTTTGCAGTGTAACAGAGACGTGTCCGCAGGTCTGAGGCCGTGCACTGATCCCCCGACAGAGTAATCCCTATTACCTGCAGGCGGGCGCTGAGACGGCTTTCACCGAGTGTGGCCCAGAATCACAGAGAGGCCGAACCTGACCCTTCGGCGTTTGCAGGCTGCACGGACAGACGGAAGAATGGCGGCGGAGGAATCGAAGCCATTGTGTTCAATCAATTGATCTCCGTGGCTAAAAACAAATGCCAATTTAGTCACAAAATATCTATGAATTAAAGAGAATGCGTCACAGCAAGTTTTGTGGAGAGATGCACGCCGTCCGGTTGTGGCTATCGGTGGGCTTTTGCTAGTGGAAGCAACACGAGTCACGCACAGGTGGAAATCTAAAGAAGCTAAAGAAGACAATGGAAACATCGGATCTGTGTCGCTTTAAGAGGAAAGACAGGTATAAATGCAGTCAGGGGGGTTCTCAGGACACGGGAGTAAAGGGGATCATTTGGACCCGAGTCTGTGGAGTGGAGATGTCATCAGCGTGAGGCCTCGTGGCATTAAAAGCAGAGACAGATCTCCTAATTAAACCCCGGCTGTCCTGCAGGAAAGACAGAAGTCACATACTGATAAAACACACTGCTAATACGAGTGTGTGTGTGTGTGTGTGTGTGTGTGTGTGTGTACTTTATAAAATATATTGTAATTAGGTCCTTGGAGTGGAGAGCAGGACTCTCGGGGGTCCCAAACAGACACACACACACACACACACACACACACACACACACACACACGCCAGTGAGAAGCCAGATTGAGGGATGCTAAAGGGAAGTGAGGGCTTCTCCATCACTATGGAGCAGATAATAAACAGAGCCGTTTGGAGAGGTGGTGCAGGAAAATACACAGACACACACACACACACACACACGTGTAGACACTTACAGCATGTACCCGCACACGTCTGTATCAGAAGTGTTGCTGTTAATAATGCATGAGCTCGCCTGCGGTGGTGGGAGGACCGGGGGCCGGCCCTAATGAAGTCGGGCATGTCAGAGCCGGAGAGTCATGAATAAACATCGGGCGGGCTAATTAAACGTAGTGCCGGCGACTGCACTCGTCGGTAAACAAGCGGCGGCGAAGGGGTCCCGCGCACACACTCGTGGGGAACGGGGGAGGAACGGGGGAGGAACGGGGGAGGAACGGCGATACCGGGGCCCTTCGCTTCACTCTGTTCGGCGCAGCGTGGCCTCTGGAGGGCGGGCGGAGGAGAGGAGCTAGAGGAACGAGGGGGGAGTGATGAGTATTTGAGACCGTTGGAGAGAGGTGGGAACAGGGATGCGACCGTTACAAAGTAGTGCACAGGGCGTACGGCGAATACAAGTGCAGAATTATGAGTTAGATTAACCTCATCATGACTTCAACTGTCTGTGAATAAACTTAAAAAAGGTGCCAGTATGAAAGTGAACTTACTCCCACTGCCAAGGTCATTATTTTTGCGAGTCAGGACTTTGTTCACTGCACAGCATCAAGATATTGTTTTGCATTCTCGTCAACTCAGTTATAATAAGAAACAATACAAATTTACAGTTGGAAAGAGGGCCATGTGGAACGCCTCCTTAGCCGAGCGGCTACAGCGCACGCCCCAGATTCGACTCCTGCCTTGGGGCCTTTGTAGCATGCCATATACTCAAATATATGTCAAATAACGTCAAAAATGACCCCCACAATGCTCCTCATCGCATGCTTTTAAAAAAATGATTTGCACACGCTTGTTGCCATCGTTTACTGTGAAATTAGTCGAACAGTTGCTGCTGTGACCCTGTCCGCTGTGTAACCTGTCCGCGCCCCGTCTCATTGCCTCCGCAGCCTGCAACTGTAACCTCCACGCCCGGAGGTGCCGCTTCAACATGGAGCTGTACAAGCTGTCGGGGAGGAAGAGCGGCGGGGTCTGCCTCAACTGTCGCCACAACACCGCGGGACGCCACTGCCACTACTGCAAGGAGGGCTACTACAGAGACCTGTCCAAACCCATCTCACACAGGAAAGCCTGCAAAGGTACAGAGCTTTTTTCTTTTCTTTTCCTTTTTAGGGAAAGTTTGTCGAAGCAAGTATCCGATTTCATTGAAAAAGTTTTGGAAATAACGCTTGACGCAATTTCATTAAAACTTTTTTTTTACCAAGACACACATAGCAGCACGGTGATTGTTTAGATTTGGTAGGAAACAGTTCTAGATGAATTACAGGAAGTGTGTGTGTGTGTGTGTGTGTGTGGGGGGGGGGGGGGCTGCAGTCTTCTCATTCCTGAGCCCGTCTCGCCCTCATCTCCCTCTGTCAGCGGAGATGAGCTGGGGGTCTGTTGGGATTTGTGGAGGTCGTGGTGGTAAAGGGAGGGCTGCTCCCTCATCGACAGTTGAGTTATTTGGCTTCGTTCCGGGAGGGGAAATGGTGGTGGTGGTGGTGGTGGTGGGGGTGGGGGGATGGGGGGGTGAGGGGGATGACAGGACAAGCAAAACAAACAGAACGGAGGTGTGAAGTGATCCCCGGTGCAGGTCAAAGACGAGCGAGAACCTGAGGAAGATCGGTGGAAGGACAGAAAGGGGGGAGGGGGAGGTTAAAGCAAAAAGAGAGGGGTGGGTAAGAGAGTGAAAGATGGGAGGGAAGGAGGGAAGGTAAGGAAGAGGAACACACCCCCACACAGGTGTGCTCGCCTCTCAGTGCTGGATGAATCGCCCGCCATCAGCCCTCACCGTAGCTAATAAGGGTCAAAGGAAGCGAAGAGGAGGAGGAGGAGGAGGAGGAGGAGGAAGAGGAGGAGGAGGGGGAGGAGGAAGAGACTTTTCTCACCTCCTCTATAGCTGCAGGGAGAGACAACAGGAGCTGAATCCATGTGCAAACAAGCCCAGAGACACCTCAGAGTAGAGATCCAGCTTACACACACACACACACACACACACACACACACACACACACACACACACAGAGAAATACATGCATACCTGTTCCAGGGTTCCAGGGCACTCACTTCCAAAGAGGAAACATTATCCGCCTGCGGACAGTCAGAGCCTGAGGCCTTGTCTCACATCCTTCAGTAAACAAACAAACTGACCGCTCAGTCAGTTTCACGGACAGCATGTCAGATGAATCGGACGAGACGAGACAATATGTAAAGGTGTGTTTGGCTACCGCAGTCGATGATGTCATCGACCAAAACCGATGCAAAAGAACATCACGCGCGTCGCAGCCGGCCTCATTAAGCTCCCGACATCCAGCGACCGCTCGCCGCTCCTCCGGCATGAACGCTACTCCTTCATAACAAAGCTCCCCCTTTAAAAAAAAAAAAAAGAAAAAGGCATCCATTTGGCTCTCCCCTCCAGCCGCTCATGAGCTCTATTCCTCCATTGACACTAACACCTTCCGTGGCTTTGGGCCCATTCTCCTGTCGGGCAGGAATGCAAACATACAATTCATCACGTCAGGGACGTTGTGTATCATTAACCCCCATCCTCCGCTGGCTCTGCCCGGCCGGCTAATTGTGGAGATTTAACCTCTCTTTTTTCTTCTTCTCCATGTTGTTGTTCTTACATCCCTTCTCATGTGTCGGAGGCTTGATTCTTTCAGCGTCCCATAGCTCACTTCCATGGGGGTTTGTTTCTCGTCGGGTGCCTCGAGGTCCCGCTGAGCGCTTCACCACGGAGTTATTAAGAGCAGTTCAATCGGTTTACTTGCAGACAAAAGAGACATTTTACAATATACAGTAAACTAAATATTAATGCGGAGCATGAAAGTATAATTAGGAGGATTTGTGCCAAAGTACAGCACATTTTCCTCCTAGTCTGGTAAATAATTAAATCATATTTAAATTAGTGTAATTAACTGTATAATGTATCATTATAACACAATTTTCTCCAATGCCTTACACGTTTCAGATTTTGTTTTGTCAGCAAACAAATGATTAATCCAGCATATTTCTGTTGATTACAAGCTGACTTTTATTACCTACTCTGGAGAGTCTTTCTCAGTTTGCTCGCCACCGAATATGAGAGATCCACCAGAGCTTTTGTTGTAGAGCCAAATTAAACCTCAGTTCTTGTTGAAGATATTTCACCGTAACTAGAAAACAGCCGGCCTGAATTGAGATGAATCTGTTTTCTACTGCTCTAATCACCGCTCTCATCACGACCATGATGACTAATTTGATGGTCGGAAACTTTGGATGAATGAGTCACGAAATGAAAGTCGAAACTGCGAAAAAGAAAGTAAAAATACACAAAAAGAAAAGTTGAAAAATGCACCATGTGGGGACCTCTGGCCGTTGGCTCTGGATTTTATGTCCACGTAGAGCTCTTTGATATCTACTGCTACTGGTCAGGAACTCTGCCTCCTTCATCTTCATCTTCATCTTCATCTGTCCTCTACGCGTGGATTATGTCTCTTTCCTCATCGTTTCTGACTCTGCATGCTTCTCTCGCTCTCCTGCTGCTAATGTGTGCGTGCAACATTTTGTCATTTATTACACTGAGGGCATTTGCAATGGCAATCTTTTCACTTTTTTCTGACATTTTAAAGCTAAATGTAAATCAATTATCAAATAAAATAATTGACAGGTTAATAATTATTTAAATAACCATTAGTCACAGCTGTAATTATTGTTCTGATCATCAGCCCAGTCACGCACAATTTCACCGTCGTTAACTTAAAGCCCCCCAAACAAATACAGCATGAGGGTGCTTTGTTGTGGCTCCCTAAGCAATTCAATCCGATCTATAATTGTATTATTACTATAAGATAATTATAGTCCCGCAGGCTCGTAGCAGGAGTGCAGGCATGTCATAAACTCATTACATCAGTCTCCAAGCTAGTAAATAGTAAATCAACTCACTGCCGACTCCCTCACATTCCCTGCTGCCTCTCACCGAACTACAGCGTAAACACGTTTCATCACCACATATTAAATTGTCAGCTCGAACTTTAGTTTAAAAACATTTCGATTACGTCCATGAAATTTGCCAGAGTCTGTGCACGTTTCCCGCCTCTCCCGGCTCCGGGTGATTAGAAGCAAACGCTGTCCAAGTTTGACTGAGGTATTCGGTTACATCAAAACAGGCTCACAATAAAGGATCTGTAGTAATTGAGCTACCCCCCGCCTCCCACACACACACCCCACCCCCCCATCTCCCCAACCTGACAAATGATACAGAGCATGAGCTGGTTCTTTTCGCCAATTCAAACATTTTCGCAAACTAAATTTTCAAAGTTACAGATGAAGACTTTAAAGATGTGTGTCACTGTATTTCATGCCCTCTCTGTTAATAAACTTAAAAATAAACTTTCTTTCCGACGTCAAACACCCACGCGTGCTGTCAAAAGTCTCTCCGCGTCGAAAAACATCGTAACTCAGGATAATTCGACGAAACTCAAACCGCAGAACAAATTTTCTGTCCGCTCCTCGAGCAGAGTGAGCGCTGCGCCCAAGTGACAGCAATTAAGAGGTTTGGTTATTTATTGAGCTCAAAAAGAGAGAGGGAGGGGGTCGGGGGGGGGGCTTCTCTTCGGTGGGAGAATGGGCACTGGAAGGAGGCGGCGCGAGAGTTTGCTTTTACTTGCGTAATGCGATCCCCCCCTGCCCCCCCCACACCCCAAAAAAAAGCAGCTCGTTTCCATGGGAGGCCATCACGAGTCCAAAGAGAGCGAGCCGCGTCCGGCGTCCACGCTGACACAGCGAAATTTATAACTTCACCCCTCATTGAGCGAGAGTGTAAACACGGCGTGCGTCTCAAGCAGCCCTTGCTTGTGTCTTTCGCCGTTTGAAGCCTTTGAGTAAAACACACGGACCGTATTTGACAAAGAAATGCGTGAACTTAAAAAGCCCTCTGGGTGGTCTTTCAACGCCTCCGTCATATAACTGAGATAAGTTTAATCAGCCGTCTGTCACCCGGTCACTCATTGTTAACGGCCTCAACTTTGTTCTAAAAGTTAAACAGTAGCTTGTCCTTAGGGGAAGACATTGCAGGCAGAAACATTGATTTTAATGCATTGGTCAATGTTTTATCTATTTTGCTTTGATAACATGTCTTCTTTCAGACTAGTGGGGAAAAAAACATCCAAAATACACATTTAGCTGTTTATTTTACTACGTTTTCTATTGGTTTCTGTAGATTTCTCCTAAATTCACCAAAAGTTATAATGCCTCATTTGGACAAATCGAACGTAACTTTTCAGAAAACTTGTAATACAAAAGATAATTGTCTTAATGTAGGTACCCAACTGGGGAAGTTTCATGGTATATCCACTTTAGTAGCACTTGCATACAATAAACTTTCCAGTTTCCTTCCTATCTATATTCGGAACAGAGGTTTGTTCATATCTCATTCATAGCTTGAACATTTTATTCCTAAAACATGGAGAAAATTCATTATTTAATGGCTGTTGAAGGTATTTTTAGATTTATGGAGTGATACAAAGAGATATCCAAGAATTCCCTCTGTAAAAAACTAAATGAGACAAGAATTCTGAACCTTGCTTAATCCAATGTTCAAATTTCTGTTCTGGAAATGTATGCAAATAAGCACATATTTGATAAGATACTGGCTCATTGGCATACTCAAACATACATTTACACAAAACTTGTAATACAAAAAACAATTGTCTTAATGTAAGTAATCAACTGGGGGAGGTTTCATGGTGATATCGGTTAGTTACATTTTCTACCCTGTTCCCCAGTGGTCTCTCCCTTTAAGAACCCATCTTGAGGTGGAGTCTACAGTATTTCGACATCGATAACTGGTCCTCTCCAAATTCTGAGCCCTGTTCTGGATTAGTCCTCCTCAGAGGACCATCTACACTCAATAAAGTCAAGCTTGAGCAGGTCACCGATGGTTCTGGGACTGATGGAATCCCAACTTCAACCATCATGTAATTGCATCCGCCGGTGGGATGATGAGGAACATATTTTGCATATAGAGGGAAGTTAGGCCTTTATTTAGGGATGGTCTGTTTCAATCAGAGTAACATGTTGTTGTTTTTTTAAACAGCATATGTCTTCCATTGACACAGTAAGGTCTTTTTTCTTTTTTTTTTATAGACCACTTATAAAATGTTTCCTACTTGGGATTTGATAAAAAAAAATGTCACGACTTCATTTTTAGCTTTGGATTTCCGTCGGGGATGGGGGCGACATCTGTGTGTTTTCAATTAGGAGCGACGCCCATGAACATCGTTCCCGGGAAGAAGCTCACATCCGACATTGTGGACTCGCTTTGTGGCCGTAGAGCTGTTTGCCCCCCCAATCAATAAAACTTTAAACAAGACAACATGCGAGACACACACACCCTCCGTTAGATGAACGCGTCATTCACGGAGCCGTTTACGTTTAGTGCAACAACCCGATAACTCCATCTCTCGCTCTCTTTCTGCTCTCTGAAGATACTTATGGAGGAGCGGAAACCTAATTATAATAGAGCACAGACTCGGGTCGCTTGGCTTCACTCCAGGGCCGACAAATTATTCTTATTGGCACCGAACGCACAAACCAAACGGGGGTGGGTGGGGTGTGGGTGGTGGTGGTCGGGGTGGTGGTGGTCGGGGTGGGGGTGGTGGTGGTCGGGGTGGTGGGTTCAGACTTCAAACACCAGCTTTATGGTAAACGATTGGCACAGTTAAAAAATGTTCACATTGTGCAATCTTAGACCTTTGGATGCCTTTGAAACCCACTCTCCCCAGTCAACTAAGAACATTTTCATTCTTTATACTCCCGGCGCCGAGAGCTTCTTTAGGCGTCCGAGAATTCCGTCTTCATCGAGAAACATGACAGTTACGACGGGGCTGATCCCTTGGATTCAGCTCTGCTACACGCTCCTATTCTTCTGATCATTAACTTCTGTCACAGAGACAGAGAACCCCCCCCCCACCACCACACCACCACCCCCACCACCCTCCTCCCGTATCTCCCTGAGCCATCTGTGGCAGCCACGGAGCAGAGCGCCGGCAGCCACTTAACCGTTAAGTGGACACACACTTAAAAACAAAACCCCCCAAAAAATACTCTCACTCGCACCCTCCAGAGTGAGCCGGCCCTTCAGCCAACAGGTGGGCCGTCCAAGCCAGGGAGTCGGACAATTAGTCATCCAGCCGGGGGGGGGGGGAGCGGCTCAGAGTCAGTCAGCCTTTCGAGGGACCAAATGCGGGAAAGAAGGAGGAGGAGGCGGAGGAGGAGGAGGAGGAGGAGAGCGTTTCCCCACCTGTAGGCCATGTGCTGCGTGACTTGATTTACTGGCGAGCTGGAGGCTCTGAGAGCTGCGGTTACCAGGAAGACGCTCTATAAATATAACCGGAGCTCTCTGAAGCTCCGAACCAGAGGCGCACTTTGCCCTCCTGTGCCTCAACCGGCTCTGACACACTTCTAAATTTACAGACCCCGAAGACGTGCTGCACCGGCCTGCACGCTGTTTATTGGGCTCCCTGATGCGTGTGTGTGTGTGTGTGTGTGCGTGTGTGTGTGTGTGTGTGCGCTGTTCCTCCCCAGCGAGCTAGACACAACCAAGCAATGAAAGCGCTGACAGATTGGTCTGATAAAAGGTACAAATAGATACACAAAGAGGCTTCGCTCAGTCTGATAAGGAGGGCGAACAGCACACACACACACACACACACACACATACACACACACACACACACACACACACACACACGGAGGAGGAGAGATAAGAGCCGCAACAGAAGCTGAATCACAGGAAACAGGTAATAGAGATAGAAGTGAGTGTGATAGAGAGGAGGTCTGCTGAAAGCTAAATTGTGGACTTCGGCCTCCAGAAGTTGTCCTGCAGTACTTCTTCAGTAGGAGCACTTCAAAACACCTCACTAAAACAACAACAACTGTGTCGTTTTCCGAGGGCCCGAGGTCGATCACGAAGAGTACAGATTCTGTATTACATTACCACTTTACGGCAGTGTCCCCCCCCCCGAGGCCCCGCTGTAATGTGGCTCTCCCAGAGAGCACGTCTGTCGGACAGCCTGAATGAATAACAGCCGTATCGACGCTCTAGGTCCAAGAACACCTGACATTGGAGCTGAAACTTTAGCTTTTTTCTTAAAACGCATAAAAGACATAAATTTAAAAACAGAAGAAAAAAAAAAGAAGCCAATCAAATAACATCTGTCCCCTGCAGGCGGATTACATCACTTAATCTATTGAATGAATGGACAGTAGAAACCTGCGGGTTTTGATTGTGTGCATAAGCATCACTATTAATTAAAACTTGTTTTGACATTTGTTCGTATGAAAACGCTCATGGGGCCGAAACGGACGGATTGTTTTGAAGCTGTAATTTCGCACCGCGGGCTGAAGGCAGGCCGTGCGGTTACAAACAAAAACAGGCCAAACCACTAAATACCCCACAAACCTCAAAGTACATAATTCAGCTATACGGCCTTTGAAGGCTTTTCAGAGTGACAAGTGACACAACGCAGAAAAAATAATACCTTCAGGGGGGTGGGGGGGAAGGAGCAGAGGCCGGCCCAACCCTGACGCATCACTGCTGTTCCATAGGAAATGAAACAGAAATTATAACACCCACGGGGAGAGGAATATAGTGGTGAGAGTTTGATGACAAACTGCGTTTTAGGCTTTGCAGGTTTTTCCGAGTATAGCGGTGGAAAATGTTGATGGATTATCAAGGCTGCTCCGGTCGGGATTGGACCATCACAATGATTCACATCCAGCAAATAGATAAAAAGAAACCGACTCGCAGATAACTTTTATTCAACGGCGATTTACGAACTTGACAGGCTGTGAAATGAATTAAAGGGCCTGCATCGGGGACGGAGGGTGGGAGGAGGGGGGGACGGAGGGCAATTGGAAAAATTATTACATTCCTGCAGCATGTGTGTTCAATAGACCCCCCAGTTTGGGAGGAAGTGTGACAGACATCCTGGGCGCGCGTTCAAAGCCCGCCATTAATCAGAACCAGGGAATTAGGATTATCCTCCATTATTATATCATTTGGTAAACATGCGCGCGCCGCTCTCTCCCCGGGCCGCGGCCCCCGTGGAGCCAAGGCCAAAGAGACACATTTTTTGGGACTTGGGAGATGATGCCGATACTGTATCCTGGCAGCTTTCGGATTCATTCGGATTCTACCTGATGATGTGCATGCTAATTAGCTCATTAGCAAAACGCTGCCAACGTGTCTGCAGACACAGAAGGATGTGTGGCTCTCTTTAGTAGCGGCGCCACGCTCGCTTCAAAAATGAGCGCTGTGGCGTTGGACACCCTCCCCCTCCCCCCTCCCACACACACACACACACACACCTCCCTTGAGTAAGTTCCGTCTCTCTGTGTGCACGCCTCCACCTGTCTCTCACCCACTCTCTTATTATTGTTGCCTCCACTGCTGTGTGCACCACCACCTGCACTCTCTGTAGATAGCACAAGTTTGTATCTCCCCACATGTTTGTGTGTGTGTATGTGTGTGTGTGTGTGCGCGAGCATGTGTGTGTGTGTGTGTGTGTGTCTGCGTGTGTGTGCGCGAGCGTGTGTGTGTGTGTGTGTGCGTGTGTGTGTGTGTGTGTGTGTGTGTGTGTGCGTGCGTGCGTGCGTGCGTGCGTGTGTGTGTGTGTGTGTGCGAGACCACTCACTGTGCCTCTCTTTCTTCCTTTGTTTCCTCACAGCATGTGATTGCCATCCCGTGGGCGCTGCTGGCAAAACCTGTAACCAAACCACAGGACAATGTCCCTGTAAAGACGGCGTGACCGGTATCACGTGCAACCGCTGCGCTAAAGGCTACCAGCAGAGCCGCTCGCCCATTGCCCCCTGCATAAGTACGTGGAACCCAAGTCTTTACCATGTCTGCCTCACTGTAGGACACACTGGGGCTCTGGCCTCGGGTCTGCTGCACACATTTGAGAAAAAGAAAAAGAAAAAGAAAAGGGAGGGATGCACCAGGCTGGTGATGACACACACATGTGCATATTCATAAAAGTCACACACAGAATGCTGCAGAACACACACTGCTTGAATCCTCTTTCCTCCAGACAAGCGCTTGGTGTCTCGACTCGTCCGTTTTCTGACCAGTAAATCTGCTCTGGCTTAAGTAAACACAGCGTTAACACTGGGCCTCAAGGTGCCGGCTTGTTCTCCGTCGCCATGAATTTGAGTAAAGACGCGGCGGAGCCGTTAACACCGCGAGCCCCAAAGTGCCTCGCAGGGTTGAATTACAGAATCTATCTTGTTCTCAGCATCCGACGACCTTCTGCTAGCCAAAACAAAGCCTCGTATTACTATTAAGACGATGAAAAAAGCACGGCATCGCCTGAGGGAAGACTTAAAGCTGCGTGGACAGTTTGAGGACGGTTGCTGGCTCTTTCGCCTCGTTCGTTTTAATTGGTGCTCTCGCCGTCGTAATTAGACACCGGGAATTAAGTGCTTACGAGGGATAAATCTCTACAAGCACGGCCGAGGTCCAGTAAAGGGATAAGGGATTGGGAAGTGAGAGCCGAGGTGTCAAACGTGTAGTGATCCCCGCGAGATGGAAATAAAGTCCCTCTCTTGATGCAATCTAGTTGAAGTCTTTCACTTCCCTCGGTTGGATGTCTTGCCAAGTTTCATTTTGATTCCGAGTCCTGGTATATGTTTGACTTTGAGTACAGCACTGTCAGCCATAAATCTATATGCGGGCCAATTATGAGAAGCAGGCTCATTACTGAAAACTGGCAGCTGAATGCTGATGGACGAGTTCTGATCATCAACAACAACAACAACATCAGCGGAGGGACCTCTGGGCTCGTTGAGGTGCCGGCGTTTATGGCGGCGATTGTTTTTCTAGTCATTAGGGCAGACCCATCCGTCACAGGAGAGGGCCTCGATACGTCCACAAGTCAAACAAACGGACGTGTCCGCAGATCCTGATTTATGGCCGACACAAACGCTGTGCACGTTCAGAAAGTAGCAAGCGGGAGATCTGATTCGACTCCATCAAAAAGACTTGATTCTTCACCTTCGCCCGGCTGAAGCACCCCTCTGTTGTGCACCTCTTTCTCCTTTGCATGCATCTTTGATACACCCCCCCCCCCCCCTCCACACACACACACACACACACACACCACTGCTGCTGCGTGCAGACTTTTTGATGAGTCCCTTCTGTCCCTTTCTGCCCACAATCACACTAAAAAGGACACACTTGTTATCTCCCGTTGCCATCCTGCTCCTTTTGGAGATTAGAGTGCCGTTCGTCATGCATGGGTTCTCTTAGTGTCAACTTCCTACCCACTGGTGGAGACGAGAGCACGGAGGAGGGCTGAGAGAATCAAGTCTTTGGACAATCATACAGCTCTGTTGTAGTTTTTCTTTCCCAGCAGCCAGGTACAGCAGGGGAGGATGAAACAGAAAAATAATAACTCAATAGCATCCTCCCTTAAAATAAAAATTTAAATTATACTATTTTGTCCTAAAATGCCACATTGGAACAATATGTTTTACTAATATCTGATGGTTTGGCCCCATAAAACTCAGAGTCACTTTTCTTCTGATCAGCACAGGCCAAACAGCTGGCCACCAGCGGCGCTGTGCCATTTACGCACGCGCACGGTTACGTTGTGGCTCGTTTCGAGGGCTACCGTTCAGTGGCAGGTTAACGCGCATTAGTCCACTCTAAGTGACCACGTGGCGAAATGTTAGACGGACTTTATGGAGGACAGATATTTGTTGATAAGTCCGCGTCAGAGCGCAGTGCCGTTACGCGCACCAGGCTGCTCCAACATGCAGACGTGTACTCACATCAGACTGCTCGATCCAATCCATCCGTCAGAAATGACAACACTCAATAAGGTGTTACTGCTGTCAGCCGATTGCACATTTAGCCTAAACGAAAAGCTTGTCTGCTGAAAAAAATTGAAAAAAACCAACCTGTGGCCGAATACTTCACCCTTTAGATGACCGTTTGTACGTCAATTACTTACCCAGTGTCAGCTGGAATTCTTGAAGGACACGTTTGTTTTTCTCGCATGCCTCTAAGGTGAATTCGAAAGAAAAAAAAACGTCCGGGAACGAAAGCCATGATGAGTTTGAGTAATAGAGTCCATGTATCAAAACATGTGTTTACAAACTCTCACGCGACTCGTGCATTATACAACCCAAAGTTTCGTTTAGCCAGTCTATCTCCTAAAGACGTGTATTACGGGCTCACGTTTGCGCATGCGCCCCGCATGAGTCCAGATGACATTCGGCCGTTTTCGGATTCTCCCTCCACCGTGGGAGGCATGCAAGACAAATGTTTACTTCAATAATGTAAGGTTACACGCGCCGAGCATTAGATATACCCTACTAAAGGTCATTGTGAAGGTGAGATTCTTTTTTTTTTTTACACTGATTTATTTTTCATTTCGTTGCATTTCCTTTCCTGAACCTCTTCCTCATCAACATGTGCACATTTGCCCACGGTACCAACACGCACGCACACAAAGACAAACGCACGCCTGCGGACGTATCGCGTAATAATGAAAGTGATCTCTCTTTGTGTTAATGTTGTGTTTTCTCCGGGAGTAGAGATTCCAGTTGCACCTCCTACAACTCCATCCAGCAGCACAGAGGAGCCATCAGGTGAGTACAGATGAGAGTCAAACATTTACTTTATTGTTTTTGTGTGTTTATATTCATCCATATGCTGCTACGCATCCACACGAGCCCACCTGGCCTTGAGGGAGTGATGTGGAAGTGTGGATAGGGATTTTCCAACAGTTTCACTTCTCGCCACAATATTTTTTACATGAAAAAAAACCGACTGCAGGATAAATTGGATCCCTCTTGCCTTCCCCCCTCCTTATTAAGGGGGTTCATGAATATTAAACCCATTAGCAGCTTCCCTGGGATGTGCCTCCTTTAATCTCTCACACTTTCACAATTAATCAGTCTAACTGCGGCACAGTGGGGTGTTGGTCCGCAGTGCAGCTTTGACTGGTTTGATTTGACTATACTTCATCTCTCCAAACTCCCTCTTGCCCAGTCTGCTGCAGGAAGGACTGGCTGAGGTGAAGGGAGGACTCATTGGTTGAAGTTCTGGTTACATGTTAGTTGTTGTTGTAGCTATTTTCAGTTGACTTAAACGGGATCTCTTTTCTTTTTTTTTTTTTTTTATTATTGCAAATTGTGATATGAGTAAACTTGGAACAGTAAGAGACTTACAGCGTTATATAATGGTAATTCAATATGTGATGGGGCACAACAACTTGTGCCTCATGAACATAAACACACACTAAAACCCCTTTGGGAACGAGTCCCCGCATTTTGTCTTCTCACGGCATGTTTGCTCCGCCTCGCCCATGAGGTTGCAGGAGGCCCCAGGTATACTGGTATTGAGTGTGTGTGTGAGGCTCCTGCAGCCCTGTTGTTGGTCCCTGACGTTCTCCCGGACAGTTTGGATTGACAGCGCCGTCGGGATACTGCCGGGTGCCCCAAGCCCTCCTCCACCTCCTTTCTTCTCTCTTTCAGCCTCTTTTTCGCTCTCCTCCACCTCCTTCGTCTCCCTCTGTTTCACGCTTTGTCTTCACACAACACTGTGGGTGGTGCCGAGTTGGAGGATCTGGAGTTTCTCCGGGCCCCCTTGTCAGGAATCTGTCCGCTTTTGGGCTGGAGGAAATTTCCCCTCACCTCACTCAGGGATCACTGGATACGTGGGCGGAGGACCCGTATTACTTTATCAACTTGAGTAAATGCAAAGTTGTTCAGCAAATTGATTGCTTTTTTTTTTGTTTAGCATTTCAACATCTAAAAACTGAATACGGGTTTTGGATATTTGTTGGGGTTTTTCTTTGGGATAAAAACTTACCTCTCCTTCCAATTCGCTGTCATCAAGTGAACTCTTTGCCTGTGGCTACGTCCTGTTTCAAGGCTAAAAATCCTCTTATACTCTCATTGATTAAACCATGTGATTGATCTAGTGTAAACACAACCTGAAGGAGACTGTAATGACCTCGACCGTGTAGCTATAAAGATAATCTAATCACGAGAGAGAGTTCTGGGAATTCCCTCTCATATGTATAATGGACTGTTCAGCCCAAAGAGGTGGAAATGGAGCAGCTTGATGGACGTCCTACGTCGGCCTGCATCACAATCGTGAGTAGTAGGAGGGTCCCGCTGGACCACCCGGGCCCGAGGCCCAGAGGACGAATACATAAACTTCTGAGCCTCCTCAGAGCAAACGCACCTCGTGCTCAGCCTGGTATTCAAACGGCTGTAATCTCACCTAATATGGGATGAGGGGATTTTATCAGAGCATCGAACAATATTTGCCACCCCACTAATAGTACCTGCACCAGATTAATATATTATTTTGTAATTACTCAATTATTATGATTATCAATAATAATAATATAATGAGTATTATTATGATTATTGTTATTATCATTATTATTAGAAGTAGTAGTAGTAGTAGTAGTAATAGTATTATTATTATTATCATCATTTAATATTAACAGAAGTTGTTAAGTGGTGGGTTAGAATATGTTTACTCAAGGGAAAGGAGACGAATAAAGGCTGGGGGAGAAAAATAAAAGGATGAAGACGAAAAAAATAGATGGGGAAAATAGATCAATCAAAGAGAAGAATAAAAAAAACAAAAAGGAAAAGAGGAAGAAGAATGAGTAGATGGAGGTTGAGAAGAAAACAATATGGAGCGCAAAAGGGAAAAAAAGGAAGAAGATGCTGAGGAACTGTGGAAGACTTTTAGGATCTGTTAAGACAGTTCATTTTTAAATAATATATAAGTGAGTATAATATATGTGGAAAAAGTGTCCACGAGTGTGTGTGTGTGTGTGTGTGTGTGTGTGTGTGTGTGTGTGTGTGTGTGTGTGTGTGTGTGTGTGTGTGTGTGTGTGTGTGTGTGTGTGAGATACCAGGAGGTGATTGGCTGACAGCTGTGAGGCAGGTGCCTTGTTGCGTCTCAGTCGAACGAAGAGATGGGGGGGAAGGAGGGAAGAGGGGGCAGCGTGTATTTTTTTGGAGGGGGTGAATGGAGAGCGTGAGGGAAAATAGAGTGGATATTAATTTGTCTCCCGCAAGCAGGGCTCTCCCCCTCTCGGCCACACGGAGGGCTGGAATGCATGGAGAATACCTCCGATGGTGTGGCCCAGACAAAACACACATTGTGCTGGTAGGTCACGGACGGTGTGAGTCGCCACTCCCACGGGTCGTGACAGAGACGTCTGCGCGGCAGCGAAATGTGGAGGAGATTAACCGCTGATGACCTGCGATGGCCGCAA